>BDSI01000025.1:911195-1236460 GCA_003117195.1 Eudorina sp. 2006-703-Eu-15 | reverse complement strand
CCACCCCTGTGTTCCCCAGTCACCCACCCCTGTGTTCCCCAGTCACCCACCCCTGTGTTCCCCAGTCACCCACCCCCCCCCCCCCCCCCCCCCCCCCCCCCCCCCCCCCCCCCCCCCCCCCCCCCCCCCCCCCCCCCCCCCCCCCTGTGTTCCCCAGTCACCCATCCCTGTGTTCCCCAGTCACCCATCCCTGTGTTCCCCAGTCACCCACCCCTGTGTTCCCCACTCACCCACCCCTGTGTTCCCCAGTCACCCACCCCTGTGTTCCCCAGTCACCCATCCCTGTGTTCCCCAGTCACCCATCCCTGTGTTCCCCAGTCACCCACCCCTGTGTTCCCCACTCACCCACCCCTGTGTTCCCCACTCACCCACCCCCCCACCCCCCTGTGTTCCCCAGTCACCCACCCTGTGTTCCCCAGTCACCCACCCCCCCCCCCCCCCCCCCCCCCCCCCTGTGTTCCCCAGTCACCCACCCCTGTGTTCCCCAGTCACCCACCCCTGTGTTCCCCAGTCACCCATCCCTGTCCCTTAGCTCGTTGGGGGGTGGGGTGGGGTCGTGGGAAGGGGTGGGGTCGTGGGAAGGGGTGGGGTCGTGGGAAGAAGCCGACAAGCAGTCGGTGCTCTTTTGCGGATTCACTGTCTCTATTGACATAAGCGGGAAGTCGGCCAGTCAGTCAACCCTGGTGTGCGGGCAACCCCCCCCCCCCCCGGTGCCGTACGTACCGCCGAGTGCGCTCCGTTGATGATGGGCGGCAGCGACAGCACCACCCGGTTGGCGTCGTACAGTACGGGATACACAATGGACGACTGGATGATGGGCACAAACTTCTTCAGCTTCTGGTCGTTATCCAGATAGTACTGCGGGAGGGGGGCCGGCGGGCGGGCGCCGGGTTTCGACATTGGTGGACAGGGGCGGCCGGGGGGGGTGGGAGAGACACGAACCGGGCGGGCGGGTAATGCGGCGGGCGGGCGAGGGGGTGGTGAGGGAGACAGGAGGTAGGGAGATAGATATCCAGGATCCGGGAGGGAGGGGCTGCCAGCACGAACTGGGCGGGCGGGGGAGGTAGCCTCTCGGTGTGGAATTCAGGATCTTGGATCCAGTAGGCCCTCCTCGGACGGGGCCCCGGGGCAGACACCGTCGGGACAAACCTGATCGGATCAGATCAGATCAGACCTAGGCCAGATGAGATGCAAACCAGCGCATCAGCCGCCAGCGCCTCCGGTCCCTCCCCAGCAAGCACTGCCAGTGATGAGCGGGGCCTTGCAGAAGGCGCCCCCCCACCCACACACACGCACACACCACCACCACCACGTACACCCAGGATGCACCCCTCCGAGGGCCCCCCATCCAGAGCCCACGCAGTAAGGACCGTCCCATCCCATCCCACCCCCAATTACTCCCTCACCGCCAGGAGGGGTCCCTACGGTGCCTTGCCCTCATCCCCCTCCGCATCCTCCTCTCCCTATCCCCTAGTCCACTCCCCCATTCCCACTCCCGACCGCCGTTCACGCCGTGTTCAATACCCCGCCCATCCCCCCCCCCGCCCCCCCCAGCCACCTCCCCCTCCACCCCCCCAGCCTCCCACCCCCACCCCCGCCGCCCACCCACCTGCATGAGCTCCTTGGCGTTGAACTCGCGGGTCTGTTTGAGCGGCACAAACTTGATCTCCTCCGGGGGGAGCGCCTCGTACGTGAAGGGACCCTGAGGGGGCGGGGAGGGGCAGGGGCCGGCGGGGCGGGGTGGGGAGGGCGGAAGACCAGGAGTACATGAAGAACTGGTCGGCAGCGGTGAAACACGCGGACAAGCAGAGGAAGCGAGAGAGCGGGGGTTGGGGGGTGGGGGGGGGGTGGGGAAGCGAGGGAGGTGACGGGGACTGCTCCCGTTTGCTCCCCAGGCGTTGTGTGATGTAGGGTAGAGCGAAACGAAGCCCCCCCGGGTGGTGGTACGGGGTGTATAGGAGATTGGCAGACGATTTCCACACTCCTGGGGCCGTCCCACCGGCCATCTTGACCGACTCTCCGCTCTGCCAGCCCGACAACCACCCTCCTCGTGCCCCATACCCCAGACCCTCCCCCCCTCACCTCCTCGTGCCCCATACCCCAGACCCTCCCCCCTCACCTCCTCGTGCCCCATACCCCAGACCCTCCCCCCCTCACCTCCTCGTGCCCCATACCCCAGACCCTCCCCCCCTCACCTCCTCGTGCCCCATACCCCAGACCCTCCCCCCCTCACCTCCTCGTGCCCCATACCCCAGACCCTCCCCCCCTCACCTCCTCGTGCCCCATACCCCAGACCCGTCCCCCCTATCCTCCTCGTGCCCCAGTCAGCCCCCACCTGGATGGTGGCCAGGTCGTGGGTGCCAATGGCCACCAGGGTCCGCTGCCGGCACAGGTTCTGGTGCAGCTTGTCCTGCTCCCGCGATGACGGGTAGGGGCGGGGCGGGTATAGGAAATTGGTAGACATTTTGGGGTGGGGCGGGGGGGAGGCCGCTGGGAAAGGGAGCCCGGGAAAGGGAAGGCGTTCAGGGGTTGGTTGCGCTGTCTGGCGGTCAGAGGGTCGGGCGGGGCCCGAGCGAGCGGACGGCGGGGGTCCCAAGCGGACGAAATCCGGGTGGGTTTCGATTGTGGGTTCGGGCTCCAGGGGGGAAGGAAGGGGAGGGAGAGGGGCCGCAGCATCCGGCACTGGGGGGCCCCATCTGATGGCGCATCCGCATCCGCAACTTGCGGACAGCGTGGAGCGACCCAAGGGTCATACCCACCCCGAGCACAACCGGCCCAGCCCTCACAACATCCGTGCCCACCCCGCACCTGACCCAACCCTGGTTGCCCACAAGCGGCTGCCTGCCTGCCCGCCTCCCTCCCTCGCGAGCCCACCCCCGTCAGCACCAATCCCTCCCTCCCGCCGCCTGCGAGGGACATCTCCCCCCTGGACCTCCTCCTGGTCAAGATCAAGCTTGGTCAGCCCAGGGGGGCCGCCCCACCGTCCATCCCCATCCCCGCTGTCTTCTCCATCCCTACCTCCATCCTCGCTCCTATCCCCACTCCCGCCCCCGCGCCCCCCCCCTCCATCCCCCGTCCCCATCCGCATCCCCCCTTCACCTCCACCTCCACCCCTCTGGGAACCCCCCATCCCCCCGCGCCATGGGGCCGCCCACCTGCAAGTCGATGAACGAGTTGTAGCGGGCCGGGTCGAGCTGCACCCCCCGCAGCACCGCACACACCACAAACGGCCGCACGAGGGCCGTCTCGGGCTTCACCACCATCTGAAGGGGCTGCTTCCCTGGGGGGAAGGACGGGGGGCAGGGTGTATGGGAAATTGGTGAAGGGCGGTGGGGGGGGGCCAGGGCGCGGAGGCGGTCCCATCGAGGTTCCCATCGAGGTTGATCACTTATCTGCCGGGAAGTGTCGTTGAGCCACCGGGCCGCAGTACACCAAGTAGCAACATGCCTACCGTTTTCCTTTATCCTCTCCCTCCCCCCTCCCCTATCTCCCCATGAGGACGCCTGACGTCCGTCTCTCAAGAGGCCGAACCCATCGTCCTGCCTCTGCGGGGAAGCTGCCACGTATCAACCACATGGACCGCCCTCCAACCAGACCCTCCCGTAGCCTGCACCCCTAGGGTGGCTTCTGGGTAGGAAGCGGTGACCCCAGGAGCTTTTAGGGCACCCCCGCCGGCCCAGCTTCTCCCATCTCGCCGCCCTCCCCCCCCCCGCCAAGAGGCCAGTGGCCGGGTGATACTCCTTCCCCCTAGAGAGGCCCGCGAGGTGGTTCCCGCGGCTGCGCGCGGCTCACCCGTCATGTCGGCCAGCCGATAGAGCGGCGTCGACTGCGTCCCTCGGAAGATGTTTAGAGCGCGGGCAATGCCCTGGGGGCAAGGCACGGCCAGGGGGGAAGACAGCGGGAAGGGGTACACGGCGTGGCGCACCCGTAGGCATACAACATCATCACACGGCGACGAAGAGAGGGAGAAGAAGGGTTGAGCGATTCGGTAAGCATACATAAGCGGCGAGACGAGGGCGCGTGCCAAGGGGGGGGTGTTGTACCGGCGCCGCGGACGAGGACCTCGAAGGTGGGCATCGGGCAGTGGGCGCTTCGGGACCCACCGCCACCAATCACACTAGGCATCCCCTCGCCACCCTTGCGTGACAAGTTACGACAGCACAGCTGAGGCAGCGGCAGTGACCCAGATGCCGAGGCAGGGGCAATGACCCAGATGCCGAGGCAGGGGCAATGACCCAGATGCCGAGGCAGGGGCAATGAGCCAGATGCCGAGGCAGGGGCAATGAGCCAGATGCCGAGGCAGGGGCAATGAGCCAGATGCCGAGGCAGCGGCAGTGACCCAGATGCCGAGGCAGCGGCAGTGACCCAGATGCCGAGGCAGGGGCAATGAGCCAGATGCCGCTCACACGGGACATGTGATCATACGGGACATGTGATCACGTGGGCGGATCCACGCGCCGGGTGCCGCTTGGAGCGTCCCCGGGCTGACCCACCACGCCACGCATGACGCATCCGACCCCCTTCTCCTCGTTTGCTACGTGTCCTCACATCATCCCCGTTTCCTGCTGCGGCCCCCTTCCCTGCTCCGGCCCCCTGTGCCGTTCCCTCCGCCACTCCCTTGGCGCCCACCACCGGCCGACGGCGCCGCCCAACACGGCAACGTGCGGCGCAAAGCCCGCCACCCACCTCATATGTACACAGGACGCCTAGGCCCCCCCAGACCCCGTATACCCAACCAACGATAAGGCGACCAGGCATGCCCAACGGACCGAATCGTACAAACTGTCGTACGTACCTCGACGCAGAGCATGTCGTACCGGTTGGCGGGGATGTCGATCTTGTAGATCACCTCCTCGCTGGCCGCTGCCTCCTCCGCCGCCAGCTTGGCGTCGCCGCCTTTGGCCACGATGCTGGCCAGCTCCTTTCGGAGCATCTCCTTCTCGGAGGTCTGCGGGGGAGGGGGGGAGGGGGGGTTGGCATCGGCGGCAATCGGTTTGTTGCTCTTTTGCGGTTTCACAGTCTTTAGTGACAAAAAGGGGGGGAGGGGTTGGCGCACCGCGAACGATATGGCCCCCCGGAGGCGAACGATGGTCCACCCCGTGGGCGAGTGCGCGCGCGCACTCGCGCGCGTTTGTGGGTCGGACATGACGGCGAGGGCGAATGTGATGTTGTGCTGGCGCGGGACAGGAGGCCGCGGTCTGGGATTGCAGGTGCGGATCTACGAGCACTCGCCCCGCCGCCGGGGTGGACGTACTCCGGACCAAGCAAGTCGGCCCCGCCCCATGAGCTGCCAAACCGTGGCCGCTGCAACAACGCTTACAACGGCATCATCAGAAACCCATACTCTGTGATCGTCGGACGAGAATGAGACCGACCGCCCTCCTTAACCGCGGGGCACCGCAACGATGAGGGATGGGAGTATTACAATTTCATACTAGTATGTAGCGAGCTCACCACATCATCGAGCTCAATACCGTAATCGAAACATAGCTGGTCGAACTCCTCATCGGCTGCAAGCGCAAGGAAATCGCAGATCTGACATCATACTGCATTGTGCTTGAGTTAATTGCATAGATGGCTCCTCTGCCGCAGGCCGTTGGACACAAGCGTGCGCCGCTGCTTGCTTGCCGCCGCCGAGAACTCACTGTAAACTTTCCCAAGCTTCTCGAACAGCTTGTCCCGATTGACTCCGACAGTGGGCATTTGAAGAATTGGGGATGTAAATAATGATCTGCAAAGACTGGGGGCAGACGGGAGGATAGCCCGAAAGCGCGATTCCTGAACTTTGATGCCCAGCCAAGGTCCTTGAATAATATGGCGCACGCTATATCTAACAACAGATGTTACAAATTTCAAAGACATGGGCTTGCAGACATTACAATGCATGCGATGCTGGGGTGTCGTCGCTGTCAAATGACGACAAGCCGTGACATCGGGAGCAAGGTTTAACCCGTGGCAATCAATACTGATCAATTCACTCCTTTTCAGAACCTCTACAAGAAATAACGTAACATGTATACATTTCAGGTAACCTTGCCGATCGTCGCGGAGCACTTGTTATTCCGGGATTCTGCCAGATGCATGCGAATTAAGCATCATGTTATAGATTACGCGAATCAGTTAAGGAGTACGTTGTTTCGAACCTGTCCGTGAACCAGAGGTTCATGCTCCGCTGCACCCCTATCACGCAACGAGGAGTGTCGCGCTGGGTCGCGTCGCTTTGAAGTCAGGGGCATCTTGCGATCGTATCTTCCGCCCAATATCTGACAGGGTCGCAAGGTGCTCCTCAGGCCCCCGACCGAGCCTTGCCAAACATTTATTTCCGAAACAGCCCAACCGCCTTCGCACCCCTACACACGGTTTGATGCGGCAACCGCACATGTGAGTGCAGCACTCAGCTGCGCAAGGTTGTCAGCGTGCGTGATTCGTTCGCGACGCTTCACCCGCTCCACGCACACGGCACCACGCACGACGGTGCACGTTCATTTCTTTATTTGTTCGTTTCAATGCTGTTGAAGCCACAGACGGGATCACCAAAGGCTAATAATGCTATAACCGGGGGGCAGTAGTACGCCCCGCCACCGGTATCCCAAGCGCAAAGGAGCCGCAGCTAACTGCCTATTTCGTAGTTTGGCCGACGTGCGTGAGGGGCCACGGCGGGACGGAGCAGCAGCTAGCAGCAGCCTCTCATCATCAGCAGGACCCACTGCCGCCGTAGATAGGCAATCAAGAGCACCGGCAGCGCCAGCAGCTGCAACACCCACAGCAGCACCAGCAGCGACACTGTTTCACGGTACGCTGTTCACGCGGGAGGCAGCCGATGGCTGGGACGCTGAGATGCGGCGGGTTAATGCGTGAGACCACCTACCCCCTTGAAAGTGGGCGCTACAGCCGCACGCTGAGTGGACTCCTGGAGGCAGGAGGAAGGAAAGTTTTACTCCTGGACCGCTAAGCCCAAGCGTGTGTTAAGGGGACCGCCGATGTAAGGGTTGGGAGTCGACATTGATCACCAGTATTTCGTTCGCGCAGGTATCCGCCTGCGGCCCCTATCCGTGTTACCAGGCCCCCGAAACCGTTTCTTGGTATGTGGCCGGACCCATTGGCCCGACCCGCTTGACGCGCACATCTCGGGCTATCCCTTTGGCCGTGGCTCACGCAAGGCCAATTACACCGGGCAGGGTCGGTCTCGGACCCGACTGAAGAGCCGGGCTGTCCAACCGGAACTCCCAATCCTCAAACATTTTGACCCGCCCCGGATCGAACCGGCGCCGTCTTGGTCACAGCAGCCTCGATGCCTTAGGGAATGACCATTCGGTGATAGGAAGGACAACGGGGGCAGCAGGCAGCGGCGCCGATGTATGAACAACCAACACGTGCGTGGCCGCCAGCTGGGCCTACCTGCCGCTGCATGCACCTGGCTAGCACACACACGGTGCGTGGGAACCAGGGCTAGGCACGCAGCGGCGGCGCTGGAAGTGACCCTAGCTAGGCAACCCTTCAATATATTACACTAGAGGTATGTGAAGTGCAGAGTGTGCGTGCGTGGATGAGTGCCAGCACGAATGCGCGCGCGGCTGCCGCCGCTGCTTCTGCACAGCAGCAGGTAGGGCGCTGCGTGCCCGGCATACATTGTGGCATGGCTGACATGCATGGTTCAAAGGCAATTATGGGGCTTCGAACGCAGGTGTGAGTTTGGGCTTGCTTTCGGTTTGCGATCAACCTCGCTCCTGTGGGCTGATGCGACATTATTATTGCGCTGCCGCCGCTCACACAGGGCGTGTAACGCCGGGTTACAGTATAAGTCCCTATAATTGACCTTGCTTGCATCTCGAGAAGCCTTTGGACGCGCCGTGTTACCATTGGTATCGAGTATCAGTACGACCTCGTCAGGTCGTGAGTTCGATTCTGGATGGGCCCGAGAAGGTTTCCACTCCAGAAACCCTGCTAGGGACGCATGCGGGCCGGGGGCCGTGAGCGGTGCAAGGTGTGACGCGAGGCCTGGCCAACCTCGTGGTAGGGGAGGCACGGCGGAGTGGACTGTGCACTGCGAGGACGCAGTGAGGATAGTGAGGAACGAGGACGTTCCCTTCAGGAGGGGGAGAATGTAACGCCGGGTTACAGTATAAGTCCCTACAATTGACCCTGCACAGCATCTCGAGAAGCCTTTGGCCGCGCCGTGTTACAGGGCGGGCACATACATGCATGCATCGATGGTCCGAGTAACATAACTGTGTAAGCAATGACTTACGCATGTACGTAGGCCTTATTACAGATTATAAACACTACTATACGTGCGTAGAAAGCTGTCGTGGTGCCCAGCACCCGCGCGCGGAGGCCATTTCCAAAGACCGTCCTTACAAACTGCGTGCAGGGATGTATAACGTTTCGCTTTGGGCTTCTATACGTATATCTTTGGGATACACGCAGTAGCTAGCGTGTGGGGTTAGGATGGGCGGCAGCCCGTAAGACACAAAGGCTTACCGTATGGTTTGGAGCCCATTTGGGCTCCAGATAGTATTACTGTGAGCGCTTGTACGGCTTTGTCGTACCGGTTACACAGCCACGCACAGGGCTGGGCAGGGTACGTAGGGCAGGAAGGGCACCCTGCTTGCGGCGGGCTGACTCGTTCGCGTGCTATTCACCTTGCTTGGATGACGGATGCATATGCAGAGTACCGATACTTGGTTGTACTATGCGTACAGTAGTGGTGATGATGATGCCTCTGTGGTGCTGCTGTTGATGGCTTCATTCTTAACAGCCGAGCGACAACACTCGGGCACACCTACCAAGACAGGTAGATGCCATATAAACTGCGTTCGTGTGTGCTTGCGTGTCTGAATATTATTGTCGTACGTACAGCAGGGCTGATAAATCCTGCATGCCGGGTGTTCCAATGGGCCCAGCAGACAGCTCGTAGGCGCCTCGCTCGCTCATGTCATCAAACCCCCTATCTACCAAAGACTGCGCACCCATCCTCCACCACGCACCCGCGGGGGTGTGATGCAGCCTTACATACCGGCCAACACACCAGGTGACCACACACCGCGTTAGGCTTGCCTCTCCTGGAAACCGTGCCAGACCGGGGATAACATGGCGGGGAGGGCTGGTGTGGATGTCGGGACGGTCAATTGATAAGGCAGGACGGAGCTCCTCGGGGAGTGGGTCCTGCTTACGTATGTATTTCCTTCTCATATTGGAATAATGATACTACGTACTGCGTGGAGTTTGACGATTGTTTGGCAGTCCTGTGATGGACGGAATAGATGGATGATGAGTAGTATGTATGGGAGGATTATCGATTGTGGCCTCGTCGGTGATCTGCGAGATAGAAACGGCGTCAAGGTCTATAATATATATACGATCTCATCCAGGCAGGAACAATCACCACAGAAGCTGAGGTGGAGATAGACACTACTCGCGGCGCACGGCGGGTTCAAGCGCGCACACACGCGACCTTTGCCAGCGTCGCTCGGCCCCCGCGGAAAGATGTGCAACCCACACACACATATATATATTATATATATACACTGTATATCTATACAGTATACAGTGTATATTATCTTACATATTACATATCATAGACATTATATATACAGTGTTTATTTCCTACCTTATGCAATATAACAATCCACAAACACTATGCTTAGGTCATTTCCACTTTTTAGGTGTATTATAGATAACATCGCGTCTGTGACAATGAGGTCGCCGGTTCGATCCGGGTCGGGACAAAATGGTTGGAAATTGGGGAGCCCCGCTTTGACAGCCTGGACGGCTCTTCAGTCGGGTCCGAGCCCGCCCCCGGTGTAAGTGGCCTAAAGCCAAGGCTAAAGGGATAGCCTTAGACGTGCGTGACAAGCGGGTCGGGCCAATGCGTCCGGCCACATACCAGGGATGGAACGGTTTCGGGGGGGGGGAGTAACACGGATACCTGTGTGAACAAAATACTGGTGACTAATGTCGACTCCCAACCCTTAAATCGGCGGTCCCCTGCTGAACACACGATTGGGCTTAGCGGTTCAGGAGTAAAACTTACTTTCTTTCGGGACTCGGGTCCACCGCCGTGTAACGATTACTACTACACATTTGGCACGCACTATCCGCCGTGTATTTTCAATGTGTACGCGAGTGAGCAGCTCCAACACGGTCGATCGATACACACACGAGTTAATAAGCATGTCTAATCATGTACGCACGGCCAACAAAATGACAGATAGACAGGTCCGTCCCGCATGACAGATAGGCGGGTCCCGCCATGATTAGTCAAACAATATACGACATGTGCCCCTCGCTCTGCATTTCTGTGCAGTGCTTTGCGGTTAGTTTTCATTCCCGCATGCATGATGGGCAACGAACGATGGGTAGGTGTCAAGCAAGCTGCCCCGCGCGCGCGGCAAGGTAGGCACGGCGACGGCAGACGGAGTTATATATGTTAATAATAATATGCAAGGACCCAATACGCATACACCTCACATAACCACGCATATGCAAGCAATCCTTGGGTCCCTATGTTGCTCATGTTCATCACATCATCACGCCGCACGCCCGACCGACCGGTGACATGGGGTATATACGTATATACCATGCACACACACGCACATGGCACTCTTAGCACCAGCAGTAATGACGCCACCTCACGCACGTACGTTTAGTCGGTACAACAACTTGTCACGTACAACATGTACATTTCATGCCGTCCGTCGTCAAAACATACACGCGCTCGCACCCAGCATCGAGCAATCACGCACGCAGCCGCCACGCAACACATATCTATCTATCTATCCGTCCAGCGATCTGCTGGTTCGCTCGATCGACGGATACATGTACATAAAGCACGCACAAATAATAGAACCCATTGTAGCTATTATTGTGTTATCTATCCACACAAGCAGTAGTTGCTCCACCGCGCGACGCCCTGTATATATGTTGGCTGCACTCGATCGACTCATCACATAGCTACATCAGCCAATTTAATCGTCCACGCATATGATCGATGTTACACACGGCAGGCACACATGCTGTAAGCCCGGTGCCAGAGCATCCGCGGGATTAGCCTTTAGGTCTTACATTTGGTATCGAGACCAGTGCCGTACCCTTATGTGGTGGATTAAGGTCGGCGGTTCGTTCGATCCCTGGCGCAGCCATTACCGGCCCTTGTGTGGTGGATCAAGGACGGTACGAACCCGTGCTAATCTGGTAAAACCGGCATACGGTGGGGTGGCCCAATGCCTGGCGCCGAGGACGGCTTGCTCCTAAGGGGGGGGAGTGTAAGCCCGGTGCCAGAGCATCCGCGGGATTAGCCTTTAGGTCTTACACATGCAGCTGGTTGCGATGCATGAAAAGAGAGTTTCTATATAATTGGCCGCCCAACTCACACTCCGTCATCCCAAGCCTCGCCCTCGCTTCGTTGCAAGCAAGACGGTGTACGTGTGTACGTGTCGCTGCCATGCATCGATCTGCTGAAATAAACGCACGACTTCTTTCATGCTGGACGTAGTGGACGTCATCCAGCAAGTCCGTGCATCCTGAAATCAGGAACGTCAACATACAGGCTAGCCCTACGTACTTGCTCTCTATTTACCTATTACTGCTCAACGTCAGCCACGCACGCGCACGTCATCAACCGGCACTATCTTATTCTTGGAGGCTGTTCGCTGCTGGAACAGCTCCGGAATGGAACGGAACCTGACCACGGCGTCTGGACGCACGATGCTCCCGACCAATGATGTGCTCCGACTGAATGCCCTTTTCGCCGAAGGTGTAGAAGGGGACGATGTCGTTGACTGAACTTCAAGCGGCGGCTGCGGGTGTTGTTGCTTGGCCGGCTGCTGTACCAGCTCCTGATGTAATAACGGATCCTGCTGCGCAATCCCTTCCTGACAAGGTTGCAGCTCTGGCGTTATCGGCTGCTGCTGCTGCTGCTGCTGCTGCTGCTGCTGCTGCTGTTGCTGCTGCTGCTGCCGTGATGGAACCTTGCCTCCGGAAGGGCCCAGCAGCCCAATGCTTGGACCAACTCGTTTGATGGTAGCTGCCGCCGTGGCCTCTGCTGCCCCTGCCGTCTTTGTTGAGTCCACCCTTTTGCGTCTATCCCGCTCACCTAATATACTACTGGTGGCGCATGCCGGCGCCGTTTCCAACCTACTTTGCAGTCTGATGACACCGCCGCTGCCATACGCTTTTGATGATGACGTCTCTGCTGGCTCAATCGCCTGGGAAGAACTGGCGCCCGGCGGTGTACCTTGCAGCTTGGTCGACGACGACGTGACAGTGCTCGCAAAGGACTTCGTTGGCGGCAGCGGCTTGTCCAATGGTGTACTCCCTTGATCATCTGGTACGTCTGGTGAGTTGAAAGCAAGCAAGGGTTATCGTGCGTTGAACGAAGGTATTGTTAAGTTCGTCGCTCGACATATATAAACTTTGCACGCTTGGCCAACGCACGTATGTTTCCGCATCTATCTAAAAGCATTGATTGCTACGATGTCCACGCAGTTTACGTAATCCAACATACATAACGTATCATACGTATCCATGAGGGTACATACATCGCTATCACGTCCATAAAAATAATCACACGCCGTTACAAAAATAAGCGGCAGATAGATACATAGAACAGACGGAGATAAGAACCAAACTCCTGCGTAAGCCTGCATAATCGAGAAGCAATAAAAGCCCTTGATCAAGTCACTCACGTATATGTGTGCATTCGCTTTTACAAGCCAGCGTGATTGGATTAACTACGTATGTATATATAGCGTGGCAACATCCGCAACACACCTGGCGGTGGCATGAGGTTTGATGATATGGCTGCGACAATTTCCTGCCCCCATGGCAGCACGCCGCTGCTGCCACGGGAGTCGTCATCGGTGGAGCCGGTGACCTGAGGCGGCTGGGGTGGGTCGTCCTGGCCGCCTAAAGCTGCCTTGCAGCTTTTCCGAAAGCTGCCATTGCTGACTTCGTCGTTAAGTCCAGGAGTAGCCCACAACACCGTCAAGAAAAGTAAGCTGAATGTGACCCAAACGATAGACAGTGCTGAGCCAATAATGCTCATTACAAACACCCGTGTGGTTGCAAGCGCCGTCCCATTAGTCCACATTATCGTTTGTACGACACTCTGCGCGATACTCTCCCCGAACAACTCCAGCAGGGTGAATGGAACATGGTGAAAACGGTCATTGGCTTTAAGCAATTTCACTCGTTGCTGTACGGTTACACGGTCTGTGCTCTCGATAATTTTTTTAAATGGCTCTACCGCCTCATGAAGCAAGCGGAAGATGAGCAATAATGCCATACCTTGCACCGAGGTCAGCAGAAACATGTTCCGTGCATCCAAGGAGATCCGAGGGGCAAAGGCGTCCGGAGAGAGCAATCCAGACGTGCCTGCACAGGCTGACACTGCAGTGCATACACCGAGACCGGCGAGCTGCAGAGCTCCCAGAGCCGCTGCTGTAACAAGAATGTACTTCTGGCGCCCGGGCTGTTTGAAGATGGTCCTGAGCGGTATCCCTTGTAACGCCTTGAAACTAACCAAGAAGACGTAGTACACAATGGCGGTGTTTTTGCCAACATGCAACCACCCCACTATGAAGGTTGCACGGATGTTGCCGTACGCAGCAATCTCTGAGATAAATATCCAATCAGTGACCTCGTCGTACAGCACAATCAGAAGGTGCAGAACGATTCGGATGAGGTTGGCCAGCCATTTGAAAATCCTTTTCCACTTTTCAGGTATCACAAGGCAACTTTTGTTGTTATTACCTGCAAGTCTCTTGATGATCCATTTGAGGGCCAGCAGAGCCAAGAATCCAATGATACAGAGACCAAACGCAGTTGCCATGCTGAGCCCCCAGGTAATGGTGGAAATATGTGTACGGTATGCTTTCCCGTCGTCTCCACACACCAATCCCATATCATAATTGATTATGAACTTGTTATATTCTTCCACACGCGGCGGAATGGAAAAGATGTTCAAATGAAGGTCGCTCAATTTAAGGCAGCCTGGGACAGCGGAATTCGCCACGAAGGCGAGCAGACCCTTGCACCTGTCACCGGTGTCCACCATGCTCACAGCACCGCGATCAAGTAATGCACATATTTTTACAGCGTCGCCGTTGCGTATTGGGCCTTGCAAGTTGTACGCCCTGACATCTGACCCGAGGGATTGGTGGACAAGTTCTAGTACAAAACTCTGCCCCTCCACTGACAGATCATTAAGGGAAAGCCGGACATTTGAGTTCCGAAGGTAGTACCGACTGTCTGGCTGCACTTGTTGCCATATATACCCGCAAAGGGCAGGGTTATTAGAAAAATCGGTGACCGGGGAAGCAGTGAAACTGTTGGGCAGCACACCCATAAGGCCATAGCCACTGTAGTTCACAGTACGAACTTTGCAGCACTTATGGAGGGCTGCAATGATGTTGCTCGTGTTGCATGACGTGCGTGTAGAGGCGTCCAAAGAATCTGATAATGCGTCCACAATGGTGCCACAGACTTCCAATCGCCCCGTGAAACTGCTGCAAACCTTTGCGGCGGTTGCTGTTTGATGTACCAGTGCGGCAATCTGTGACTGCCTAAGCCCCCGCACGAAACCGCAATCAATAAGTGACTGAACAAAATCGAAGGAGGCGGTTTCTACTGTGCGCACAGCTTGGGCCTTGATGAGGACCTACAGTATTTGATCAAATGAATGGTACAGTGCACACCTCACAAAGTGGGATGAAATGGGATTTCTACGTATAGAGCATGCAGGCGTATGAAGCATGCACTTGATGCACTCATTGTATACATGCACTGCATGAATATTGGAAAAACTTATGAAGACACATACTCCCTTGAGGTCTCATGCATGTACCAACAGAGGCTTACTACTTACGTATTGCATCCTACTGTATATGTATATGTATATGTATATGTATATGTATATGTATATGTATATGTATATGTATATGTATATGTATATGTATATGTATATGTATATGTATATGTATATGTATATGTATATGTATATGTATATGTATATGTATATGTATATGTATATGTATATGTATATGTATATGTATATGTTATATGTATATGTATATGTATATGTATATGTATATGTATATGTATATGTATATGTATATGTATATGTATATGTATATGTATATGTATATGTATATGTATATGTATATGTATATGTATATGTATATGTATATGTATATGTATATGTATATGTATATGTATATGTATATGTATATGTATATGTATTTTTTTATGTATATGTATATGTATATGTATATGTATATGTATATGTATATGTATATGTATATGTATATGTATATGTATATGTATATGTATATGTATATGTATATGTATATGTATATGTATATGTATATGTACATGTATATGTATATGTATATGTACATGTATATGTATATGTATATGTACATGTACATGTACATGTACATGTATATGTATATGTATATGTATATGTATATGTATATGTATATGTATATGTATATGTATATGTACATGTATATGTACATGTACATGTTTATGTTTATGTTTTTGTAGTCTGTACAAGGTAATGGTTAACCAAAGCACAAAATGTTAGGTTAGCTAAATAGTTTTCCATCAGAGCTGGAATGCTTACCTGGTTGATAAGCATACCTCGCAGGTCCCGGCTCTGGGCAGCTAGCACAGGCAACGGGTCCATGCCAATTGAACGGAGCTTGTCATAGCTCCGATTATCGTTCCAAAAATCATTGTAATATTTTGTTGTGACATTGTAACGGATTGGTAAAAAGTATGGTCCACGAGCGGAACGTGCCATCCATGAACCAAAGACGTCCAGTATACGGTCCGATGAGTCACCAGACAATATGTACTTTGACAAACTCTCTGCACTGTACGTCTGAGGAAAACAACCCGCAATCTGGAAGCTGCAGCCTTTGCTAGCAAAGAAACTCATATCACTAGAACTGCTTGTGTTCCTGTATTCCCTCGATGTGTTGTAACGACGGTGAGATTTTGAGATGGCAGACAACACATCACCCAGCCTGCTCCATCCCGGAGAAGAGCATAAGCTTGAGTTCCTAGATGAATGCGTGAACGAAGGGAAGCCCGTCCCGCTCACCAATGTTCCATTGTCGAGAAAACGGAAATTCATTGCAGTATAACCGCAACCTGTCTCACATGTCGCCGGCACTTCTGTGCTGCTTACAGGATCCCAGATGCCCGTCAGGGGGTACACTGATGAGGAAGTCTGATCATCAAGGAGAAGCAAGTCCAATCCACTATCACCCTTGCCAATCTTAGCATGAAGAAATGAGATATTGCTGGGACTGCTGGCTGCTGCAGACCCACGGGTACCACGATTGTCACCAAAGCTGTCACTGCCGGCGACCAGGGACTTCCAAACTGCCGTGTCAACCATCCAGGTGAAGGATACTTGTGAACTTCCTTGGAAACATGATTGCACAAGCGATGTAAATTCAATAAGATCCTGAAGATGCTGATAGTGTCTTCGAAGGAAAGCCGTCGTATTGAGGTCGCACTCCATATGGCTGCCTCCAATCACACAATCATTGTCCGTTTCTGGTGAGACCACGCCCTGTGTAATGGGCATGTAAGCCGCACATATGAGGAAATGATAGTGTACGTGATGAGCAGTGCATGCAACACACATTTGTGCCACGCCCGCACACAGGTAATGCAGGCGCCAATTGGCGATTTTCAGCTTGCTTACCTCCAAATACAGTATCGTCACGCTTCCATTCTATTTTTTCCAAGACGGAATTATGTGTTTTGTCGATGTATCTGCGCGAGTTGCTAAATTCAATTTAAGATGGCGTGCACGAGTCTACAAAAAATAATTTTCTTCCTCCTTCCCCGCACGCAGGTAGGTCCGTCATGCGCGCGGATGCGGGGACGGATCATCATGGCGCATTGGCCTGACGGCGGCGGGGCCTAACGGGACCACTGACTGCCGTTGCTGCCTTAACCGCCGCGTCCGTGCTAATTCATTTACTTCACCGTATGCATGCCGAATCTCTAGCATGCTTAGTGTGAACTCGATCGTGGAGATAGATGCAAATAGATAGCAAATATAGCAACAAGTAGGGGGTCGGCTTCCTTGAAGCCGGAAAAAGGGCGGGGCCCCCTACAATCCGTACAGGCCGCTTGCTTTACAACGGAAACTCTGTTACCGCGTAAGAGTGTGAGAGAGTGAAAGGGTGCCATTGAGGGTGTCGTTAACGTTGAAGGTGGATCGGCGTGCATAGATTGAGCAAGGTCGAGCAGGTAGCCCCGAAACCTACGCGCCGCCAACGGCGGTCGTCGCATCTGCATTATTATCGTAACGCTAGACGCCTCTGCACTACCACATCCGTCTGTGAAGCAGATATCAAAAAGCAAGCTTGAAGCATTCAAGTTTTTCCGTGAAGCTGTATGTAGTTGTTTGGTCCGTCGGCAAGCATGCAGCCCTTCAGTTGCACGCCCGCAGCACGTGAACCTCTAAAGTTTGCCATCAAGAGTTACATAGCAAATATAAGGCAAAAACAGGGTGCGAAAAAGCCGCGGTGAGACCCGGACTTCGGCCATCCGAACTGGAGAACTTGTTACGTTGGTACTTTGCATTGGTACCTTTGCATTTTGAAACTTTGATTCAATACATATTGTTGAATTGTATTCATCTGGCAAGACAGAAAGGCAAATCTTGATGTTGGTGGCATCTTGATGTTCAAACATCAGAACACTATGGAAGTTCAATTCAGCACGCGCCACCTGCCCCTAATCCAAGTATTCATCACGCGGCACCCGTTGCAACAAATATGAGCGCGAGAGGCGTTGGGTGGATGTTGACTCGGGTCCATGGAGACCGCGGAGCTTTACTTTGACCGTTTGTGCGCAAAGAATTTTTTTCAGCCAAACCAAGAATACCTTGCAATAGAGGACAAATAATATGACAAACATTGCGAATTAGTTTAGCGGATAATGAACGTTTTGCCGTTACCCACGGACGGACGGACGGACGGACGGACGGACGGATGGATGGACGGACGGACGGACGGATGGACGGACGGACGGACGGACACACGGACAGGGGCAATCCTAGGGGGCGGGGCCCCCCGTACGCGCTTCGCGCTGGGGCCCCGCCCAAAAATAATGCCGACAATTTTATCTTGCTTCATCGATTGTTGAAATGATTCCCTGCAGCCTTGATCGAGTTCAAAGAACAGTTCCACCAAGCCTTTCTGGGGTTGCGCGACGGAAAAGATTCAGTTTTCATTGTGCGCAACGACTCCCTTACTTAAGACACGGTATTTATCATACATAGCATACGTTATAAGTGCTGAGCAATAATTTGCTTTCGCTTCATCTATCACGCCCGTCCTTCCTCCAGCGATACATAGAATTGCCATTTCTGTAACGCGCAGCATTCGGACATGTCGTAAATCGTGTCGTTTCGTTCGTTAACTCGCCGTCGTTACGATTACGAGCAAGGCAGGAACCTGCCCTTGTCATTTATTTCACGCTGGGGTCCCACCCATAAATGAAGGCACATGCAGAGCGGGTGCATGTACCATGTGACCATGAGTCAATAAAATAAATAAAATAATGCGATTGCCCCTCTTCTTGCTTAAGGAGCTTGTCTCGTGTTGTGTCATCAACGCACTTACTATTTTTAAGAGAGACGGGTCGACCGGTGTTTCCGGCTCCGCCATCTGCCCGATAGCTGAAGGCGGATCTGCCGTTGCTGGGCCGCTTATTATTGTACTTATCACTGTGCTGTTGATCGGCATTGGTCCATTTGCCGCAGGCGGCGGTGCTGCCATTGCTAGCGTTGAGCTGTTGATTTCCATCGAGGTACCAATAGTTCCACCACAGGCGAGCGTGTATTGTGAGCGTGCATCAGCGGCAGTTCCAGTAAGCAGGATTGCATGGGGCTTGACCTGGCGCTTTTCGGAACATAGGTACAGCTTCAAGGTAGATGTCTCAAATCCAATAATGGACGACAAGTCCGCATTCACAGTTGCACAGCTGCACTGAAGCTCACAGTACACTGTGATCACACACTTTGAACAGACACTGCTGTAGTTCCCGCCTGGTAGTGGTGCCCATGGCCACGGACAATCTGCGAATCACGGTTTGGAATTTAGGGCATACAACATTTTTATGTTAACACATATAACAAACCGACGGTTTTATGGGGTGGGTATGACAATGATAAGGAAGGGGTAAGTTGAATATGCAGATGGCCATACATGGCCATGTACGGCCTGCTGCTCCGACCCAGCTCCGTCGGGACTCGGGTGCACCTTGTAACAATTACTCCTAAGAGCGCGCGCATGTGGACCCACCGCAATTCAATCGTGTCCTTTGGACAGCCGAGTAGTAGTCTCCTTTTTCATGCTAGTGCATTGTCATGCGCGTGCTTTTAGGCGTTTTTCGCGAGCCCTTGGTCTACTTGGTCCCACATACACGCGGCTCGTATGGGTAGTTGTACATAAAGGCATGGGGTTATGCACAGTGCACACATGCATACACACGTGCATATACATGGGCCAGCAGTGAGCGAGCTATCATCGGCGCGATGCATGCAGGTGTGTATGTATGCAAGCTGCTGGGCTGTACCTGAGCGAGCTTCCGCATTATGCTTGTTGCATACATGTGGCTACAGCAGTATGGGCTAATATGCGGCGAGCCTGCATACTCACCGAAGGGAAAAATCTCAAATTGTTCCTCCGATACTGACGCATCACAAGGATTGACTGTAAGTAGATGCCCATCATCCGAGGATGTCATCGGCGCAAAAAGACAGGACTGGGGTTCATTCCATAAGGATATCATCAATCTGCAGGTGTAACGAAACATGGCCGCTTTGCAGCTCATGATGTCATGATTAAACGGATGTGCATGTTATATGTTGCATGAACCTATAGCTTAATATATAAGGCCCTAGCTACGTCCTACATCCTACTTGCCGGTATAGCATGTAAGAGTAATAAGATTGAAAAATGAAAGAGTAGTGCTACTGCTAGTGCTAGACAGCATTGCCTGTGATAGATTACAGTGCTAGTGCTCGCGCGATAGCGGTTTGCTAGGGTTTGCACGAGGAGATAATTCAACAGCTGTGGTGCTTACTGACGGCCCTTGCGCCGCACTGTTATCAACCTACTTCTTACAACCGTGCAAGCCAGTTAGATATAGTGCGTACCCGTATGAAAACTGTGTTCCTCCCGCATTGATGAATTTAAACAGCTCATCAGCAGGATCCATCTCATTGCATGGTCGCGAATACACGTAGCGGTTGTACCGAGATCGAATCAAGCAGTTTCCACGTGCATCCACAATGCGGTACACATCATTTTCTCCTGCCACAGCAACAAGTACGTAGGGGGTCGTAGGGGGTACGGGATTGGTTGTCAGTGATGTTAGTGTTGGGTTGAAGCGTTAGTTCATTCAGCAGAATATGCCACGCACCCGACACTTGTACTAAGGACTTGGTGGCTAGTTTCGCACATAGTGTGCGTGTTTGTAGTAGTGTATGTCCGTATGTTTAATATGCCATACGACATTAATGATTCTACTTTTCCAAAAACGTACGTAGGTAATATTAAGCACTTACAAATATCTAGTAATGTAACAGTCACCAACCTGCGGGGATTGCAATGACCGAGATGTCCATCACGTTCAGAATATACAGGCACCCCATAGATTCAGTGTAGCAACCTTGCTCTGAATAGATAGAGGTGCTCTGTATTGAAGTTCTGAAGAGATACTCACTGCCCGCTTACGGGTGGGTTGAGGTTTATCGATATATCTGAGCCCACAGAATCCGTCTGCTTCCAAACAAGAGTAACGCTGTCGTTATCTCTAGAAACTTCATTTACCCCGACACGCAACTCTGCATTTTGTAAACGCTATTCGAACGACGGCCGATTGTAAATGATGATCCTCTGGATGAAAGACATACACTTCCCTCAGCTTGATAGCTACGTACGGTGTGTTGTCATCAGGCGACCATGCATAGAGCGAGGGTGTTTACATTCAGGATTAAAGTGGTGGATTAGAGGTTAATCGGTCCCATATGTAAACACCTCACGGATTAGGCCGAATTAGGCGGATTAGGTTGGCGGGATTAGAGACCACTGTACTTCCACGGACGAGCTTTCCGTGAATTAAATAAACTTGGATTACCATATTATCAAATGTGTATAATTTACCTGTAGTGTTGGTGTGATTTCGGTGGAAAATATTTGCTACTACTCGGTCGCGACCGAGTAGCAAATAGGCTTCTCAGGATTAGGCCATTTCTGCCACATACCAGAAGGAACTGTACTTGTACATAGTCAGATTATCTATCAAAAACGCCATTGCAATTGAAGGATCTGCATTTGGCTTTGTTTGGCCAAGTTACAACAATGCAGCAGGCCGGGGTCATTCCACGGCGAACGGCCACTGGCTCTGTGATGCTTGTGAATCAGCAGCGTATGAGAACGTCATTGGGAGACCCAAACGTTGTCCTATACAGTGTTTTTTCGTTTTTAGGGGGGAATTTTTCATTACAAGTCAAGTAATGAAATTTGAGGGATTTTTGCAAACTATTACTTTGCCGTTGGGCGCTGGGGGGGTCCGCCCCCTCCAGGACCCCCCGATAAGTGTTACTAACCACGTTCGTTAAGCTAGTGCCACGATTGTTGCGGTGTTGGGTGTTATGATAGGCCCGGGATTAGAGCGTCGGAGTCGGAGTCCCGAGCTGCAGCTGAAGCGCTGCCGATGCATGTGTTGCCGGCATCCGTTGAAGCGTCCAAAGGCGTCCAGCATATGTGGTTAACGGTGTGTCTGGCTGCTTAGAAGGCCTACCACGCTTAGGTTCTTTAGCTTCTGAGTATATATTTTGCTGCGTGAGACCGGTCAGAAATGCTCCTATGCCGCGTTGACTCACGGGTGTAACTAACCTTCTTACGACTGTCCATGGCATATTATTGCATTAAACTATGTCTGTATAGCTCATTGAATCAAAATTTGGCCTGCGCTCGCTGGTTGAGACCATTTTGGCCTAAGTAATGAGTTCGTACAGGCCGAAGTGAAACTATTCCTTAATTTTCAAGCCCAAAATCCCGATTTATTACTTTTAAGGAATTACTTTTAAGGAAACACTGGTCCTATATCAATTTATATCAAGAGCTTTCACTGTTGCCGTACTTAAACTACGCCTTAATTCAATGCTTATAAACACGTGTACGATTAGGCGGTGGATTAGTGCCGATTGGGCCGGATTAAGATTTGCCTAATCCGCCCAAGTTAATCCAAGTGTAAACACCCTCATAAGCAGTCAATGGTGGGAAGTATGCCGAATGAAACATGGTTCCAATGTTGCCATCTGCAATAAATATTTCTTTTTTTTGGAACTATCCAGTGAGGACGACGCTACCATTGTGAGCGGGTTTAACGCAAGGTTGTAGGGTCGTTCTGCAAAAAGATGCCACCAACATCAAGATTTGCCTTTCTGTCTTGCCATAGGAATGAAATTTAGCGTTATGTATTGAAACAAACTTTCAAACTGCAAAGGGATAGCATACCGAGTACCAACAAGTTTTCCAGTTCCGATTACCTGAAGTCCGGGTCTCACCGCGGCTTTTTCGCACCCTGTTTTTGCCTTACATTTGCTATGCAACTATTGATCACAATCTTTATTAGAGGTTCAAGTCTGCTGCGGGCGTGCAACTGAAGGGTTGCATGCTTGCCGACGGACCAAACAACTACAGTTACACGGCAAAACAAGGATGTTTCAAGCTTGCTTTGTGATCATCTGATTGACAGACGTATATGGTAGCGCAGAGGCGTTTAGCGTTACGATAATGATGACCGCCGTTGCCGGCGGCGCGTGCTGCAGGTTGGTTTCGGGGCTACCTACCTGTATGCGCTTGCTGAATCTATATTATCTATATTATATATAATCTATTATATATATATATGTATATGTGTCGCTGATGATATCTATATATATAATATAGATATGCACGCCGATCCACCTTCAACATCAGCGACACCCTCAATGGCACCCTTTCACTCTCTCACACTCTTGCGCGGTAATAGATAGATATTTCGTTGTAAGGAAAGCGGCCTGTACGAATTGTAGGGGGCCCCGCCCTTTTTCCGGCTTCGAGGAAGCCGACCCTTTAGACCCTTACTTGTTCGGCGGCTGCTAGACATGCATGCGATACTCACAGAGATGAGCGGGAGCTGGTAATTTGAGGCATGCATGATACATCAACTAACTACGTTATGGAGGCAGTACTTAGTGTACGTACAATGGGTTTCTATACGTATATCATCTAAACCTCACCTGTTACCGTGTCCGCCTTGAAGAGAAAGAATTGTTGCATATGCATATATTGCTTGCTTACTGTAGAACCGCCGAAGGATCCAAGCGAGAGCACGGGTGGATCCCCGGGCCCGGGGCTCCGTCCTCCCAAGGACATGCTCGTGTGAAGCACGAGAGGGTCGCCCGAGGCGTTGCGACGTGAAGTAGCAATTCCGAATGGCGATGAGATGTAATCTGAGTTTGTGGAATGGAGTTGTGCAAGCGAGTTTAAACGGGTTGTATGTATGTTTGAATTTAAGGTAGTTGGAATTGATGTGCAAACATGTCAGGTAAGCTTGAACCTGTCATAGTTAAGCACTTCAGCGTGATTCGAGCATTAATAACTTGGCAAACATAACGTTTATACAAGTACGCCCTTCCCTACTTTATTCCCAAGGCAACGAAAACAGGCGCGGCCTCTCTCCACGCATGACACCATGTAACTGTAACACGGCGCGGCCAAAGGCTTCTCGAGATGCTGTGCAGGGTCATTTGTAGGGGCTTATACTATAACCCGGCGTTATAACCCGCGCAACGTCCCCCACGGACCTGCAGCAGGTATTTGCAAACTTCGACAGCCAACGCATCGGCGTGATATGCCATCAGTAGTGCCGCATCTACAGTATGTTGTATCACGCAATAAAGAATGGACCGATCGGCAGATGTCCATGATGGACATCTCATGGTGCATACCCAGGATACTACATGTTATCCCCCCTCTAGCAGGAGCCGTCCTCGGTGATCATTGAAGGGTGGTTCTGCCACGTCCAAGTCATCAATCATACTGTAGAGTATGCCCTCAGCGGGAATCGAACCGGTGACTGCCAGGTCTCGATACCACTTGTTGTATCACTCCATAAAGAATGGACCGATCGGCAGATGTCCATGATTGGACATCTCATGGTACATACATACCCAGGATACTACACAGTATTGGTAATGATGCTGATAGTGAATGTATATATATACATACCGATGAAGACGTACTAATGCGGTGGTTGGTCAGCCATCTGCTGCTTATTACTCGTCCATTGTAAATATATACATACGTGTACATACACACGCAGCTTAATAACGTATCAAATGCATTCATGATTCACGTGTGATGCGGCTCGGGCATGATCGATAGCTGCAGGGTGCTTGAGCAAGCGAGTCGGGGGGATGACAACTATGACAACCTCCGACGGCAACCAGGGGTGGGGCAAGGGATAAAATGTTCCGTCTCGCGCTCCCCGCCGGTGATAGTGGCGTACGTATAGGCTCAGCGAGTCTCGCTCACCGCCCCTGCCCCCTTAATCCACGCTATCTAGGGTTTGCCAAATGTACTATTACTATTATTTTTACATGATGGGACCCCAAACAGCGGACCCCAAAAAATGATTAACGGTGTATAGTATACACTGTATACCACATACAGCATTGTGTATAGATTAGACCCGCCCGACCCAAACCAAGCACCAATATACTTACCATATTAACATGCGAATGGGAAAACATGAAAACAGCAAGGCAGCCGCGCCACCACCGAAAAAAGTTGCAGAGCAAAACAAGACCCGGCAGGAAATGGGTGACCCAGCAGCAGTACCCGAATCAATATGAATGATACCGACCTAATGAAAAGTGAAGATGCACACGCACGCCGGCGACCACGCACGGAGCAGCCAGATGGGGATAATAACACGGGCAAGGTCCGCGTAGATAGAGAGCCAACGTTGCGGACATGAGTACAGGATGCAAATTTCAAAACAAAGCCACGGTGGTGGCGCGGCGCAAACACGGCGTGGGCGCGGTATTGTGTATGTCGTCGTATGTTTATTCAATTAAAAATCTTACCTTGGCACCGCTTAGCGTACCGAGGTTGGAGCTGTGTGTAGACGAGAGAGGTGTTGCTTTGAAGGCAGGTGTCCCATCCTGCAAGCAGCAGCGGCGTATGAATAAAAATATTTGTTCTAAAAATCGATAGTGCAAGTATATGCATGGCGCCAAGTATGCCCAGAACGGGCCGACATACAGAACACGCACACAAAGGTTAGCATGCATCGATTACAACGAACGCCTTGCTTGCATGCTCGTTGTGTATACCTACCCATCGGCAGGCCTTCAGGCGACGAAGGGGAAGGCGGAGACGTCGCATTTAAAGAGTTGTAAGTGTCTTGCACCTCTCCACACGCGAGTTGATATTCAGACATGTCTAGATCGCCCCTAACAACAAGCACGGCTGCTGGTTGAAGTTGGCCCACTTGGGGGCAGCTGTGAAGCCACAACGTGGACATGGCATAACCTGTCTGTGACATCTTGGCATCATAGATTGGGCAGCTGCAACGAAGCTCACAAAGATCTGTTTGAATGCTGCATTTGTTGCAAACGGAAGTATAGTTCCCTCCGTCAGGAAGCTGGGTCCAGGGGAAACGGCAATCTGCACATACGAAGGCGCATAACCAAGCCGCAAGCACGCACAAGCAAGCAACTAAAGCAACAAATAAATGCACTTAAACCTTAACATACATTGAAACCCTTTGCTATTCTCACACATAAATAGGTAGCTTTGCAGGAAGTAGTGGCACGATTTGCTCGTGCTCGCTATCTATCTATGTGGTGGCTAGATGCATGGATATAGGTCAGGCAAGTACGTAGGGAATCGGCTTAAGAAAGCTAAGGAAGCTAGGAACGAAGCTAGAAAGCTTCCTTGACGCCAAATTAAGGGCGTGCGTGGCCCCCTACAGTCCGCACCGGCCGCCGGTTGCTAATAATAATAAACAAAGAGAAGCTATTCCTTAGTGAGAGTAATGTACGTAAGAGAGTAAGCGGTTGCTTGTTATATGTCGAGTCATCGGGTAAGTCAGGTAAGTCAGGGCAGTATTGTTGCTGAATCGGTCAAACACATACGAAAGTACCGAAACTAACTTGCATGCAGTATGCGCCGTCGTCGGATACATACGGTCACCAATCGGGTATTATCATAACATTGATTCACGTCTCTGCCTATTACATCCTTCTGTCTAGCAAATGAACGCAAAACAAGCTTTGAGCATATGCTTGCCGGACTGTAAGTTAGAGTGTTGCGTGGAGGTTTCCTAACACGGCAGTTGCGTAAGCGGCGCAGTTGGCTGCGTGCGAGCGATTGCGTTTGCAGGCAGGTACATACGTACGTGCTGAAAATGGAGTTGCCGCGGGTCGCAAGCACCGCTGCTGCTTCCTTCCCGCCCACCCGCTGCCGCTGCCTCCAGCTAGCCTCCTCCCAACTATCCCGACGGACCTGTCAAGCTGCATCCCGTGTGTGGTAGGTGCGCGCGGGTCACCAGCACCGCTGCATCCGAGCATGGGCCCCGCCCAGAATGCTAAGCGCTCAAGGTGAGGCTTACTTTAGATAGGCACCAACGCACGCACGCGCATGCACGGGGCCCTCGCTCCTGCTCAAGTAGCCCCGAGCGAACAGGGGTCTGTTATGTTCGCTTTGTTCCGCTTCCTTTCTCCAGCAGGCGACATGCATACATGTCGACGGCAATCCTAGGGGGCGGGGCCCCCACGTACCTCACGCAAAAATGACGGCACCCCTACTTGCTTGTCCCACGCATCATTCCGTGTGGAGGTATAGCAGGTCGGTACGTATGTACGTGCTAGGCAAATTGACGGACAGAAATACAGCTTTGGATGGGTACAGCGCCTGCCGTGTGCTCACCATAACGAAATATCCCAAACTGCTGAACCGCCAATGCCGGATCACAAAATTCGAGTTCAACACAAATACCGCAGTTCTCCCAATAATGTAGGCAGTATCGTGGTTCGCTCCATATAGATATCATCCATCTGCATAGCATCCGGCAGCAGCCGATGTGGTGTGTATTCTGCATGGGCCATTCTGTTCCGTGGGCTACACATCAAATGCTTATAATTAAGAACATGTATGATGAACATGTCTCGCCGCCGTGGGGGGTGCTTGCAAAATTGCTTGGAGAGTCTCGAGAGTCCGGCTAACTGCAGTGTAACCATGCCGATGCTGCTGGCCATCCAATTTGTTCAGGATATAACAACGAAATGTACATAATATTTCACTAAGTATTATTATGGCTAAAAATGAAAACCTTTCTAACCTTGCTCGAGCACGCAAGCTAGAGGTAGATAATACGGTAAATAGGGGTAAGCTACGGCTCACTGTGCGCATGCGTTACCTTTACCCTTGCTCGCACAAAGGAGCATATGTGCGTATGGGCTACGGTGCTTATTACCGCAAATTGGTGCCCAGTATCGGCAGCGACCATGCATATTGCGTAAATAATCATACATGGCGATTTGGCTATAAAGGAACCAACTGGAAATCCTACAACACGACGAGCGGGTCTAAAATTGCACGCCGCCTACCGATATGGAACTCCAGCAGTTCCCGCCTCAGTAAATATGAACAGCTGATCAGAATCCGTCTCGTTGCATGGTCGCGGGTATACGTATCGAGTGTACACGAAGCCACTGCTGGGATCCCTGAATAGAGACAAGCAATTTGTACTGATATCTAGAATGCGGTACACGCCAACTTCGCCTGTGAATAGGGTTTAGGCAAGGCGTATGAAAGAAAAGGAAGCGTGGTCCATTGAATATATACATCGAGCCAGCCCAAACGAACTAACGCTCCATTCAGGTATTGTACAGTGTTTGGCCCTCATTACACATACATGCATGCTTTGAGGGCAAAGTACTCGTTCTCACAGCGCGTCTGCAAAATGGAAAGCCTTCTATAGACGATCTATAGACGATAACAGGGTTGTCGTTTATAGCGTACCCATAGACGATACTTACGGCGCCTAGCAGGCCGTATGTATCCATTACATTTATACACCCATGCAGGCAGGGGTATTCACTGGAGAGTGCTATATAAATTTCTTAACATATATTATGGTACGTAGGACACACACAATAGGTACCAGCGCACAGAGCGATTATTTTTGGGCGGGGCCCCAGCGCGAAGCGCGTACGGGGGGCCCCGCCTCCTAGGATTACCCCTGTCTGTGTGTCCGCCATGTGTCCGCCGTGTGTCCGCCGTGTGTCAGTAACGGCAAAACAGTCATTATCCGCTAACCTAATTCGCTATGTTTGTCATATTAATTGTCCTCTATTGCAAGGTAACTTTGGTTTGGCTGAAAAATATTTTTGTGCACAAACGGTCAAAGTAAAGCTCTGCGGTCTCCATGGACCCGAGTCAACGTCCACCCAACGCCTCTCGTGCTCATATTTGTTAGAACGGGTGCCGCGCGCGTGATGAATACATGGATTAAGAATGGACGGCGTGTGCTAAATTGAACTTCCATTGTTTGAACATCAATATGCCACCAACATCAAGATTTGCCTTTCTGTCTTGCCAGATGAATATATGTATTGAATCAAAGTTTCAAAATGCAAAGGGATATATAGCATACCGAATACTAACAGGTTCTCCGGTTCCGATGGGCGAAGTCCATCCCGCGGCTTTTTCGCACCCTGTTTTTGTCTTACATTTGCTACGTCGGTACCTATTGATTGCAAACTTTATTAGAGCGAGGTTCACGTCTGCTGCGGGCGTGCAACTAAAGGGCTGCTTGCTTGCCGACGGACCAAACAACTACAGTTTCACGGCAAAACAAGAATAATGCTTCAAGCTTGCTTTTTGATATCCGCTTGACAGACGGATGTGGTAGCTAGCGCACAGGCGTCTAGCGTACAATAATAATGCAGATGATGTGACCGCCGTTGGCGGCGCATACTCCAGCTTGGTTTCGGGGCTTGCTCAATCTATGCACGCCGATCTACCTTCAACATTAGCGACACCCTCAATGGCACCCTTTCACTCTCTCACACTCTTGCGCGGTAACAGAGTTTCCGTTGGAAAGCAAGCGGCCTGTACGGATTGTAGGGGCCCCCGCCCTTTTTCCGGCTTCAAGGAAGCCGACCCCCTACTTGTAGTACGTTCATTCTCCAGCGAGGTTATCATGCATGCATATTATTGATGAACACCTATCAACGAACTTATCATGCCTATGTATGTGTACTGCATGCCTATGTATGTGTACTGCATGCACATAATCTCGCTCAACAGCAACGAAAGGTCGCGCCGTATTATTATTTGCAAAACAAAGTCGTATGCTCACCTTCGTTCGTTGGTCTCACCTGTACTCTTGTCGGCTTGCAACCAGAATTGTTGCTTAGCCCATGTTGCCCCAGCACCGCGGTAGTAGTCAACAGCGAATGAAGGAGGGAACCAGTCGGGATCTCCAGGTAACATAAAACGTGTACTTAATGCCAGACCGGTGCTGTAGCTGCCATCGCTATGTGAAGCAGAAAATCCAATTGGCGCTGCTGTGAAATCTGGGGGCGGGTGATGGAGTACGTAAGAGAGAAACCAAATTATTACTGATCCATAGGACATACATGTCCAGTTAGTCCCATTCATACGATGTTTGCGGCTTAGACACGGCGGCAGGAGCGACGCGATCAGAGTTTCTAAGTTGGATTCAGCAGGTTCAGCTGAAAGGAAGCCTTTCGGCTGTCACGCAGTTGTTGGTTATGTCCCGGTGACCTGGCGGTCACCTATCTACCGGGGCTGTCATACTACGTTATATTCTCGAAGCTCCTGCCTGTTGTTCGGAATTCCGCCTTCCCTTACAGACAGGAGCCTATTGCTCGCGATTCCCGCCCACCCAACCTGTACAACCTGCGTGTATGTACGAGGCGCATTATTAGTAATGGCTTCTGGGCGCTACAGCATCAGGCGCTCTTGATTGCCTACCTAGGGGCGGGCCCGCCCCTAGGTAGGCAACCCCGGGGTTGCCTCCTGAGGTGCCTGTGCCCTGTGTTTTCGAAGGCAAGCAGGGCTGTGTGAGGTCGGGTTGTTCTCTTTCGGGGTTGTCTCGCGTTGGTGTTGGACGGCGGCGTGGGTAGGTGCGAGTGCGGCCGTGCGTGTGCCGTTGAGCTGTGTCCCTGTGGTGTGTTCGTGGTGCGTGTGGTTCGGTTGTCGTGGACCCCGCCCTACCCCGCGGGGTCGATTCTACTAATTCTCCTGTGAGTTGAATTGCGCTCCACATGTTTCGAATGTATCGACCCAAGCAAGCGACTGTCTGTGTTCTAGCAGGAAAACTTTCTGTCCGGTTAAAACTGACAGCGTACATCCACAACACACGAAAGGGTGAATGCACGGACGATGTATGCAACGCCGGGTTACAGTATAAGTCCCTACAAATGATCCTGCACAGCATCTCGAGAACGAAGCCTTTGCCCGCGCCGTGTTACAGACGAGATAGACGAGATTGGGGGAAGATTCATACCCGAAACGCACCCAACCAAAAGCTCACGTGCGTACGTATACATACGTAGGAACTAATTTCGCTTCCCAGCAGATTGTGTGCAAAGCGTGTGCATGCACACAATCTACTACTACTCCTACTACTGCAGCAGTACGTAAAAATGCATCTACCAACCTGCAGCACGCATGCACCTACGTATATACTGTCATAACGATTGTGTACGCGTACATGCCTTTAGGACCTACCTATGCATCGCTTTCCGTACCGAGGTTGAAGCTGTGTATATACGAGAGAGGTGTTGCGTTTGCTGCATGCCTCCCACTCTGCAAGCATGGACCCACCAAAGCACCACAATGAATGAAAATAGGGATATATATGTTTGATGGATTAACGGTCTATGACAGGGAATAAAACATCGCGTAGGGCATGAGGCCGACAGCTAACAAGAATCGGCATTATTACATAATTACACAGAATGCATATTTATCGCAGTTACGTATTTAGAAGAGCTGTCTCGCTTTGCATATATGCTTACCACTCGGTACACTCGGCGGCGGGCTCCCTACATATCCAGGAGGAGTGTAGTTGCCTTGCACTCCTCCACACGTGAGCTGATAATATGACATGGTCAAGTTGCGTACAAGCACGGCTGCAGGTTGAACTTGGCCCGCTTGAGGGCAGCTTTGAAGCGCCAAGGTGGACATGGCAGATCCTGTCTTTGACGTCCCGGCATCATATGTTATCGTTGGACAGCTGCAATGAAGCTCACAGACATCGGTCTTGATGCGGCATTTGGTGCAGACGGAGGTGTAGTTCCCGCCCCCAGGAAGTTGGGCCCAGGGGAAAAGGCATTCTGTCGACATGATTGCAGGCACACATCCATAGAGACGGAAAACAAGTGAATGAGAAAATATCATGCACGCATCGATGCATCCAATCCAAGTACGCATACGTAGATAGTCGCTAGTTTGCTGGTATATACGGCACATGATGTCATTATCACTAATGATGATACAGCGGACCCCCCGGTTCATCGGTAATAACTATAATAACAGCCAAAGCTTCCACACCACTCACTGCATAAACGAAATAAATCGCGCCGTTGCGGCGCACCTGAAAGGCTCCACAAATGCAACGAAACAGACCCCGCACCCACGCTACCATCTAGGGAACCACCCCGTTGCTGAGAACCATGCCGTTATATATAACGAACCCCTTCAGAATTTCTGCCCGTGCGAGCGTGCCTTTCTACCAGTAGTGCATGATGACATCGAGCGAGGCAGCGCGTGCGCGACGTAAGCGAGTAATCGTTCGGGCGTGTAAGCACAAAGGCATAATCCTGGATGACTCGGGGCTGTAAGCCTGGCTTACACGCACGGCGATAAATAAATATTGTGACCAGTGCGTGCGTGCAATTATTACCTGCATGCTGTTACACGTTTAGCAACACAATAATGCTGCACTCGACTTCACGACCATGCTGTCCGCTGCCTAAACATCAGTGTAAAGCGCCGTCCGATACAGCTGGCTGGAGCAGACGTACGCATCCTTACATACCACCAATGCGCGAGTGGGGGTGACAAGATATATAGTAATTGATTCAGGGTGGCGGCGGCGTAGACCGTAGGCTCTACAGAGCCTCATCACGTCACCTCTGGCCCCCCAGCACATGACAAGGTTAGCCCGGCACATTACTATTACCATTTGTTATTGATGTTTTTGTTATAACAATTATAGTTATAACGTATTATTATTATTATTAGTAGTAGTGGTAGTAGTACTAGTATTAGTAGTGGTAGCAATGGTGGTAGTAGTACGTAGTAATGGTAGTAGTAGTGGCAGTAGTAATGGCAGTAGTAGTGGCGTGCGTCGTCGTAGCTTAAATTGTAAAGCACCACCATTCCGGTGGGAGATGAGGGTTCGAATAATCCTTCCGGCGTTATCCATGGGTTTTGAGACTAGTTTGCTGATGGTGACCTCTATGAGGGGTGCTGAAGCGGGTGAAGCGGGTCGTAGAGGGCTAACTACCTTCCACCAGGACAAAGCGCAAGGTGCTGTGCAGAGTGCAGTGGTGTACGGTGGTGCAGCATGCATGCGGCCTGAGGTTGATACAGACGCACAAGTCTCCGGCAGTTTGCAATAGCTGGTCGTGTCCCACAGCAACGACAGTGTGGCGTGCTCACCAACGATAGTGGAAACTCTAGGGTGGAAAGGGCCCATAGAGGTGACGCGGTGGGCGTTATCGTATAGGATTGACATGGTGCAGACCTCAGAGCGCGCCCCTCTTATCACACGCCAGGTTGAGCGGACACCGGTGTAACAATAATATACAATAACAATGGCAGTATTAGTGGCAGTAGCAGTAGTGGCAGTAGCAGTAGTGGCAGTAGTAGTGGCAGTAGTAGGAGCAGTAGTATGTAGGAGCAGTAGGAGCAGTAGGAGAAGGAACAGTAGAGGGAGTAGGAGTAGGAGTAGGAGTAGGAGGAGTACTACGAGGAGGTGTAGTAGGAGGAGGCGTAGTAGGAGGAGTAATAGGAGTAGGTATATCATTAGGTTGTGTAACCGTTACAAGGTGGACCCGTATCCCGACCGGGTGTTCCAACGGGCCCAGTTAGCTCGTAGGTGCCCCGTCTCATCAACCCCTACCAAGGACTGCGCACCCATCCTCCATCACCCGCGGGGGGGCCACTCAGTCATACCGGCCACTACACCAGATTACCAGCGCGCCAGGATTGCCTCTCCTAGAAACCGCACCAGACCCGCCTAATCACACGGCGGTGAGGGAACGGGGATTCGAACCGCCGATCTCTGGACAGAATGCCAGTGTCTTATCATTTGGTTATTGTTATTATTTGTAGTAGTATCAGTAGTAGTAGTATTAATAGTTTTAGTAGTACTATTGTTGGTAAGATAATTACTAGTAGATTTATCATTGGTAGTAGTATTACGTATTAGTATTAATATTAGTATTGTTATTGTTTCTTAAGTATTTGATGCTATATTCTTTGTATCTTGCTGATTTGAAGATGCAAATAGAAATGTGTGGTGAACGCACCTCCTCTCCAGTACACATCACCACTGGCAGATGTAAGCTGAAGGACGCCTTTATCAGTGAGGTGGACAGTATACGGCTGCGCCAACATCGGGGGGGCACGTATGGCCCAGAATTCGATGCTGTCTGCACCGCACATTGCAAGGTCGCCTCCACCCTGCATGTCACGCAATTGGTGGAATGTTTTGTACATATCAGGTCAGGCGACACTACCGCGGTTAAACTGTTATATTAAGGTCCTGGGTTCTATTCCCATTTGTTGTTCGGGGCGTGAGATGATGGCTGCTGAGACGTTGACCTGCTGGGATCACAGTTGATGGATCAAGAATCACATGCTGGAATGGTGGCGATTGCTGAATTCTCTGTTTCTATCTAATGATGTGTGGATGAATAGATGAGGTGAGATCCTTGCATGGTTGGCAGGATTAACCGGCGTGCACCCGCGGTTTGTAAGGCGTAGGTGCGGTGCAGGTGTCGTATAGCATCAAATGCTTCGGAAACAAAATAGTAAATATGATACCAATAACAGTTTAATGAAAATTATATAAAGAATATCTATAAAATATTATTAATTATTATGTTCAAATCATAATACCATCACCACCATCACCTTCAATCACCATCACCGTCACCACCACCATCAAACTAAAAATGTGCCTTAGCCATAATACAATCGTAAACATGCATGCAAGTTTACTACGTGACCGTTATATACTGTAATGCACCATTCGGATATTGTTTTTTCCTTCCCTACCGTGAGCACCAAGTAGTAAGGCCCTTTCTCTAATGGGGGATATGCCGAGTACATTTGTAGATACCATATAGCAAAATTGTGATATGTGTAGATGACCAGGTTTCCATCCGCCTGCACAACTAATCTGTACAATCCACTCGGTGACATGAGGCTGCTACCCTCGACCAAACGATGTCCTTGAGGCCAGCTTCCTGCGTGGATGCATGGGCACATGGCACAGATTTATAAGCCAACGTATTAAAATGGTCATGTGTACTAAAACGATTTTTTTAGATCTTTCACTTAAGTTCACAAATTTAAAATCGTTTCAACGAACGCAGCTCAGGCAATAAATAGTATGGCCTGGATAATAAGTTTCCTCTTGTTAAGATTTTGTGCATGCGAAAGTCATAGATTGGGGACCCAGCACAAGGCCTTCCACGGGTAACCAAATTCATCCTCGTTACAATAGCAGCGATTTTCGAATTGTTGTTACGTGCTGATTGGATGCTTCCTAGATAGGGTGGGTTCGTAGGTAGGGTTAAAACGCGATCGCAGGACTGAATTGTGATGAGTTATAAGGTGTTGAACGACGTGCGCACCGTATATCTCTGACTAGCCGAGGTACCCTGCTGCCAAACGTCTACATGGCATCGCCAAGAAGGGGGAGCGGGAGTTTAAGCCCGGTACCTGAGCATCTGCGGGATTAGCCTCTATGTAACACGTACGGTGCGGCAAAAGGCTTCTCGAGATGCTGTGTGTGGGCCTACTGTAACTTTAAGCTTGGCCCGTGCGTCGCGCCCCGGTGATGAGCTACACGCCTTGCCCCAGCGAACAGGCGAATGCCTCTTAATACGTCTAAAATACAATGACACCTTCGGTTCGGACCGTTGTATGTGGAAGGCAGATAAGCATAATAGCTCCGCGACCGTCGTACAACGGGGACATCTCTTATCTCTGTGCAAGACTCTTCAGTGTTGTTCAACACCTTAACAAGTAATGGACATGCATTTTATGATATTCTCCGTGTCAGATTTAATGACTAGGTTCACTGATAGGTCGCTTCACATCTCGACTGCTAGTTCCAAACCGGTGAGTACCTTGATGATCTTGCGCGGCTAGACTACTAGCTTACAGTAACATTGCGTTACACTTAATTCTTATTATTACACACTTAGGTACCCGCTGCCAACCCTGGAAGGCGTGTTTGAGGTACCTGGGGTCGACGGGGGCGCGGCAGCAGGCGTGGTGTAAGCCGGCACGGCAAAGGAGCCGTACAGGCGCTCACAGTATGAGGAGCCCAAACCTTTATTTGCGTCTTGCCGTGGAATGGGGGTGTCCAGGATCAGGGGACCACCCCCACGCTGCCGTGCGACAAGTAAGGCTGTGCTGATGGACTTGCTTTCGGAGGAATAGTTAGGAGGAAGGGACTGGCGATGGCCTGCGGTTCTGGGGAGCAATCCAGACTCAAGAAATGTTCCTGTTTACTACTGGAGTAGTGACGCAGAGGCAGACGCCTTTACTTTGTCGGTTCTGGGAGGGGAGAGCATGCCCTGCCGTAGGCTGAAACCGACTGTAGGATTTGGAGCAGGCTGGCTATCTTAAGTTCTCAACAAAACCTTTCGAGAAATGCCGGAGACCTACAGAACGTTTTTGGATATCCATAATTTGCCCAGAAAACTTTCAGTGCAGAAAACCCTCGTTATGCGTCTCTCAAGGGATAAAAACTGAAGATTTAGCCCCCTCCTCAGAAGTTATCTGCCATTCTGGGCAAAAAGTTCTTTGGTCGCAGAAGTCCGCCGGGAAGAAGATAGCCAGCCTGATTTGGAGCAGAATAGTGACACTAGAGATGTTCATTGCGTGTTTGTATGTCGAGGTTGTTCCTTTAGGTGATGTGGGCGATGAGCGGTGAGAGGGCGTGGTACAGACACCGTTTGGGTGAAGTTCGGCCAGTGTGTGCACCCGTACGGCATGGTACGGCAGGGTGGTTCTACGGGTTCGACATGTTCCCCTCATCCGTTTCCAAAAATTCGAAATAAAAGAAATTATAAAGAGACATCCTATTGCCAAAACTTCAGGTCAAATTACATTCGTTTCGTGGTAGCAACCCCGGACTTTCTATTATTAACCTAATGTTCTAACCTAAACTAATTAAACTTCTAATTAGAAGGATTTTTTAATGTTTGGCACAACCCTAAATCTGTATCTGACATACAGACGACAGATGGACAAAAGCGGTTGGACGCGTCGGTTTGGCTTCTTGGCTTCACGGTCCAAGCATAAGCTGCTTCGTGCTTGCACTCCTCTTGTTTATAAAGCAGATTAGGTGTCGTCCAATGGTCGGCCCTACACATCAAGTACAGTGTGGAGCACTGTCCCAGCATCTCGAGAAGCCTTTGCGTGCCAGCCAGCTCTCACCTATAACACTAAAATGCATTACAAGGGTTGCGCTGCAGGCGGTTTCCAGCGGGCGGGATTCCCTAAGGCATAAATTAAAATGTAATTTATTCAGGTGTACGGCAGACGCCTGCGTTCTCCGGTATTGTACGGCAGGTACGGTCGCTTGGGGTTATCACAATGATAGGTCTTTGTTGGAGTGTCGCCCTCCGGACACTTGCCCTTATCATCTGACTCCATGTTGACCCATGCGTCCATAGCATTCTGCATTGCATTGCGGCTGTCCGGTGTTTGATACGAGCTCGGTACGGGGTCGCTGAGAGTGGTGGTCCGGCCACTATAGCATCGATCACGACATTTTCACCGAAATTAGGAAGATCGATAACCGCCTGCAAGCGTTTTTCAGCCGTCCCCACGCAAATCAAGTATCACGCACTAAAGAATAGAGGCACTACGGCACCACTTGCCATTTCTTGTGGAACAATCTATCCCTGCGTGCGTGCTTGTAATCGACGATTCGTTATTCTACGTATAGGTCCACGCTCCGATGCACGTACACCATCAAGCAATCGGGAGTTTTTACCATCACATGCAAGTACGAGAAGCCCGCACATCCACACCTGGATATGTAGGGGCCGACGGAGTAGACGGAGGCGAGGGGGGTGGCGGTGGAGGGGATGGAGGGGATGGAGGAGATGGAGGTGGAGGAAGAGGTGGCGGAGATGGAGGAGATGGGCTACGGGGGAGCCCCCCACATCTGAGCTGATACCGTAGAAGCATTCCTTCATCGATGACGGTTACGACAGCAGGCTCCAAGCCGAGGCCCTGTGGACAGTTGTACGGTCTAAGCCTTTCTATTTCTTCGCCGCCCCGCGTGAGCCTTCGCAAGTCGAGGGTCGGGCAGCTGCACTGTAGCTCACACCATGTCTCAGAAATGGAGCACTCCTCGCAGAATGACGTGTAGTTCCCGGGTGGTACGTCTGTCGATGACCATGGGCAGTCTGCGAATGCATATCATGGAACGGACAGATGGATGCAAATTGTATATTTAGTTTTATTTACATTTAATACATTGCACATTGTGAGGTCTCACATACCCATATTATTGGTCGATTACTTGATTTCGTTCTGAGCCGTTTGCCTGTCTATATGTAATTTTTATTAAGGGTGTTACAGCGGACCCCGCGGGTCATCGGTGACAGCCAACGGCAACAGCCGAGGCTTCCTCACCATAACCTTTCATAATGTATATTATTGTATTTAGTACTTCGTGCAATAAGCGGCAGAAACTTTGGAGCCACACCTTATACAAGTGCATTGCATCCAAGCTATGATATGCAGCTGCGAGTGAAGCACGAGCCATCGAATTGAGTCTATAAAAAAGAATTTTTTTGTTAAAGGATTGTGAGATGCACGGAGCGCAGCCGACTGTGCAGCGAGGTGACGATCGCGAGTGCGGCAGGAACACCAACGATACCGTATATATATATACCATCAGCTGCCCCGGTATATATTATACATATGATCAATCGTCGATCGAACTTACTTATTGGGAACACCTGGAAATTTTGAGATTCACAGTCATCGGCACCGGTGGTACAGTCGCAGGTACCAAGCCCCAGAGACCAGTGCCAGTAGATGTCCTCCGAGGGATAGGTGATGCAAAGACTGGGATCAGCTACCAACGATATCAGCATCCTGCGTGCCAGGAAGCAGACATGTAGAAGGCAACCGTTCAGGCAATTACATACGACGTAGGCTTACAAATGTTCGGTTCTTTCCGTTCCATTCGCCCCGCTCATACACACATACCCATTCTGGAGAGAATTCGAAGCAACTCCATTATCAATGAACTTGAACTGTTGCGCAGGGTCATCACCCTGGCTGCATCGCCCGGCGATCATGTAGAACATGTAGGCGCTGTTCGGTGCAAGATAATTACGGTGCCCATTGTTCACTGCAGTAACACAACGTCCGCTGTGGTCGACTAAACGATACACCCCAGGGGCACCGCCTGCGCGCGGAAACGATCATTCAATAATCGACGGATGGAAACACAAGTTCGTTAAGTGTACATTCAAAGTTGGAACGACCATGCATCTATATATCCATGTAATCTACGGACTACACCAGGAACGGGACATCCGACTAGCTTATACACACACACCTATATACATACATGGATAGCTATACATGTATACATATATACACGTGCATAAATATCTAAAATTCTGGCTGGGAAAAACTCTGCGTGTTCGTAAGACGCCTCCCGGTTTGTTACATGAAACGACAACCTTGGTAATAAAGAATGAAAATACTTCGTTATATATGGCGCTGCGGGGCACTGATTAGTGATCGTCATGACGACGAACCCAAGTTACGAAGACCGTTGTCGACCCAAAATTATGTCCGCAAAACGCAAGCATTCGTACTTGTAAAAGTCCTCAGATGCAATCAGGTTTGTCATATTGATTGCCCTCTATTGCAAGGTATCTTTGGTTTAGCTATGTGCACAAACGGTCAAAGTAAAGCTCCGCGGTCTCCATGGACCCATGTCAACGTCAACCCAACGCCTCTCGCGCTCTTATTTGTTTCAACAGGTGCCGCGTGTTGATTACTTGAGCTAGGGACGGGCGAAGCATGCTAAATTAAATTTTCATAGTGTCCATCCTGGTATTTGAACATCAAGATGCCACCTACCAACATCAAGATTTACCTTATTGTCTTGCCATCTGAATACAATTCAACATACAATACGTATTATTGAAACAACTTTTCAAAATGCAAATGGATAGCATGCCGAGTACCTGCAGTTCCAATTGCCCGAAGTCCGGGTCACACCGCGGCTTTTTCGCACCCTGTCCTTGCCTTACATTTGCTATGCAACTATTGATCACAATCTTTAGAGGTTCACGTCTGCTGCGGGCGTGCAACTGAAGGGTTGCATGCTTGCCGACGGACCAAACAACTAAAGTTACACGGCAAAACAAGAATGTTTCAAGCTTGCTTTGTGATCATCTGCTTGACAGACGAATGTGGTAGTGCAGAGGCGTCTAGCGTTGCGATAATGCCGAGTCGGTGATCGTTGTCGGCGGCGCGTACATCAGGTTGGTTTCGGGGCTACCTACGTACCTGTTTGAGTAACAGTTTGATGAGCTTGTTGAATCTATGCACGCCGATCCACCTTCAACGTCAACGACACCCTCAATGGCACCCTTTCACTATCTCACACTCTTGCGCGGTAACAGAGTTTTCGTTGTAAAGCAAGCGGCCTGTACGGATTGGAGGGGGCCCCGCCCTTTTTCCGGCTTTGAGGAAGCCGATCCCCGACTTGTAGGGTGTTCGTTACACCAAGGCACTAAGAACTAACGACAGATAAATAGCCTACGTACGTATGTGTATTGCTTGTTAAGCACACTGCTGGCTGGAGCAACGAACAAACGAAGCGCGCGCGCTTGCTTGCTACTCGCATTATTCATCCTTTCGTTGCTCCGCTGCACCTGCAATCATTTGCAATATTACTTCGATGCACTACTCATAATAATATAAACCGTATCACTCACCATATGTCTCTAGCGTGAACGCTTGCATGTCCTCGTCGCTCATACCAGCTCCAGAGTATGACGCCGCCGAAAGCATATCTTCGTTCGGATCTAAGCTGTAATCATCGCGATCACCATTGAGAGCATCGAGTGCGTTGAGCGTACTAAACACGACACCGCTGCTGCAGTTGTTGCGGTTGAAGCAGATACTGATTCCCACGGGAGATGCCGCGTACTCTGAGGGTGTAGAGAGTGTATTTGGAACCGGCAAGGGCAGTCGTGCACTGCTTTAGATGTATGTATGTGGCGTCGGAGTCTTGCCGGCAAAGCAAACAACTATGAATGAATGAATGAATCAACGTTACTGTGGACCCCGAAAAGGGATCATCACGCCGCAAGCATAAATTACAGAGGGTTATTACACCACCAATGCAGCCACCTACGCAAGCAGAGGCGCTCAGCGAGGCAACACAACCAAAGGGATGGCACATACAGCAACCGGCGGGGTCCCCAGAATAATGAAGTGGATAAAGTCAAGCACGGGGGGAGGGGGTCAACCCACACATACAGACATCCTAGCCATGACCCAGCAGCTACCACGCACCACCCCTGCATGTCACCTACATACGTATATTACTTCGATCGCTTACTAGCATAAATTGCTGAAGTACTAGCGTAAATTACTTTGCTCGCTCGAACGCCTAAGTATCTACGTGCACGTACGGTAGGCGTCGGTCCAGCAGCGACGCAGAAACGTAGTTATTGTAGCAACTGCTGCATTACTCCTTAGACATTTTTGGGCGGGGCCCCAGCGCGAAGCGCGTTCGGGGGGCCCCGCCCCCTAGGATTGCCCATGTCCGTGTGTCCGTGTGTCCGTGGTCCGTCCGGTAACGGCAAAACGTTCATTATCCGCTAAACTAATTCGCTGTGTTTGTCATATTAATGGTCCTCTATTGCAAGGTAACTTTGGTTTGGCTGAAAAAAATTCTTTGCGCACAAACGGTCAAAGTAAAGCTCCGCGGTCTCCATGGACCCGAGTCAACATTCACCCAACGCCTCTCGCGCTCATATTTGTTGCAACAGGTGCCGCGTGATGAATACTTGGATTAGGGGCAGGTGGCGCGTGCTAAATTGAACTTCCATAGTGTTCTGATGTTTGAACATCAAGATGCCACCAACACCAAGATTTGTCTTTCTGTTTTGCCAGATGAATACAATTCAACATTATGTATTGAATCAAAGTTTCAAGATGCAAAGGGATAGCATACCGAGTACCAAGGAGTTCTCCAGTTTCGATGGCCCGAAGTCCGGCTCTCACCGCGACTTTTTTGCACCCTGCTTTTGCTTTACATTGCTATGTAACTATTGTAGCAAACTTTAGAGGTCCACGTCTGCTGCACGCGTGCAGCAGAAGGGTTGCAAGCTTGCCGACGGACCAAACAACGACAGTTTCACGGCCAGAATGCTTCAAGCTTGATTTGTGATCATCTGCTTGACAGACGGATGTGGTAGTGCAGAGGCGACTAGCGTTACGATAGTGATAATGCAGATGCCATGACCGCCGTGTACTGCAGGTTGGTTTCGGGGCTACCTACCTGCTTGAGCTTGCTGAATCTATACACGCCGATCCACCTTCAACATCAACGACACCCTCAATGGCACCCTTTCAATCTCTCACACTCTTGCGCGGTAATAGAGTTTTCGTTGTAAAGCAAGCGACCTGTACGGATTGTAGGGGGCCCCGCCCTTTTCCGGCTTCAACGAAGGAAGCCGACCCCCTACTTGTTGACATTTAAACGCGTACAACTCCCGGCATAATCTCACAGCCCTCACCTCCACACTACCGTCAAAAGCGCCGTACGCACCTCGACATAGCTGCCAGTCTATGTTGCTCGTTGGGTCCTTCCACGTGTAGATTAGTGCTGTAGGTCTCTTGCTGCATGCCACTAGATTACGTGCATCTGTGGGTGTGCACGTACGGGGTCGACATACATCCGGTATGATATTAAATACAATGTATGTATTACGCATCGCATGCAAGGCTTGCGCTTCATTGCTTGATATTCCTTGTCCGCTGTAACATTCGTTCATTCATTCATTCCTTGCCTACGTAGCCTATATATCGACGACCGTCGCGATACATGCATATATGCCATGTGCGTGCCAGTTTGCGGTAAGCTAAGCACGGTGGCCCTTGCTCGCAGAGCTGGGAGTACCAAGTAAGGAAGGGCGGGGTGGTGAGCGGTGCAGGATGATGAGGTGTGTGCAGGATGATGAGGTGCATGCAGGATGATGATCGTCTTGCATTGTGTGCCGTGGCCCTGTATGGCCGTCAGGCCATGGCAATCAACCGAAGCCCTGTTGGCGTTGAGTAGTGGATGGTGGGCCGCGGGCGGGTGGCTGGACGGGGCGCCGGTGCGCTCTATCTATTCATGGCCCGTTGGCGCCATCGAAAGAGATGGGCGGTTTTATTTTACGGCCCGGTGGGACGTACGTACTGTCAGGCCCTTGATGGTGGCTGGCGAGCCTCCGTGGCTCTCCAAGTAAGACTACGGGCCACCGCTCGAGATGTGAGCCCGCCTTGGTTGGTTGGGGTGTTGGTTCACAAGCAAATAGGGGCGCCCTGCTGGTGGCTAACTCGCTCCCCCTGAGCGGGCTTTATCCCTGGCGTACCCCTGGCGGTGTTTGGTTCTCAGGAACGAACGGCGGGATGGTTCCCTGGTAGGTAGTGTGGGCACGCACGCACGGGGAGTGCTTCGGTGCACTTGTGGACGGAGCCCGTCCGGTGCGCCATGGTGGCGCATTTTCGTTTATGCAGTGTATGGTGAGGAAGCTTCGGCTGTCGGGGGCCTAGATTGCGGCTGCTACACCCTGAGCAAGGGTCGCGCATGCACGGCCCCTTGCTCAGGCTGCCGCAAGCGAGCCGGCCCGTTTGGCAACGCGGCGCGACGCCGTCGGCGTTCCAGCGCGGCAGGAGGTGCCGGGATGGACATGTGCAGGAGCGGTCGGGCAGGTCGGGCGGCGGCTCCATACGAGGCCGCCCCGGTCCTGAGCAAGGTATGTGAACGCCAGGTGTGCAAAGTGTACGGCCTGTCCGGTGCGCCATGGTGGCGCCCGTTTGTTTACACAGTGTATGGTGAGGAAGCTTCGGCTGTCGCCGTTCGTTGGCTGTCACCGATGACCCGCGGGGTCCGCCGTAACATCTTAATTAATAGAAAACGTACGGCACGTACGGACCCAGTGCTCCCACGTCTGGGTCTGGCTGTCGGGCTGAATGCATGGCGTGTCGGGGGGGTAGATTGCGGCCGCTACACCCTGAGCAAGAGTTGCGCACGCTTACGGCCCCTGCTGGCGCAAGCCGCTGCTGCCGGGCCGAATTGTTTGTCCTACCCTTGTGTCCTTATCTGCCCCAACCATTCCCAATATTCCCATAAAAATCAATGTTTATTTTAATCTGAATTCGTACTGTCTCAAATGAAGTAAATTTGTGTACCCTGGCCTGAGCGGCTCATCACCGTATTTTTAACCTTTCTGGAGCAAGGGTCATGTACGGGTCACCGTGCTTGCCGCAAACTGGTGTTGGTTTCCCCTCCCATGGCAATAATCAAGCAAGTCGCGGACCGCGGGACTAGCCGGCCATGGCAATATCTCGCTCGTGGCGACGCTGAGCCCACGATCAAGGTGTTGAAGTGAGCAATATCAACATGGGTGATGTGGGAGAGCAGCAATAGGACCAGCAGTGGAGGTTCCGACGTACACTTTGCTAACCACGTACAACATACACAGGCAAGGAAGGCATGAAGCGCAACCCGTACATCCTACCATACAAACGCCAGGGAATGCCAGATTAATGCATGCCCGGCGTGTTATTATCATCACCATCTGATTGTTGTTACCGACTATTATTACCAATATCATTAAAATAGTACGGTTACCCTGATTAATTACGTAATGTTTCTTATATATTGTTGTAAAGCATTAGGGGCCGCCGCGCGCCCTCCCACGTCTCCCCCTGGCCCCCGTGTGCCCCCCTGGCCCCTGTGTGCGTGTGCATGCCCGTACATACGTACCTTCCTTTGTGTACAGACAGGTGCCCTTGATACGCTTGATGTTGGGAGGTTGCGAATCCTTTACCCAACCCTTGTGAACTCTATCAATCCAATATTGATCCGCTGCGTATATTGTCCCGAGAGTGACGTACATGCAGTCTATCCGGGCGCTGCAAATATCCAATGCATTGTATACCGGGACATCTAGTATATCGTTGCCAAAGTTGTCCGTGTCTATCTCAACAGTATAGCCCTTGCGCGGAAGGCACACCGTTGGCACACTTCCTGCGTACGTGCACACGCAGCAAATGAGTAAATTAAGTAAACTCATGCGTGTACGGCACGCAGGATAAGGCGTCGCTCGGGGCCGGGACGGCGGGAGAACCCTAGAGAACCTCGTTGGACGGAGCGCGCGCAACACCGACCTTAAACATGCTCTTCTATCTGGTTGTAAGAAATAAATAAACTTGCATGCATGTTGAATAGCTAGTGCGACCCCTACATTAGTGAATTGTTGTATAGATGCATGTTGTATACGGTATGTTGTGTGCGTGTAGCAGCGCGCGCGACTATGCAACGCAAACTACTAAACTAACACATATTAAAACGAAACAACGCTGCACGCGCACGTAGCCCACGCAGATTATTACGGTATCCGGCCGATGACCAAGAACAATCCTACATCGCAGTCATTCGTTATCCACAATGCGTGTGTACATGCATGTAACTTTATTATTAGGAAGATGGATGGCTGTTGCCACGCATATATTCACCAGCATTCGCGCGCACACATGCATACATACACGCCAGAGTCAAACATTTCATCGTTAATTTCCTTTTATAAAAACGGACACAAGGACGTATCCTGGATGTTACTCGTCATGTACTTCATTAAGGCCACGTAAAGGAGCAACGGACGGAAGACTTCTTGTTACATGCAACTCACCCAGTTGCGCAAATGCCGTATGCATTGTTAGGAAGACCAGTGCTAGGATTGCGCCTCTCGCGGCGCTCGCAGCAACAGCTGCGCCATTACAGTAGACCGCAGCCATCCCAAACTAGTACGCAGCCGCAATATATCAGGATATTTAACTGAGTGCTTGACTCGTCATATAATTGCGCGCGGCGGGGGAACGTGCTTCCGCTAGAGGTACTGCAGCCGCAATATGGCTTGTTTTCTCTTGTTTGCAGTCTAATGACGTAAAACGTAAAATTGCGCTAACATATTGTGCGCTGCAACCTAACTCTAAGCGGCAACACATATAAGTCCAAAATATAAGTTATTCATGGCGTTACGATGACGTACGCAGGCTACACTGAATCTGTTCCTTCATTGAACGAAATCTTTATGAACGGTCGATTTAACAAGACTGTACTTGGACATTAACTCGCAGTGAACCCTGGACCCGCGTACGTACGTAGCGCGCGCTATCCTTCACCTAAGAAGTGTACATAAATAATTCCAAGCTGCAGAGCTAAGGACCGTTATTACGAACTATGGAACATTGACATTACCTCGCATGAAACTATAGCTGTCCGTCCGACTCTGCAACGAACACAGTAACTGCTGTATCGCCTTTTCAGGCAATATGTATGCATGGGCATGCATGTCATCAGCAAAACGCGCCCGTCCTGCAGTACGCGTTTGTTCCAAGTAGCATACCGTAACGCGCAACACCCGACCTGGGTGCCACTGTCATACACCTACATATTGAGAGCAGGCATGGGGCGGGGCATTTATTTACAAATCGATTCGAATATGTGTAGGGAAACCGGAGCTTAAATTCGCTGAGAATGTACATTTCTGTTGTAGGTGGTTACTGACTGACTTTGCTGATTATGACCAGCTCGGACAACTTCGCTAACAGTATGTTTCCAATCAGCTACCACTAAGTCCACATTCGAAATATCTCACAGGAACACGTGTCGTTTGTTGCAGACAAAGCGTAATTAAGTTCTATTTGAGGAATAAATAACATATTGCAAAAGGTATTATTGAAAGCATGGGTATCGGGGAAGATCGTAAGGCCCCATTGGAAACGTCGGACCACTGGTGCGCCTCTAACTGCGTCCATATTTATGGGATGCCCCGGACCAGCCCATAAATTTTATGTGACCTCTAACTCCTTGGCGCGGAAATTGTAGGACGTCCATTTTAAATTTCATTGACACAGTCATTGTTGGAGTGTTTCTCCCTTTTCCTTTGACTTCACTGGCTTGACCGCCGAAGGCAGACCGCTGACCCGAGACAACATCTGTGACGACATGGCCAACAACAGGAGCTTAAGCAATTGGAGTCTGCGCATTTTGTTACCTGTAATAAAAGAATTATGACTTGGTGCATATTTTTACACTTCGCGCCCTGCTTTGGTTTCGGGGCGGCCGCTAATTGGAAACATGCGCACCACTAGAGCACCTCTAGTGTACCACCAAAATTTGGGAGGTCAACTTAGAGGCTCCTGATTGGAAACATACTGTAAGAATGCATCTTGGTGACACGCAATTGCGATACCGTCCCCAATGTTAGCTGTGTCAGGCATAATTACCCTTATCGCTTACGTGCGTATGATATATCATGAGCGACTCATCCCCAATTGTACGAAGCATGACGTGTATGTCCTCTTATGCATGTTTATTTATTAAACGCGTTATAAAGTAAAATAAAATACGCGAGTCCTCGTGAATTACAGTTTGTGATAGGCTGCTTGGGAACTGCCCCCTCCCCTGGGCAGGGGCGCCCAGCGAGGCTCGCTGCCACCACCGGGGATCCGCGCGCCTGCCCGGGCACCAAGGGTCGCGTCAGCAGCAGGTGCCATACCACCGGCGGCAGGATGCATGCCGGCGGGCAGCAGATAGATGCGGTCTTTTGGCCGCCGCGCCGCCTGTAAGCCAGCCCGAGCCATCCCGGGTTACGCCTTTGTGCTTACACCGCCCCTACCATGCTCGCTCGCTCGCGGCCACGCACCTCACGCACTCTCCTTCCGCCCACCCGTCCACCTAGCTACCGGCTGAGCCCCGCATCGAGCGGACGGAAGCTAGCTCTCCACCTATCCGTCCGTCCACCGCCGCCTCGCCCCTGCTGCCCGAGCACTCTACCGCCCTTACCTAACGAACGTTCCGCAGCCCCTTTACCCGCCCCCCTGCGTGCGCCCACACGCGCTCCCCCCCACCCCCCTACCGCCCATGCCCCATATAGCTGGGCACCCCGCCGTCCGCGGCCACCTGGACTGCTGCTGATGGGGAGCTAATACACGACGCGCCCTCTACCCGGCCCACGCATCCATGACAGCCGCTGTCACACTGCTTTGTTCCCTACAGCGCCCCTACCTCGTACCTGCCGTACACTACTACCGTGCAACTACCGTATGCCTTACTTTCCGTACATGCAACAAATAAAGGTTTTTCCTACATAGGTACGCACTATACGCCACCTCATCAGTCGCAGAAGCGCGCGCCACTGCTGCCAGCTTGGTTTCTGCTGCTCCGGCCGACAGGAAGTTGAATGAAATAGTAACGGGAGGGGCGAGAGCGGGGGAGGGCGGCGGGAGGATAGGTGTGTGGCTAACAGGCAGCGGGCGGGGCGGGGCAGCGCCCAAATAACGCTTGCTCGTGGCGAGGCTGCGTGGGGAACTCGTTTGTGATGAGCGACGACAAGGCAACGAGCGACCCAGTAGGCTGTAGGCACGTATTTGGTTGCTGGTTCGTTGCTGCTGTAACGGACGACCGTTATGTGGACCCATGGGTCGGTGCGAGCGCTGGAATGGAGTCGATGGATGCCGCATGGGAGCCGCGGGCGGCGGTTAGTAACGAAGTTGAATCGGCGGTGGAGTAGTGCGGCTAGTGCGGAAGAGGGGAGGCGGAGTGCGGTGGGGTGCGCTGCGGTGCGGTGCGGTGCAACGAACGATCCCCATTCACCGACGATTCATAGGGCGCCCGCTCGAGCCTCGGCAGCGATTTGGGTCGCCGGCTTTGCCGTTAACCCTATACGTAGTTCCATTCGCAGGTGAAGGCGAGTAACGTGATTTAGGTAGTGTGGGGGTAAAGGGATCAGCGATGCAAAGCAAAAACCAAGCAGGCGCGCGGGGATAGAACTAGGTGATTGACAGGACGGCTTGGAACGGTGCGCAGACAGAAGGGAGCGGGCACAGGCGAATGGACAAGGGTGTACGGCGGAGGGTCGGGGCGGTGCGCGAGATAGCGTGGCGGGCCGTGATCGCTTCGTTCGTGTGTTGCTTTGAGTCTTGCTTGATCATCTTTCCATGAAGTCCTGCAAGCATTGCGTGATGCCCCGATCGAGCGATACAGGTCAGGGCGTGTATGTTCTGCGTACGGGTTGCATTCATTCGTAAACATGCTTCTTGGGGTTGGCCCTTGGCCACACAGCTTTCGCGATGGCGCCCTGTTCTATCTTGGGGGTTGGGGAAGTAGTGTGCTGCGCACCCCGTGAAAGCCCGGAGGTTGCCTCCTCGGACGCTCACAGCCCCTGTGCCCCCCGCCGCCGCACCTGTCCCTTCGCCGCGCAGCAGACCCGACCACAACTAACTTCATCACATCCCGTACTGCCTCACAACGATCCGCAGTGTTACATCAGTAGTAGTGCCAGCAGTGATGCCTCACACAGTGCCCGGTCCGCCGAGTCCATCTGGCCTGGCACGCGCCCCTGCTCTACTGCGCACGTACGGCAGGTTTGCTCCGCGAGCATGACATTATTATTGCTGGTTTGGTGTTTCGAGCGAGGGGATTGCGCGTGGTAAAAATTTGCATGCACGCACAAATGGCTTACGGGCGAGCCCGACTACAAGGAGCACCAGACAGCATAGAGCAGCGTGCTGTCGTACCCTCCGCTGTCGTACCCTCCGCCGCTGTATCCTCCGCCGGCGTAACCCTCCAGGCCCCAGCTGCTGGTGGGAGGGGCGCCCCGCCTACCGCCTTCATTCCGCTGCCCTCTGCCTCCTTGATTGGGGTGCCATCGAGCGAAGCGGCGGTGGCCACCCGATGCATCTATCTCGCACACACACATAGCAACCGCCCGGGTGTGGGGCGCACACAGCCGCCCGCACAGCCGCGACTCTCCATTACGGGGACACACTGTCTTTGCTTCTGCTTTATCGCGTGTCGCCCCTCTTTTCTATATACACGTCCCCGGCCTGTCGGCAATGCGCAGCCAACGGCCTCACTCGTCCGCGTGCGCAATTAGGGTCCTCGCAAGTCGTGTCTCTCGGTTTATTTTAACACACATAGCAACCGCCCGGGTGGGGGGAGTCTCCACCGCAACATCACTAATAACAACCGCCCGGCGGGTATTCCCTTTACCCCATCTTGTAACGGTTAAGATTCACCACCAGGGGGAGGGCGACGGTTGAGTGTGTGCGTGGTCGCCTACGTAGCTGCCCGAGCTGCCATCCCACCAAGCGAGCGATATTGTTGTGAATGATGTTACAGCGGACCCCGTAAGGGCTATGACAATTACTATGATAGCTGCTTTGGCAAGGGCTATGACAAGGGCTATGACAGTTGCTTTGACAAGGGCTATGACAGTTGCTTTGACAAGGGCTATGACAAGGGCTATGACAAGGGCTATGACATACAAGGGGAGGTGCGGCGGGAGGTGCGGGAGGGAGGTGCGGGAGGGAGGTGCGGCGGCCCAATTGCGCGGGCAGGAGCACGACACGTACCACGTACGGCTGGAGGGAGAGCTCGCACGATTATTATGGGATGGCAAGCACCAACTAACGCACAGCATGTGGGGGGGGAGAAATGCCTGGCCTCGCCCTCGAAGGGGTGGACGAGGGGGACTGCCTGGCCTCACGGACAAGGGCGGTCACTGCAGGAAGGTGGGCAGGTCATCAAGCTTCGGATGCATGCATGGCCGTCTGCTCTGACCATGCTGGCCCACGGGGGGATCGGCCATGCCTACTAGGGCCTCCGACGGGACCCAGCCACTCAGGCACTTCCATGCAGTCACTTCCATGCGCCGCGAAGGCCGCCGCCCCACCTCCGTCGCGGCGGTCGGTCGCCGTCGCCGCCCTGCTGGGCTTCGCTCGCAAGCCGCTGAGCACCCGGGGCATCCCGCTGGCTGCTGCATGCCCCGCTGGAACGCCGTCCCGGCGGCTGTGGACTCCTGCTGCGCCTCCATGCCATCGCGCGCGGTGCCGCGGTGACCCGGGCGGCGGCCCCATGCCAACTAACTAACATTACGTAAGGAGGTGCGTGGCGGCGTACGACCGCTCGTGACCGCTCAGGGTTTATTTGGCCGGTCGGTTTGCGACCTCCTGCCGGGTGGTGCAATAGTGATAATAATAAGGGTGCGCCGGCTGGGGTGGTGCGGCAGTAGCGCGCCGCCGCTCATCAGCGCCCCTGGTCCGAGTATGAATAATGAATGACGGACCCCAGCGGACCCCAAAGGGATCAACGGTGTATACCAGGGCAAACCCGAGTATGTAGCTGTAGGGATGTCCTCCGCGTTGGGGTTGGGATGCTTACACAGGCGGTTACATGTATAGCGGCATGTTGGGTTAGGATGGGCGGCGGCATGCAGCCACCGGGTAGCTGGCGATTTGAATGATGTCCAAGGCGGGGCTGCATCGGAGTGCAGCAATCACGCGCATCCCGGTCAGTGCTCGAGAGCACTGTTTCTGAAGCTCTACTTCGGTGGGATGCCTCCACCCCCCACCCCCTCCCCCAGCCACGCATCGGTTCCCCAATCCGTATCCCCCAGCCCGCCCTTACCCGGCCGCGCATAGGCCTCCTCCCCAGCCCGCCCCTACTCGGCCACGCATAGGCCGGTTTTGCAGCGCGGGGCCACTTCGAAAGATCGCGGGCGCTGGGGACCCATGGGTCGCACCCTCGCACGTCCGCAGCAGGGAGGGGCCGAGTAGGCGCCCTGGGTCGGCCCCTCCCCCACCCTCTCCGGGGTTTGGTGTGTTTTCTTCAACCCCCCCCCCTCCCCACTCCATTCCACACCGCCATCGGGTACGGCCAGTGTGGCGAGGCCTGACCTCTTGGAAGGGGTCGACCGAAGGGGTCAAAGTGGGCCTGGAAAAGGGTTGTGCAAACAGTGCACGGCGATGATAGCGCGTGTCCCCGTCTAGTCCACGCTGTTTGTGGTGGTGAAAACCACCGGTTGAGCACTGACGCCCATCCAGCCTGCCAGTCAACAGCTCTGACACTCACCCTAGCAAAATGCGGCCGCACAACCTTGATGATCGGCACAACGGCCGAGGCGAGTCCCACCAAGAGGCCTGCACACCGCCCAGCACAATAGCGCCAGCTCTCTCTGCCGCATCAATCCCTTGCCCCTCAGCCAGCACGCCCGCAGGCAGCTGCAAGGGCGAGGTGCACAGGACTCCCGCCTCCACCGTCGCACCTGGCCCACGGGTCCGCCGCACCCCCGCGGATCCGTGCTCGCAAACAACACTTTCGGCGCCTTTCCACCGGGACCGGGTGTTCCAACGGGCCCAGATAGCTCGTAGGCGCCTATTGCTGACGGGACCTGGAGAGGGTTGCGGACTGCCAGCTGCGTTGGGGCGCCTCTCTGATGCAGCTGCGTGGATCCGTGGCTGAGGGCTGCGGAGCCCTCCCTGTTGCCACATCGGGTTTTGGCGCTGCGCCCGGCGTCCCCCGCACGCGCAGCGCAGCACATCGGGTAACTCGGGCCGAGTGAAGCACGCTCCAGCTGATACTTACTGATGAGCTGCTCGCCGCCGTCTCCGTCCGCAACCCGGTGGCCGTGCCCCTGCCCTCCGCTCCCTCCGCCTTGTCCGGTGAGCCCTGCGCGCTGGAGCTACCGCGCCCGCCTGCTGCTCCTCCTGCTACTGCGGCCCCGCTGGGGCCCCGCCGGGGCGCCCCGACACGGTCTCTGCGCCGACTGAGACGCCCTGCCGAGGACTGGGCGACGTCCCTGTGTCGGCAGTAGACCACACGAAAGCATCTCATGAAAAGGGGGACAAAGCGTGTTAGGAGACAAACACGTACGGGAGGTATCACATGCTCTGACAAAGCGAGTTGGGATGCAGGCCCTGCGGAGCCGATAGCCATGCGACCCGCCGAGGCTGCCAGTAACCAATGTGCCGTACGCACGGATCTCGTCGGACACCACGAGGGACCCGAGTGACAGGAGGGCCACGAGGGATGCGAGGGACATGGGGGACATTCCTCCATTCCGTCAGCACTGCGGCTCCGGTACCGCTCGCGGCCCGGGTCCGGTCCGCCGCAACCACGCCTTCGGCCCTCCACGCCCCCCCGCTCCGGCGCTGTGAACCCCGCGATGCTGCGGTGGCCGCCGATGTCGCCTGCGGCCGGACCGGCAGAGGGGGCCAATGCAGTAGGGAGGAGGGGCCCCACGGGCTTTTCACCCGCTGTTCGTATGATTGGCTGCTGTATGACTGAATATTACAGAGAAGCTCGGGAAGGGGTCGTTGGCGCCAAATAGGAGAGGCCCCAGCAAGCACGCACGAAGCCACCCATCTGCCGCGACGGTCGAAAGCCCTTCGACCGGAAGCTGCACAGCGGCGAGCTGTAACCCTTGCTGACGGAACCCGGCGGGTGGCTATATGCCGCGGCAGCGAACACCGTGGCGGTGTGGTGGACCCGTAGGCAAAGGTAGCCAATGCACACCCATCGGGACCCTCCTCTTGGACTTCGTGTCTCCTAGGTCTGACACCAAGCCGAAGGACCGATCAAACGACTGGGTGGTGGCGGGCTGGGTTAGTAGGGCAGTGCGGAGTGCGCCCTGTTCGTCGCGAGTCCCGTCCCCGCAACGACGGGCAGCCGTACCTTCCTCCGACTCGGACGCTGACGGGGAGGACTTAATTGCCGGCGGACCATCGGGGTCGTGCCCCAGCGCCGCCGCCGCCGCCGCCGCCGCCGCTTGCTGCCGCCGGAATGCCATCAACTTCTCAGCCGGCCAGTCCACCGCCGATATGGGCGCGTGGCGCCTCGCCGGCGGCGGCCGGCCGTCGAGCATACCGCCGCCGCCGCCCTCAACGCCGCCGGTCCGGCCTGGTCGCATGCGGCAAAGGCAATGGGACGACCGAGGCGTTGTGAGCCGACCCGTCCTGGCAAACTGGAGTCTTGGGGACACAATCAGGCAAGACACTAGCCACCTGACTCAGGTACAGGCCCCCTTCGCTCCCGGAACCCTTCTTCCGTGACCGTGCCATCTCCCCCTTCTAAACCCGCCACGCCACAGCACCCTTGCCACCTGGATCCCGGGATCCCGCATCACATTACATCACACCGCACCGCACCGCCGCCGCCACCTCACGTCGCACGACGAACCGGCCCTCCCATCGGGAGTAGGGTAATGACTCACCGCGCCACCTCCTGAACGGATCCGCACTGCATCACGCCACCGAAACAACGATCAGGCCTGTCACCTATCACCATGAGCGGCCCTGCACGTAAATAGGCTCCATCTCAAAGTGTACAAAGTGAAATCGCGTGCAAAGGCTTCGCTGCGCTGTGCTGAGCGGGCTGAGGTGGCTGCTTCGCGGAGCTGAACGGCTTGGCTGAGGTGGCTGCTTCGCGGAGCTGAACGGCTTGGCTGAGGTGGCTGCTTCGCGAAGCTGAACGGCTTGGCTGAGGTGGCTCCGGCGCGGAGCTGAACGGCGGGGCTGAGGTGGCTGCGGCGCGGAGCTGAAGCAAGGGCTGTGCTGAAAGATCAGGAGCATGCGAACGATGATTCCCCGAGCCCAACCCAGTTACCCGATCCCTCCCTGGGCCCGACCCGACAACGAGCGACCCGGCACATGATCCCGAGCCCAGCCCAATCGTCACTTACCGGATGCGGGATCTCCTTAAGGTGCACAGCATGGGCTTTGGTCTTGGGGATGCAGGGGAATGCGTCAGGCGGTGAGTGAACGTGTTGGCAAACCCGACGAAGCACTCCTTCCGATGAGCGATCCTGCAAGCAGCGACGCGAGGGCGGGGTCAGCATTTATCGTGTGTGGAAAGCTGGCGTGGAAAGCTGGCGAAGCAAAACTTACCAACTTACCAACACCTGGATGGGCTACCACCGCGCCTGCAAGCAATGAGGAGTAACCATCAAGGGAGTCAGCTGGTGCCATGAGCAAGGGGCCGATTCGCAATCACGAAGCGGCTGACTCATCACCTTGTATGCGCGGACTTACCACCGCACCTGGCCAATGGATCCGCAACAGCAGCCACCGCGCCTGCAAGCAATAAGAAGTTACCACCAAGGGAGTCAGCTCGTGCCATAACGCGCGGGCAGATCCGTATTATCGCACAGCCACAACACCGACCAGGCTTATCACCTATCACCATAAGCGGTCCTGCACGTAAATAGGCTCCATCTCGCGAGGGGCATCGCAGCGCATAAGGGATTGGGGGGGAGGGGTAGAAGAGTGACGGGATAAAAGCTCATAGGTCTACGGCATTGTACGAAATCAACAGTACACAAAGTGAATGCGTTTGCAAAGGCTGCGCTGCGCTGAGAGGAGCTGAACGGCTTGGCTGAGGTGGCTGCTGCGCGGAGCTGAAAGGCGGAGCTGAAATGCGGGGCTGAGGTGGCTGCTGCACGGAGCTGAACGGCGGGGCTGAGGTGGCTGCTGCGCGGAGCTGAACGGCGGGGCTGAGGTAGCTGCTGCGCGCGCGGAGCAAGGGATGTGCTTCAAGATGCGGGACCGTGCGAATGATGATTCCCCGAGCCCAACCCAGTTACCCGATCCCTCCCTGGGCCCGACCCAACAACGAGCGACCCGGCACATGATCCCGAGCCCAGCCCAATCGTCACTTACCGGATGCGGGATCTCGTTATGGTGAAACGCATGGGCTTTGGTCTTGGGGATGCAGGGGGATGCGTCAGGCGGTGAGCGAACGGGTTGGCAAACCCGACGAAGCACTCCTTCCGATGAGCGATCGATCCTGCAAGCAGCGACGCGAGGGCGGGGTCAGCGTGTATCGTGTGTGGAAAGCTGGCGTGGAAAGCTGGCGAAGCAAAACTTACCTACCAACTTACCAACACCTGGATGGGCTACCACCGCGCCTGCAAGCAATAAGAAGTAACCACCAAGGGAGTCAGCTCCTGCTATGAGCAAGGGGCCGATTCGCAATCGATCACGAAGCGGCTGACTTATCACCTTGTAGGCGCGGACTGACCACCGCACCTGGCCATCGATCCGCAACAGCAGCCACCGCGCCTGCAAGCAATACGAAGTTACCACCAAGGGAGTCAGCTGGTGCCATGAGCAAGGGGCCGATTCGCAACCACGAAGCGGCTGACTCATCACCTTGTAGGCGCGGACTTACCACCGCACCTGGCCAATCGATCCGCAACAGCAGCCACCGCGCCTGCAAGCAATAAGAAGTTACCACCAAGGGAGACAGCTCGTGCCATAACGCGCGGGCAGATCCGTATTATCGCACAGCCACAACACCGACCAGGCCTATCACCTATCACCATGAGCGGTCCTGCACGTAAATAGGCTCCATCTCGCGAGGGGCATCGCAGCGCATAAGGGATTGGGGGGGAGGGGTAGAAGAGTGACGGGATAAAAGCTCATAGGTCTACGGCATTGTACGAAATCATCAACAGTACACAAAGTGAATGCGTTTGCAAAGGCTGCGCTGCGCTGCGCTGAGAGGAGCTGAACGGCTTGGCTGAGGTGGCTGCTGCGCGGAGCTGAAAGGCGGAGCTGAACGGCGGGGCTGAGGTGGCTGCTGCACGGAGCTGAACGGCGGGGCTGAGGTGGCTGCTGCGCGGAGCTGAACGGCGGGGCTGAGATAGCTGCTGCGCGCGCGGAGCAAGGGATGTGCTTCAAGATGCGGGACCGTGCGAATGATGATTCCCCGAGCCCAACCCAGTTACCCGATCCCTCCCTGGGCCCGACCCAACAACGAGCGACCCGGCACATGATCCCGAGCCCAGCCCAATCGTCACCTACCGGATGCGGGATCTCGTTAAGGTGCACAGCATGGGCTTTGGTCTTGGGGATGCAGGGGGATGCGTCAGGCGGTGAGTGAACGTGTTGGCAAACCCGACGAAGCACTCCTTCCGATGAGCGATCCTGCAAGCAGCGACGCGAGGGCGGGGTCAGCGTTTATCGTGTGTGGAAAGCTGGCGTGGAACGCTGGCGAAGCAAAACTTACCTACCAACTTACCAACACCTGGATGGGCTACCACCGCGCCTGCAAGCAATAAGAAGTAACCACCAAGGGAGTCAGCTCGTGCCATGAGCAAGGGGCCGATTCGCAACCACGAAGCGGCTGACTCATCACCTTGTAGGCGCGGACATACCACCGCACCTGGCCAATCGATCCGCAACAGCAGCCACCGCGCCTGCAAGCAATAAGAAGTTACCACCAAGGGAGACAGCTCGTGCCATAACGCGCGGGCAGATCCGTATTATCGCACAGCCACAACACCGACCAGGCCTACCACCTATCACCATGAGCGGTCCTGCACGTAAATAGGCTCCATCTCGCGAGGGGCATCGCAGCGCATAAGGGATTGGGGGGGGGTAGAAGAGTGACGGGATTAAAGCTCATAGGTCTACGGCATTGTACGAAACCATCAACAGTACACAAAGTGAATGCGTTTGCAAAGGCTGCGCTGCGCTGCGCTGAGAGGAGCTGAACGGCTTGGCTGAGGTGGCTGCTGCGCGGAGCTGAACGGCGGGGCTGAGATAGCTGCTGCGCGCGCGGAGCAAGGGATGTGCTTCAAGATGCGGGACCGTGCGAATGATGATTCCCCGAGCCCAACCCAGTTACCCGATCCCTCCCTGGGCCCGACCCAACAACGAGCGACCCGGCACATGATCCCGAGCCCAGCCCAATCGTCACCTACCGGATGCGGGATCTCGTTAAGGTGCACAGCATGGGCTTTGGTCTTGGGGATGCAGGGGGATGCGTCAGGCGGTGAGTGAACGTGTTGGCAAACCCGACGAAGCACTCCTTCCGATGAGCGATCCTGCAAGCAGCGACGCGAGGGCGGGGTCAGCGTTTATCGTGTGTGGAAAGCTGGCGTGGAAAGCTGGCGAAGCAAAACTTACCTACCAACTTACCAACACCTGGATGGGCTACCACCGCGCCTGCAAGCAATAAGAAGTAACCACCAAGGGAGTCAGCTCCTGCCATGAGCAAGGGGCCGATTCGCAATCACGAAGCGGCTGACTTATCACCGTGTAGGCGCGGACTGACCACCGCACCTGGCCAATCGATCCACAACAGCAGCCACCGCACCTGCAAGCAATAAGAAGTAGTAATCACCAATGGAGTCAGCTCGTGCCATGAGCAAGGGGCCGATTCGCAACCACGAAGCGGCTGACTCATCACCTTGTAGGCGCGGACATACCACCGCACCTGGCCAATCGATCCGCAACAGCAGCCACTGCACCTGAAAGCAATAAGAAGTAGTAATCACCAATGGAGTCAGCTCGTGCCATGAGCAAGTGGCCGATTCGCAACCACGAAGCGGCTGACTCATCACCTTGTAGGCGCGGACATACCACCGCACCTGGCCAATCGATCCGCAACAGCAGCCACCGCACCTGCAAGCAATAAGAAGTAGTAACCACCAATGGAGTCAGCTCGTGCCATGAGCAAGGGGCCGATTCGCAACCACGAAGCGGCTGACTCATCACCTTGTAGGCGCGGACATACCACCGCACCTGGCCAATCGATCCGCAACAGCAGCCACCGCGCCTGCAAGCAATAAGAAGTAACCACCAAGGGAGTCAGCTCCTGCCATGAGCAGGGGGCCGATTCGCAATCGATCACGAAGCGGCTGACTTATCACCTTGTAGGCGCGGACTGACCACCGCACCTGGCCATCGATCCGCAACAGCAGCCACCGCGCCTGCAAGCAATAAGAAGTTACCACCAAGGGAGACAGCTCGTGCCATAACGCGCGGGCAGATCCGTATTATCGCACAGCCACAACACCGACCAGGCCTATCACCTATCACCATGAGCGGTCCTGCACGTAAATAGGCTCCATCTCGCGAGGGGCATCGCAGCGCATAAGGGATTGGGGGGGTAGAAGAGTGACGGGATTAAAGCTCATGGGTCTACGGCATTGTACGAAATCATCAACAGTACACAAAGTGAATGCGTTTGCAAAGGCTGCGCTGCGCTGCGCTGAGAGGAGCTGAACGGGTTGGCTGAGGTGGCTGCTGCGCGGAGCTGAAAGGCGGAGCTGAACGGCGGGGCTGAGGTGGCTGCTGCACGGAGCTGAACGGCGGGGCTGAGGTGGCTGCTGCGCGGAGCTGAACGGCGGGGCTGAGATAGCTGCTGCGCGCGCGGAGCAAGGGATGTGCTTCAAGATGCGGGACCGTGCGAATGATGATTCCCCGAGCCCAACCCAGTTACCCGATCCCTCCCTGGGCCCGACCCAACAACGCGCGACCCGGCACATGATCCCGAGCCCAGCCCAATCGTCACCTACCGGATGCGGGATCTCGTTAAGGTGCACAGCATGGGCTTTGGTCTTGGGGATGCAGGGGGATGCGTCAGGCGGTGAGTGAACGTGTTGGCAAACCCGACGAAGCACTCCTTCCGATGAGCGATCCTGCAAGCAGCGACGCGAGGGCGGGGTCAGCGCTTATCGTGTGTGGAAAGCTGGCGTGGAAAGCTGGCGAAGCAAAACTTACCTACCAACTTACCAACACCTGGATGGGCTACCACCGCGCCTGCAAGCAATAAGAAGTAACCACCAAGGGAGTCAGCTCGTGCAATGAGCAAGGGGCCGATTCGCAATCGATCACGAAGCGGCTGACTCATCACCTTGTAGGCGCGGACTGACCACCGCACCTAGCCAATCGATCCGCAACAGCAGCCACCGCGCCTGCAAGCAATAAGAAGTAACCACCAAGGAGTCAGCTCGTGCCATGAGCAAGGGGCCGATTCGCAATCACGAAGCGGCTGACTCATCACCTTGTAGGCGCGGACTGACCACCGCACCTGGCCAATTGATCCGCAACAGCAGCCACCGCGCCTGCAAGTAACCAATTCGCAACCCCACGAACGGCCCCGCGCATGATCCCTCCCGCCGCTCAACCCCACGAACTTCCCCGCGCATGATCCCGAGGGAGCACAGCCCTATCGTCACCTACCGGATGCGGGATCTCGTGACGGCAAAGGTGCACTCGACGGCGGTCTTCGACACATTTTCACGGTTCTTGTTGAGCAAGCTGGTCCTCGGGTCTGTATGAGCGGGGAAGGAAAAGCGCGGCGGGATAAGAAGTTGACGATAAGAGGTACTACGAAGCGCAATGTTAATGTGATCCCAGATCAGTGCGCAAACCGTTTCCACGCCCAGAAACATCAATAAAGTCAGCAGGCATGCCAAGCATGTTGCGGTCGGACGCACGTTGTCACAATGGTCACGCCCCTTTATTGCACCAAACGAGCTTCAAGTAACAGTCCAATAGCACGTAGTCCACAAGCCAGAAGGTTTACAGCGGCGCTTGCGACTTCGCTGTCGACCGGAACCTGACCTTACTTGACTATTCTCTGTGACATTTCTGCAGCAACAAATAATAAATTTGTAGTCAAGAATCTAAAGAATCTAAAGGAGCGGCGATTCCGGCATGGCAAGGGAGCATCGACTTTGGACTGCACCGTAAGCACTGGCGACAAGCACAAGCCTCTTGCAGACGATTAAACATCGTGAGCTCCTCTTGGACGTTGAGGCTGTTCGGCTGCGAACGAGTTAGCAGGGCTGCAACGCTCCGGGACAGTGAAAGGACAGGAATGGACTCCTAAGCTTCAGCGCGAGTGCAGTAAGTGTTCCTGCTTTGATACAGCTGCTTGGTGAGAAGAAGGTGAGTTGCCGGCTTATATAGAATTACTGGCCTATAAGTCGTACAACATGACAATTTCACTACTGCTGCTTCGTACATGCTTCAGGCATTGGATTTGGTGCACAAGCATGAGGCTGTGCTGATCAGACGGCGAAAGGTATCGTGACAAGGACCTGCTGGCTGGGCGATTTCCATTGTCCCTAAAACCGAAGAAAAGTTCCGAGCGACGCCTCGGTCGTGGCCAGCCAGTTCTGATTCTCATTATGATGACGTTCAGTCACATTGCGCGAGAAGTTTGCGAAGCTCGGCTGGAGGTAGTGGCTGCAGTTACTGTCGGGCATGCAAGCCGCCGCTAGGTGAATGGCATTTCGCGAACTTCGAATGCCCAGACAAGGTCGTAAGAGAATCTTTCTGTGGAATCCGGAGCTCATTTTGGCGAATTTGTGTCGAGGTGTCACATGCTACACACGTTTCGGCCGCAATGTCACAATTGGCCGGGACACAGCACAGCGCGGCGCCTCCGCGCGCGTCTTACAAATAAACTTGGCTACCTAACTGGTCGTCCGACGCCGCGCGGGTACACCCCCGCGCCTCCCACACTGAGAGGGGCAGGGAGGGGCGGTCCCCCACACGGCTTGATCCTGCCACGACACACCAGGCTTCCGCTGGCCCCGCGCATCTTGACCTCACCCTCCCTGGCCCCACCGCCTCATCTGGCGCTGTAGGAAGCCCGGGAAAGGGGCGAGAGGGCTGTGCAGGGTTGGGGCCGTAGCGCAGATCCGCCGGGGGCCCCCTCGGGTGGGTTTGAGCGAGTTGCGTCCGTGAGGGGGTCAGCCGCTGGCGGCCAAGACACCAGGTGCGCGTCGTCAGAATTGTACAAGCCCAACAATCCAGGCTGCCTGAGTGCATCGGCCTCGGCTGCATGCGGGGCCAGGGGTCCGTGCAAGGGCGCAAAGCCATCATCACAAACACGGCACGCACGTGAGGCCATGGACAAAGCAAGGACGGGACGCGCTGACATAAGCCGCACACCTGTGGAGCTGCACCTGCGCTCCCCCCGCGGTTGGATTCCCCCGTCTCACACCACTCACTCGGTCCTGCTGGCCAAGGCGTGTCTGCGACACTTCCGACAGGGCCTGACTGCAGGTCCGGCCAGTGTGGCGAGGCCTGACCTCTTAGGAAAGGGGCGACCGACGTGAGCTGCGCCCTCCAGCTGACCAGGACCCCTGCACCTCCGAAAGTGCCCCAAGGAGCTCCGTTGGGTCATGCATGTACCGTCCCCCCAATTCCCACTGTCCCGCAGCACCGCCCCTGATGAGCCTCCCCCACGCGTCCCGCAGCTGTGCGTTACAGCCGCAATCCAAGATGCCCGACAGCTCCAGGGGAATGTCCTTCTCTCCAGGGTTGCTTGGGCAGTGCCTCCAAACACACCGTTGCCACGTCGGCGAGGGAGATGGACCCGGCTGCTGCCATGACGTCGCACAGGCCTGCAGAGCGGGGAGGGGGAAGGGGGAAGGCGGACGGGGGAATGGCGGAGGCAACATACGCGCGCCAGGCGATGTTCGACAAGCAGTCCACAACCACCGCCAGCAACACGCTCGGTGCCATCGCATGACATGGCCGTGGGGTATCTTGGTAGCAGATGCAAGATGAGGTTGAGTTCTTCCTTCTGGTGTGCCCAAGGGGCGTCTGCGTAGGTTGCCGTGTTGAGCGTGTCCACTGAAAGGCTATTCAACCTGCCCACGGGGCGCAGCTGCTCAGCCCCGCCCGAAACACAATCAACCTTACCTGCACCCATCCTGCACCCATCCTGCACCCATCCTGCGCACGCCCGCAGTCACCCGCAGTCACCCGCAGTCACCAGCTAAGCTCGACGTTGGGTAGGGCAGGACGTGTACGACATGAGCGATGCAACTACCATCGGTTGCGTGCTGTCGTCTTCAGCGGTCCATGCGCTTGTCGTACCGACCGTTTGCGAGGTAGTAACGTCGTCGGTGGTGATGGCTGCGGGCGGCGTTGCCGCTCAACCGCCGCCGGCGCACGCATACGGGATGCCGTGCGTACGAACTGCGTGCCAGAGGAAAAGATGCCGCACAGCGCTGTTCGCCTGCCGTACACCGCGAACTTGCGATGGTGATATCGTTCTCTCATCTGGTGCTCCATCGAATCACGGGTGGGGCGGCTGACGTAGGTTTAGTCAGGCGGGCCAGTTGCCGTACACCCAACGCCCCATGGGTCGGTCCCCCGCAACAAGGCATATTCAAGGCATATACCGTAACACGGATCTTTCCAATAAGCTGCGCGGGGGGCACTTTGAAGAAGCCCGCTGCTGTACGATCAGTCTTTTGGTAATCCTCACATGTGGTGAGAAGGCTGAGGCTGTCGCCGATGACCCGCGGGGTCCGCTGTAACATCGTGAGTAATTACTGATCAATCAATACTGAATCCTGATGGGCGCCAGAATTCTTACAATGCAACAACAGGAGCGCACTTCGCAAGCAGGCTCCAACCGAGTCGAGATCAATGCAACCCAACCCACAACCGTACGACAACAGACACACCCCCAGACCCCGCACTCGGCCGCCCTGGCTGGGGCGGGAGGCAATCTCATCCTCCGACACGAAAGACGGCCGTGCTGCACTGGGTTTGACACCTTTTCGCACCGGGTGAAGGCTGCGTGTGCCCCCGCCCCGATGGGCGCGATGGCATCCAAACCCTCTTTTCAACCTCCCTGCATATCTAACAACCACCTACTTCACGCGCCACCGCCGCCACCGCCGCACCGTAGCACTGCGGTCCCAATGGGCCCCGGCCGGCCGTGTGGCTGTTCGACCCATGGGTGCACCCGACTTCCGCCGCGGGCGCCGCGCCGCGCCGCGACGGTGTCTCCTTGCCGACGCCCCCCCTCAGGCCTCTCCCCTCAGGCTGGCTCACCAACGGGGCACCGCACGGGTCAACCGGGTGTCACAGTCCGCTGGCTTGGGAGGTTGGGCGGCACCACGATGTCCCCGATGCTGATGCCGCTTGTATCGCCACCTCCCTACCGGGGCCGTCGTGTGTTCACTGCGTCGCGCCTCCTCCAGTGGTCGCGCCTCCACCCGCCGCGCCGGGCTTGGTCCCGTGGTGCTCGATCTTGTCCTTTATGGTGTCGCGGGCGTCCTTGAGCGACTTCTTGATGTCGTCTGGCCGGGAGGCAGGGGGGGCGGTAGAGACGGCAGCAGAGGATGGCGGTAGAGGAAAGGGATAAGAGGGAGGCGCGCGGCAGGCGAACGGAGGATGAGTACGCGGATGGCGCTCGCAGCAGGTCGCGACAGGCGAAGGGCAAATGCAGGGACGGAGGCTGGGGTACGACAATTGGGTCGATCAAGCGGACATGCGGACGGCCCAACGACAGGTGGCACCAGCACGTTGGGGTCTTCCCCCCCTGGTATGCACCTCCTGACCCCCTCCCCCCCGCAGGAGGAGCTTCCATGCATGCAGTCCCGCACGCACAGCATCAAGGCTGAGGTTTGGGGCAGAGGTTTGACCGCAGTACGGCACGACTCGCCGCAGGCAGCTGTGGAGTCTTCGCACCGGGGATGGACGGGTGCGGCGGAGGACCGACCCACACAGGTAGGACCCGGCCCTGCGTGTCCGGTCACCTCGCTGTGGTGGTCCACGCGACGCCCCGGCAACCCATGCCCTCGCGCACCGGCAACACCTACCCCCGCCTCAAGAGCTCGCGCCGCTGGTGCAGAAGGTTTATAAGCACCAGTCACATCCGGGCAGCGCATCCGCCCCGGGCGCGGCCCTGTACCGACCCACATTGCGGGGTCGCGCGGGTCTCACCTCCACCGATCCTACCACCCACCCACCTCGGCGCTTGAAAATGAAGTAGCCGCCGACGCCCAGCACCGCCGCCCCCAGCACCGAGAGGCCGCCGATGATCAGCTTGCGGCGCAGGTCCTCGTCGGTCTCCAGACGGGAGCGCGCCCGGGTGGTCTTGTCCTGTAGTAGCCCGTGTGTGGTGTGTCCCCGTGTGTGGATATATATGTTGCAGCCGACCACCAGGAAGAGGGCGCGGCCACACATCGCAACCGTCATCAAGGGAATCGCGGTTTCGCAACCATACAAGGGCACAGCGTTAACGGCCTGAGCGCAATTTGGGGGAATACGGAATGCGAAATGCGTAGGCGCGCATGGGCTGCTCCGCGAGTGTTTTGTTATTGATCTGAGTCGCCTGTGCAGCCGGAAAAGGGGCTGATCCGCTGGGCGGTCCCCAGGGCAGCGCTGTTGGATAAGTGCCCGTGATAAAGGATGAAAATATGGCAGCGCAGGAACGTAGCAGGCGCCATAGCTTTACATCTGGCGCCCAAGCCGCCCGCGAACGAACCAAAACGCTCGAGCCGTTCCGCAGCGACAGAATGAGCGCGAAGGGCCCACCTTGGCAGCCTTGGCGGTGTCCTCGCCGGCCCGCTCCGCCTTCTTGGTTACAGTGAGAGTCATGTTGCTTGCGCAGGCGAAAGGTGGGCGACCCGCGGGACCAAGAAATACAATTACTGCTGCAACTCCTGTAAAAATTAGCACAGCAATGATCTAATGGTACTCGTGTTGCATATTATATAACTTGAACGACCTGCATCGACTCGCCTATATGTGGTCTCCAGGGACGTTCGTTTCCGGTACGGCCCTGATGCGCTAGGCGGGCCTTGCTTGGGCGCCGGCGAGCGTTCTGTCGAATTCGCTTTGGGCTCCCATCAACATGAGGGTTGCTTGCTTTCAGACAGGTGACAATTCAGCGACCCCAGCAGTAGCCGCCCTTCCATTCCGACGTGGCCTTGGCCTTCTTGATGGCTTGCAAACGTTGGATGCGCCAGCAGATTGACAGCAGGCATGGACGGAGGCCGCCGACGTTGTGCCGATAAGCCCGACACAGCAATTCCTCTTCTCGGCGCGCTGTTATTACATTGCATACGCTAAATGTGCAATGGTTGGGGCTGTCGTCTTGTCTGTGAGAGGGCGAGCCAACGGCTTCGACCCCCGCGACCAGGCCACACCGCAGGCAAAGGCGTACTCGTGATCTTCTAGGAAGCTATAGATTGGAAGCAGCACGGGAGCAACGAACGTGACAACAACCGGGCGTTTTCAGGCGCATCCAACAACGCACCTGCATGGCGTTCAGAACCTCCCCTTCCCCCTTAATTCCGGTATCGCATTAGCATCCATCGCGCCGTGTGGCCTTCCTGCCCACACTCCCAGAACGCCTTCGCATCGCGTCGGAAGGACGCGAGTTGAGCGGTAGAGGTGGACCGTGGAAGCGGTACCGAGTGGGCGGAGGGGTCGACAGGAGGGGTCGCAGGACCCCATGTTGTACGGCAATAACGAATGTGTGCACATACGCACTGCTCGCCACATGCTCAATACAGACACGAAGACAGACAGCAAGCAGCAATGTCGCCATGATTGTCCGCCTCGCTGCGGTTCCTGGGAATCGAGGGCGAACCTCGCGCATGCAACGTGATGATTACAGTAATCATACAATCAGCCCACCACAGCGGACCATGCAGCACGAGGAGACCCATCAGGAGAGCCAACGGGGAGAGCCAAGGGGCCAACCGGATCGCCGTCCTGGGACTATATCAGAAGGCACGCATTCCGCAACTGCCCGGGGCGCGGCCTATGCTCCCGTCCCGTCCACCCCAGGGCCCATGCATCCACTCAGAACCACCGGGTCATCGGAAGGCTGAAACCGCATCACCGTCCTGATATGATATCGAGAGGCACGCATTCCGCAACTGCCCGTGCCGTCCCGTCCACCCCACGCCAGAAAGAGGAAACCTGATTTTAACGTCCGCGCTAGGCTTCGTCGGCTGCCATCCATCCATCCATCCATCCATCCATCCATCCATCCATCCATCCATCCATCCATCCATCCATCCATCCATCCATCCATCCATCCATCCATCCATCCATCCATCCATCCATCCATCCACCCACCCACCCACCCACCCACCCATCCATCCATCCATCCATCCATCCAAGGTCATCCCATCCGTGTGCAGCCAGCGCAGCGAAACGCGGGCGTTTCAGGCCATCTCCGTCCCGCGGGATCCGGACCCGTCAGCAAAGGACATCATGACAACTTTCAAGGGGTCTCCTAACCCATCACAGCTTCACATCTGCAGCGCAGGCAAAAAAATTCATAAATCGACATGCAGTAACGCCGCCGCCGCAACTTAACACGAGTGCAGCGCCGCTGGGGGATCCCTGCTGGCAAGTACCCGTGATACATGGCTAGGGGGTAGGGTGTTAACTGAACACCTCAACTCAACCACCAAATGCGCGAGGCACGATGCACGCCTTTCCCTTCCACTAAGTTATCTATAGAGATGTGGTGCCAACAAAACTTGGCCTATTGGCCATTCAATAACGCTGGACCGGGTTTGCGCACAGTCACGCAGACGCGTGCTGGAGTGCGGCCTAAGCACACGGGCGGGTCTCTTCTCTGAACACACACAAAAGCGCGGCTTTCGCAAACACTTCCCATGCCCGCGGGGCGGAACGAGCACATTGCAACATTGCATCAGGATGAAACTAACAAATATTCGTGTACCGGAACCCGTGCGTGTTGTGCTCTCTGCAACCAAGGCAAAACCCCAATCAATTCACATCCGATGCTCTAGCACCGCACAACTCAACAGGTCCACAAAAGCCTCCACACCACCAGCAGGCAACTTATCTCTGGGCACGGCAAGGCGCTTGGACTGTGCTTCCCCGACCTGTAAACGGACGTCGCGCTTGATTTGCTGAGCAGTGCCGTTACAACGTTTCATCGCGGCGGGGTGTCTCCGCACAACCAGTCCATGACACCAGCCCATGACAACACACGTGCTACTGCTGGGAGGCGCACGCACGCGACCCCGGTGTCGGCCTCCTGGCAGCCCGCGCCCTCGTCATGTCCGCCTCCGACCCACCTCCAAGCGCGTGTGAACATGTGAACAAACACACACCCCACTTAGCTTCTCGCGGCTCCGATACCTTCTACACACGGGCGGGCTTCTCATTAAGCACACACACACACACACACACATCGGCTATTGCGCTGGACTTGACTTCTCGCGACTCAGTTCTCTTAAACACACAACCCTGTCAGTCCCGCGATGCCCCTTCCACCCCATCTCCACACGACCCGTCGCCCGCCTCCGCTCCCCGATCCACACACGCGGACGACTTGCTCGGAGGCCCCCCTTGCAGCCCATGCGGCCCAACCGGACGCTCCCGGACGATTCGCCGCACGGCAGCAGCCAGTTCAGCGCCGGCAGCAGCCATCGCACTCACACACCACAGTATCCGAACCTGGGCGGTTATGGGTGGGCTCCTTGTTTTACACACCGCCGGCGACGCAGCTCACGAGAACTTGGACGTGTCGACGTTGGTGAGCAGCTGCTCCACCCTCTCGCCGCACACGGGGCAGGGGCTGCCCAGCGCAAAGCCCGCGGCGCAGCTCCGGCAGAGCGCCAGGTGCACGTTGCAGCCGTGCAACACACACACGTGCCGGCGCTGCGCCTGGCAGGCGCCGCAGTAGTCCGGGTGCAGCCAAGGCGCGTTGCCCCACAGCCCGCCACGCGGCGGCGGAATGACGTCGAACGGGACGTCGCCGTTGCTGCTGCGGACCGACGGCACGGCCGCCGCCGCCGCCGCCGCCGCCATCTGGCTCGCCGCGGCCGCCGACGCGCGCGCCAAGTGGTCGGCGGTGGGGCCCGCCGGCGCAAGTCGGCCCAGGCTCGCCAGCCCCCGGGCAAGCGCCGGATTCAGACCGACCAGCTTGGCGCTGGCCGGCGCCGCCGCCGCCGCCGGCGGCGACGTCGGCTCCGGCAGCCGCACTGAAGCACCGCCGCGCGCAGGCGACGGAGCTGCAACCGGCACCGGCACGGGCACGGGCACCGGGACGGGTACTGGCACCGGCACTGGCACGCCGGCATGGTCTGCGGTGTGAGGCTGGGGCCCGGGGGCGGCCACAGGGGGGCCCCACTGCGCGCCGGTGGTCGCCCCCGCAAACGGCTGGTGGTCCTCCTGCCGAGGGCGCTGCTGCTGCTGCGGCGGCGGCGGCGCTGTCCCGGGGGCCACACGGCGGCGCACAACCGATGACCAGAGCAGGGGTCCGGTCGGCTGCGGCTGCGCTGCGCCGCCGGCCGTTGCGGCTACGCGCGCCGGGGCCGGCACAGGGCCGGTACGAGCAGCGGCCGCACGAGCGGGTGGGGGTGCGGTCGCCGCCGGCTGGCGCGCAATGGTATCGCGCTGGAAGCTACTGGGAACCGCCGCCGCCGCTGCCGCCGCCGCGTCGGAAGGTTGCCGCGCCGTTGTGTCCATCGCAGCGGCGGCCACGGGCAGCGTGGCGGGAGGTGGCGGGGCGGCGGCGCTGGTCAGCGTCGTCGGGGGGCGGTTCCGAACGGGCGATTCCGCGGCGGCCTGTGGCGGCGGCTCCGGGGCAGGCACCGGCACCTGGCGCGCCAGGGATGCGGTGAAAGGCAGCGCGGCGGCCAGGATCGCGGCCACGGAGCCGGCGAGGCTAGAAGCCGCACCGGGTGCGGACGGCGATTGCGGCGGGCCGGCGCTGGGCACCGTCGTCTTCGGCGAGGCCGCTTCCGGCTTTGCGGCGGATGATGACGTGTCCGGGGCGCCGGTGCTGGCTGCCTTCACTGCGGGGCCCAGGACATCCGTGACGTGTCTCTCGTGAGCGGGAGCGGTTGCCGACGCGGCCGCAGGGCCGCCGTTCACGTGCTGCGCCGCCGTCTTGGCCGCCGTCGGCTTCGCCGCGGAGGCCTTGCCGGCATCACTGCCGCCGCCGCCCGGCGCGCGCGCCTGGGCAGGGGCTGTGTGAGTCGCCGCGTCCGGCTTCTTGAGCTTGCCGGCCTGTCCCCCGCCAAGGCCGCCGGCGGGCCCAGCACCGGCCGCGCCCCGCGGAGACGTTTTCTCAGCCGGGGCCGGGGCCGCCTGCTTCGCCGGCTGGGTGGTAAGCTGCTTCTGCGCGGCGGTGTTGGGCTGCTTCTGTTGCTTTGCGGCCTTGCCCCCTCCGCTGGCGTTCCTGGCCCCGCCTGCTGCCGAAGCGCTGCGCGCGGCGGCCGGCGTTGCGCGGGCCCGCTGCCTGCCATCGCGGGACGCGGCGGCCGGCGCGGAGCGGAGTTTCGCCCGCAGCCAGCGCGGTCTTACGATGCACACGATCACGCCGATCGCGAGGAGGATTGTCAGCAAGGTGATGAGACCGACGGGCTCCTCCTCGTAGTCCCAATCATCGTCAGGCCACTCAAAGGCAGGGTTGGTCGAGCTGGTCGTGGTGCTGTCCTTTGGCGGAGTCGATGTCTTGGAATTGCCGCCTTTTGACGTGGTCCCCGCCATGCCCTTATCCTGCGCCGTGATCGTACATTGCAGTACATTGCAGTTCATTGCAGTAGCACCAGGGTACATGATATACGGTATGGTCAGTTGCGGGTGCGAGGGACAAGAGGGTGGGGGTGCGCTTTCTGGGCGTGTGGCAGAAGCGAGAGGGAGTGCCGCGCACATCGGATCGGATCGGAGGGAGCGCGCAAAGGCGCAGGCGCGGGCGTCGCAACATTCCTGCCCACACATAGAGCAGTCGACATTCGACGCCGTCCCCTTTCGCGTGGCCAGCCATGTCGGCAAACAACCGTCGCACAGCGCTCAGCCAAACATGGGCGCCTTCCCAACCTAGGCACACAGACCCCGCGGGGTCGCTTCCCAGAGCGCCTTGAGTCCGGCAGGCATTTCCTCCCTTTGCACCGCTTGTGGTCTTCGCCGACAGGCAAAGGGGGGGCCCTCCATCCGCCCACCTACCCACGTCCCGCTACGTCCCGCAGTTTCCCCCCCCCCTACACACACACCTTGTCCTTCGTGGCCTCCGTTCCTTTACTCGACGACGCGCCGCCGACAGAGCTCTTGTCCGCCTCCTTGCTTGCAGGCTTTTTCTTGTCCGCTTCCGTACTTTTAGGCATTCTCTTGTCCGCCTCCTTACTGTCAGGCTTTTTCTTGTCCGCTTCCGTACTTTTAGGCATTCTCTTGTCCGCTTCCGTACTTGTAGGCTTCTTCTTGACCGCGTCCGTACTTGATGGTTTTTCCTTGCTGTCAGGGATCTTCTTCCCCGCCTCCTTGCTCGCAGGCCTTTTCTTGTCCGCCTCCTTACTATCAGGCTTCTTCTTGACCGCCTCCTTGCTTGCACTCGCAGCTTTGGAGGGCTGCGAGGCGTCCTTCGCGGCCGTCGTCGCCGCTGTGCGCGCCGATGCCGCAGCGGCTCTCGTGGGCGGCGGTACATCGTGGTCGTAGTCGTAGTCGTCGTCGAAGAAGCTGTCCAGGTCCTCCAGCTTCTTGCCACCATCAGCAGCTCCATGACAGCCGCAGTGGTTGTAGTACGCATCGCCGTACAAGTCAACGCCGTCGTCATCGTCATCGTCCTCAAAGTCGAACCAGTAGAGGCCGTCAGAGTAACCAAGATCCGTCAACCTCTGGCGACGTTGCAGATCCCCGGACCGATAGCTGTCCCAGTAATCATCGTCGTCGTCGTCGTCGTCGTCGTCAAAATCATCGTAATGCTTCAAACGGGTCCCCGCGGACTTGGCATCGCGCACATCACGCGACGGCGCCGCCTGTCCCCCCTTGCCCGCCGAACCCGGTGCCGACACCGACTTCGACTCAGAGCGCGGCTTCGGCTCCGACCCCAACCCAGTCGACCCCGACTTCGACTCCGAGCTCGGCTTCGACCCAGTCGACCCCGACCCAGGAGGTGCCACCTTGCCATGAGAGCCCGACGAGGCGCCCTTCTTCTTCTCCCGCCCCGGCGCAGATTTGGCTGTGCCCGCCTCCCGCCGCGTCCCCGACCCCGTTCCCTGCGCAGACGCCGCCCCTCCCGCTTCGCCCGCAGCCCCGGATCCTGCGGCGCGGCCAGCGTCGGCGGCGCTGCTGCTGCTGCTATTCGTGTCCGTGGTAATTTTGTCCGTGAACCAGTTGTACATCGCGTAGGGCTGCCACCGCGGCCCGGGCGACAACGCAATGGCCGACGCGCTCTCTAAGCCGATCGCCACCCGCCGCTGCATCTCAACCGCGATGCCCACCTGCCACAGCGGCTTCCGCACCCGAGGCAGCTGCCCCTTCTGCTGCAAGTCCTTGAGCACCGCCGCCGCGCTCTTCTTCAACCCCGCGCCCGCAACCGCGTCCGGGCTGCAAGTCGCCAGCACCGCCTCCATCGCGATGTGAACACCCGGCACGCCGCCCGCGCGCCATGCCCGCGCGCTCAGGACATTGACCTGCGCGGCCGCCCGCAGGTCCTCCCACAGGTGCCTCACCGCATCCGACACCGGATCCGCCCGGCAGAACGCGCTGTCCGCACACATCTTGGACCGCCAGCCACCCCCCGCAGCCTGCCACGCTCTGGCCTCGAGGCAAGTGGCGCCGCCACAGTAGTGCTGCCCCCGCAGGTTCGCATACCCGGGCACGGCATATGTGGCCAGGTAGCTGGGCGACACCAGCCAGCCCACAAGCAAGCAACCCGAAAGCATGTACAACGCGAAGAGGGTGACGGTCCAAGCCCAACCGATGAGTTGAAAGACGGTGTTGGGGTACGGCCCGTGCCTAGCCTCCGTGTAACTGGTAGCGTACGCATCCGCCTCGTCGATCTTTCGCGTTGTGAGTTGCGCAAACATCCGGGCCTGGAAGAATGTGTTGAGCCATGCCTGCCGCTTGGCCCGGGTGCGCAGCGCGGCCGCGCCCCACACGACAAACGCGATGCCCGCGGTAACGACCCAGATGACGGGATCACCACCGCACAGGTCCGCCCACCACGCCCAGCATGCCAAGATGGGCCAGACCGCAATCTGCACAAAGTCATCCCAGGGCGGGAGGAACGCCACGCCGACGAGGCCGTAGAAGATGCCGTACAAGAAACCCAGGAAGAAGAGCGTGTCCCCTACGGACAGCCTTGGAAGGCCCAATCGTTCCTCCAGAGTCGGCGGTTGACGAATTTCCGCCATAAAGCGCCTGCCAACGACGCAGGGGTTCGTTGCAAAAAAGGGGTGGAAAGATATCAAGGTTTGTGGGAGGATACAGGGATGAGCCGGTGGGTGGATGGGGGGTGGGAGGATACAGGGATGAGCCGGTGGGTGGACGGGACAAGACCGCACGCACATAGACCAGACCGGGACACGATCAAGGGTGGACAACAACCTTGTTAAGAAAGCAGCAGAGCTAGGTCTGAGCCAGAAGAAGGGGCAACGGCAGCGGCAACACAGGGCACGCAGGCAGCACGCAAGATAGACGGTCGACGTTTTCCATGCCGTTCCCGACACTCCCGGTGCTTACTCTAGCCGCTGTGTCTTCTGCACGACGTCGGCCGCAGAGTCGTTCGGGAGCGGAATCAAATGCGACGGAGGGGTGCAGTCCCTGGGATCTCGGTCAGCGACGGCTCTTACAGCCGACAACACCTTCAGGTCCCTACGTCGCTGCAACCACGCGTGCAGAGGCCGCAGGTTGCAGACGATGAACATGGCCATGCAGACCCCTTCCCAGAGGATGTGACGTCGGTCCTTCCAAGCGAAGTCGAGCTGCATGAAGACCCAGGACCGGACATCCCGGAAGGGGAGGCCCGCACCCGGCTGCAACAGATCCGGGGAGAAAGCCACCAGCGCCCATGCAGCCAGAGCGCACAGACCAACGGCCTCGTGCCATGAAAGAAACGCTGCGACGACAATCATCTTCTTGGAGATGGACCTGTGAAAGCGGGGCCGGGCACGGGGGAAGCGCGTTGTGAAACACGTTGGTGGCACAAACCGGGTCTCAAGCGGGACAGCATCCGCCGCTCAACCAGCTCCCACCCCCCCCCGCCAAAATTGCCAGTTTCTCCAATCGCCGGAAAATCTTCTCGAACAGTATTTTGGTTCGGGACAGCCGATTAGTCCTCAGTGACGGCCCATGCCATGCACAAGGAATTCGTGGACTATAGCTACTTACATATCGGTTGCCTCGCCGAGAAGTCTTCGTAGCTTGGAGAAATGAGTAAGAAGGCTTACGTGACCACCGCCAAGACGAGCTTTAATGGCGTGGCGACAAGTGTACCATTCGCTGATATATGTGAACAAAAAAACAGGTCCGAGAAAGATAGGAAACAACATCAGAGCGATTGCCTTGCTTCGGTCGCCAAATACCAAATTGAAAGTGATTGCCCACAAATACGCCAGTACCAAGCTAAAGCCAGCCATAGCGAGAGGATACAAAAGACGGACGTGCTGGAGGAAAGCCAAAACCATCAAAACACCAACATCCCAGGAATGTGAGCTCGGCAGACCGGGACCGTCCGGCCCCCTGGCTGCTGACATCGTTGCAGCTGTCAATGCCCTAAACGCTGAGGTGCGAAAAGGTGCGAGCCAGGCACCCCTGCAAAACGCTCCGAACGGCTGCTCTCCCGCCAATACTATGTCAGTACTCTATCCCACTACGGTAGTGGGATAGGAAGTTGATTTTTTTGTAAGGCGTCGCTTCTGTCTGATGAACGTATGCCTTAGTGCACAGCAAATAGCCGACTTTCGAGAAGATGAACGACTATATGTGTTACGACATTATTGCAGTCGCAATCGATGTGGGACCTGCGATGCAGACGAATCAGCCGCAATTAAGTGTCTGCATTGAGTATGTGCGACGTATAACATCAAAGGCAAGGAAATTGTAGTTCTGAAATCGCACAATGCCGTACAGCGATCAGGAAACTATCTTTCCCGCTTTGCCATGTTCGGCCCGGAGTCCGACGGTCATCTTGCTCCCCATCCGTGTGCGGCACGGCAAGCGGTCGACGGGTGACTGTGATAGCGCTTGCTCTCGTGCCGATTGGTTGGACGCTATCCCGGATCCCTTACAGCCATGCAATCCTGTGGATTACAGCCTGCGCTAAACGGGCTCTCTTACTTAGCGAAAAACAGGCGGCTCAGCCCCACCAGCTTTGCTCGCCGTTCGGACCCTGCGGGTGCATATACTTGCAATGCTGAATTAGCAGGCAGCTCTCGAGCTTCCAGCTCTGGAACATCAACCTCAGGCAACTATGTGTCCGGGCAGCAGCTCGGGCAGGCCCTGGTTAGCCTGCTGGTGGAAGCGCGGCGCGCAGTCACTTTCAAGGCAATCAAAGCACATCGCGCGATGAGGCGCGAGCTGAACAAGTGCGTCAAATTGTCCTACTTCTTGCACAGATTTCGCAACGCGCGGTACGCGCGTGTGGTAACGCACTCGTAACGCCATCAATCGTGCAATCAATCGTGCAGTGCTCAAGCACTTGGCACCGCTCTGGGCCGTCCACCTGGACTGGCGATGCTGGCCGCTCTTGCCATTCCACCAATCCCCGGCAACGGTGTTGCGGACCTCCTGACGAACCGCGTTTTCCTGGTCGGCTTCTGGTCCTGGTTCTCAGCGCAGTTCCTCAAGGTAGGACCCGACGTGCGCAGCCACCCACCCACCCACCCACCCATATCGTATTAATACTCAAAGCCGCGCTGCAAGAGTATTATTATGATAGAGCAAATCACGTCATCGGAAGATCCGCGTGTCGGTCAGCAACCCCTGCCGGTTGCTACCGCACTTTCTCGTGCAGATCTTCACCAAGCGCTTCAAGAAGGGCGTGTGGGACGCCGGGGCGATGCTGGAGTCGGGCGGCATGCCGTCCTCGCACTCGTCGCTGTGCGCGGTGGGCCGGGGGTTGCGGTGGGCCGGGGGTTGCGGTCGGTCGATGGGTGCAATGAGGCACTTGAAGAAAGCTGGGCTGGGTAGCTCGTAGGTGGATCCGAGCACGTCCGAGCACAACTCACCCAACCCCCCGCATGAAATCGCGGGGGGACATCCGCGCCGCCCTTCGCCCTGCCCGGGAGCAGCCCAGGCGTCCAACCCCCCTGGAGTACTCCGCAGCTTGCGTCGCGATGGCGAGGCAGCTGGTCAGCGGCAGATGCGCCATTCAGCCCATGCCAAGCTGACGTTGATGGCCTGGGCCCCCACCCAGCGGTCGAGCGGGCGGGTCTCTTGTCTGATCGCACCCAGCAGTCGAATGCAAGTCAACACGGCGTGTGCGTAGATCTTGGGCGCAGCACACAACAGCGGCCCCCACGTCGTTGTCGTGTATGTGCTTCCCCGCTCCTCCCCCCCTGCCCCTTGGCTCCCCATGATGAGCCATTCGGCATTAATGGCCCGCATCCGTTAGGGACGGCCCGCAGCCCGCTTCGCCGGCAAACATGTGCACATGCCTACAAAGTTACACAACTAGGAAATGGGGTTGAACTGCCTTGTGTATTACGGAGCTGCCGGTTGCGTGTACCGTATAAGAGGTCTGCGCCGCGAGAGGAGGAGTCCAGCGCGACAGGGTGTGTGTGTGTTTGTGTGTGTGTGTGTGTGTGTGTGTGTGTTTGGCGGTGCTTTCGCGGAGCCGAAAAGTCAGCAGCTTCTTGGTATCGCCTTCCCGCATTCACACGGCGCCCCTACTTCCGTCGCCTAAGACTACCAGACATCACCTCTGAAGTTCCGGGTCGGGGTGCGTTGAGCGTGGAAATCCAACCAAACGCAGTCATACCATCCAACCAAGAACTCTTTCAGTATTCTTATCAAATCTAGTAGAAGCAGGAGCAGCGGGCTGCCGGTACCAACGCCGTGTCTCCCTGCACCGCCCCCCTTTGGTCGGAGCTTTGCTCTGGCAGCAGCGCAGTTTGCATACGTCTACCAATTTCCTGTACCCTCCCCCCACCCCTTGCGTTTTTCAATTTACCCCCACCCCACCCCACACCCCCGCTTGAACCCCAGGGTATCACGACCGCTATCGCCATCCAACAGGGCTTCGGCAGCCCCCTCTTCGCGGCGTGCCTGTGTTTCAGCGTGATCGTCATGTACGACGCCATGGGTGTACGGCGGCACGCGGGTGAGGAGGGGGCCGAGCAGGGAGGAGGGTGCTGCGGCGGAGTCCCCCTGCGGCGGCGGCGGCGGCTGGGGCCCGGGGCCGGGGACGGGGGCTGGCTTGCGAGGGCATCCATGGCATCGAACGCGCGTCCTCTGGGGCGACAGCGCGACACCCGCAACTCCACGGCCTCCTGTATCCCGGAGGGAGTGTGAGAGTAAGAAAGAGAGACAAGCGTGCGAGACCGCCAGCCCCGGCCTGGGGAGGTACCCAGGCGCCCAGGGGTGCCCTTCGCTCCGGGCAGCAGCGCAGCACGATTTCCTGAGCACGGCAACCCTCCCCTCCCGCCCCCGCGATTCATCACCGGAGCTTTGCTCTGGCAGCAGCGCCAGAGCAGTTGTGATATGTCTTCCACATTCCTGTACCCTCCTGCCCCCCCGCCCCCGCAGGCAAGCAGGCGGAGGTGCTCAACAAGGTGATTGACGAGCTGCTGGATGACGACCACCCCATGGGGGAGGTGAAGCTCAAGGAGGTGCTCGGACACACGCCGCGGCAGGTGGGGTGGTTGAGGGGGGGAGGGGCCGGAGGTGGGGAAGGTGGGGTGGTTGAGGGGTGCGGGGCGGAGGTGGGGGAGGCTGCGGGGCGGGAGGGCCATTGCAGAGGCCGCGCTCTGAGTGGGCGGCCGGCGGGGTGGATGGTTGGGTGGGTCGGTCGGTTGGGGGATGGGTCGGCGGTTGGTGGGGTGCGGGGCAGGGCGCAAGGGCTCAGCGGGCGGGTGGTCGGATGGGTGTCCCAATACGCGTGGGTGGGGTGGTGGGTGGGTGTGGGTGGCACATGGGTGTTTGCGGGGCGTGTGGGGTCACCGGGCATCAGCCGCCCGACCGGGTGCGATCTCCCGCCCGGCGCCTCGACCCCCGGCGCCCCGTCCGCGGTTTGCTTTGCGGTCTTGACATGCACAGCTCCCCCCTTCCTTTGCTCTGGCAGCAGCGCAGTTTGTGAAACTGTCCACCAATTTCCCCTACCCCCCCTTCCTCCTCCCCCTCCAGGTCATCTGCGGAGGCCTGCTGGGCCTGGCCGTGGGACTCTTCTACCCCGCCTGAGCGGCCCACACCCCGGGGCCGGGCCGGGTCACACCGGTGGGTCACCCGTCGCCTGCTGCTTGCTGCCAGCCGCTGGTCGCCAGTCGCCCGCCCTCAGCAGCGCCCGGACCCCAGGGGAGAAACTCCAGGAGGCGATCTTAAGGATATATGTTTGGGGTGGCATGAGGGCGGAGGGCGGCGCGGATGCGAGGCGGGGCGGGGCAGCGCGGAAGCGGGGCGGGGCGGGGGCACGTTCCTCAGCACGCCACCGGGCCGCGGAGAGGCGGAGAGGGGCGCCGCCGGCCTGGCCTGGCCGCGGAGGGAACGCCGCCTCGGGGTGGGAGGCCGTGGGGCAGTTGTGGGGATACCTTCTGAGCGATGGGGCGGGGCCCGACGAGGCCCAACATGGCCCAACGAGCGGGGCGGGGCGGGGCGGGAGGACCTCATTTAGGGGGGAAGCAGCAGCGCAAGTCCGCCGGGAGGGGAGGAGCGGTTTCGCTGTCATAGGTGGACATTGGGGGCCCCAGCGGGGGAGGGCAGGGCTGCGTCGCTTGACATGCTTTTTGGGGGGGCAGGGAGGGAGGGGGGAGGGGTTGTCGCGGGCTTGATCGACATTGGGGGAGGAGGGAGGGAGGGAGTGTGCGCGGGGGGGGGGTCGCTGGTGCACGGCTGGCGGGTCGTGGTTGACTCGGATCGAAGAATGACACATTATTGATACTATCTTGAATGAAAATAATGATGACGGTGTGCAGAGTATCGATCGCCTGAGGAGGGCGTCGGAGGCGGGGGGGGGGAAGCCCCATCTTCTGAGCTTCTGAGGGGGAAGGCGGGCGGGCGAGCGGGACGGCGGGAGTGTGTGTGTGTGTGTGTGTGTGTGTGTGTATATCGTTACATATCTGCCGGGCCGACACTGGCCGGGGGCGCTAACCCGCCCCATACGGGAGGTGTGTGTGTGTGTATTAACTCGGTATTAACTCGGCCGTGGTGTTTCGACAGCTGCCGGCACCTGTGCTCTGAGTGGCGCCCAGAGGTGACGCATCCAGGATCGGGATGCGGGCTGCTGGGCAGGCTGGTAGGCTGTTGCCCATGGTGGGTATTCGTTGCCGTGTTCGCGGGGTGGCCGTACGATATGGTTGCGCTGAGGGGGCTGAGGGGCCGCAGGGCGGTGGGGCCCTATGTCCGTGGCTTCGTGCCATATGTGTATGTGTATGTGTCGTGAAGAACTGAGCCGCGAGGAACGAGGTGTGTGTATGTGTCAGTGTAAGTGTATGTGAGTGCCAGTGCAGACGGAAGGGGTGCGGGGGGGCACGCGAGTCCGTCTGAGAGTGAGGAACGACCAGTTGCCCCGATGTACGGTAATCCGAAGGTGACCGTTTGTCCCCGATGTACGGCAATCCGAAGGACACGTCATCGTGTACCGCCAACTGGCCCCATGACCAGCCGCCGGGTTTGGAGTCTGGGAGCTGGCGGTTGGATGATGGCCCCCCGACAAACACGCGATCAACGTGGGCATACGGTACGGGCGCGTGCGCCCCCCTCCGCCTCCGCCTCCGCCTCGAACCCTAGACGACCCGGCGGTATGCATGGCGCATTCCCCGAAAGCCATGCATGCTCCACAAACAGTCAACGAGGGAATACGAGGGCGCTTCCCGGGCCCAGACTCAGCCATGCCCCTTGCTAGGCAGGCACTCCTGCTGTGGCCTGCCTTGGGACGTATGGACACACGCAGTCAACGCAGTCAACGCGTGCGCAGCGCCACCGACCCATGGGGCAGCAGCAGCCCGCAACAATCCTAGCGCCGACAACCAAGCAGCCCAGACGCCCCCCCGCCAGCCGCGAGCACAGCCTGGTGGTTACATATCCGGATCAAGATCCAGATCCAGATCCAGCGCGTACACGCAGTCATCTCGGCACCCCGCGTACATCGCGCCACGCCGAGCCGGGCGCGCAGCCGCCTCCCGGCTGCGGCCGCCCTGCACTTGCCCGCACACCACGCGCGTCGTGCCCTCGCGAGGCGCCTCCTTGTTGCCCTCCCCGCCGCCGCCGCCGCCGCCACCAGCGGCACCCTCACCGCGGCCGAGCTGCCCCGGGTCGCCCCGACAGCGATGCGCACACGGAGCCGCCCCAGGCGGCTGCTCCTGCGGCCCCGCCAGCAGCGGCTGTAGCGGCGGCTGCTGCATCCGTACCAGCGGTGACGAGAAGACCTCCCCTTCGGGGCCGGGGGCCGGGGGCGGGGCGCAGGGGCGCAGGGGTTAAGTAGGGGGCGTGGCGCAGGAAAGGGCTGCCGGCGGGGTCTGGCTGGGAGGAGCGACGCGTCGTGGCGCAGGGCGTGGCGCAGACGGATCCGCCCTCCGGCCCTCCTCCCCTCCCGGGCCCCACAGATATCTGTCGTGACCCGCCTCGGAAAGCGCTTGCAAGCGGATGCTACTGGTCTCGGATCGCGCCAGCCAGGACCCCTCCACTTATGGACGGCAGCGGCCCCCCAGCAGGAGGCCCTCCGAGCGAGCCGTCGGCCGGCTGCGCATCTGATTAATCGCATGCCTCCGGCGGCGCCGAGGATTCCACATGCACATGCCGCCGAACACATCTGTAGCCGCAACAATGGGCCCCGCCGATTTCTCGGGGCGGGGTCGGCGGGGCGGGGTCGGCGGGGCTCATCACGCGGTTCATAACCCACGACCTCTCCTCCATGGGGTGCCACCCACCCACCCACCTGGGAATCGAGCGCCGCCCACCACGGCCGGGTCCTGCTGCTCCTGCACCTGCACCTGCATCGGGGAGTCCGCCGCCGGTTGCTGCTGCTCCTGCTGCAGCAGGCCGATGCGGACCACCATCAGGGCCCCGCTGCTGGCACAAACGGTCACCACCGCCGCGGGCGCCGCCGACAGCGAGACGCCGCCGCCGCCGCCGCCGTCACCACCGCCGCCAGTGGCCTGGCGCCATTCGGCGCCGTCGGCCGCATCAGCAGCAACCACCCTCCCCTTAGACCCCCATCCCCATCCTGGGCTGGGAAGAGACTCGGCGCTGGACCCGGGGATCTGGGTGGTCGTACATCTAGCCGGTGGCGGCCACCAGGCGGCCGCAGGCGCAGCGGAGATGGGTCCGCAGGACAGGTCCAACCGCCATAAATGATTGCCGTACAGGGCGTCGAGTCCGTACAGCAGCCCCGCATGGGTCGCGGCGATCACGACGCCGCCGGACAGGGGCCGCGACGGCGGCGGCGGCGCCGGTGACGCCCGCGGCGGCGGTAAGGACGAGGGCGGCGGCACAGGGACGGAGTGGCGGCGGCGGGTGCGGCGGCTGCAGCTCGGTTCGTGTCCTCGCGGCGGCGGCGGCGGCGGCGGCGGCAGGTAGGCCAGGTCGGCGAAGAGGTTCCCCTGGAGCCGCACGGTCCACACGACCCGTGGGTCGGTGGCTGCGCCCTGCGGCCGCACGGAGTCCCAGGGGTCGGTTGGGGTCCCCCGCGGGGGTGTTGGAAACGGACAACAAGCAGCCCAGAGAACGACCCGTGGGTCAGGTCGGGGTGCAGGCGCGTGTGGAAGGAAGCATCGCGATCGCAAACTGAACGCAGAGTCACGTCGGGGTGCAGGCGCAAGCAGGCAGGAACCCAGCGCCCCAGCACCTATTGCCTCCTGGGCCCGTCCAGCCATCCAAGCGGGGCAGGCCACCCGCCCGCACCCCCCTTTGTCAATAAAGACAGCGAAATAGCGAAAAAGATCACCGAATGCGTAGGAGTTGCCCGCACCAACCCCCTCCGCCTCCCCCTCAGGCTCCATCCCCAAACCCCCTCGCCCCACCCGCGCTGCCGCCTCCGCCTCCCCCAGCAGTTGCAGCTGCACGCCCCGCACGGTGCCGTCCACGTAGCCGACCACCGCCCGGTTCCTCGCAGCGCTGGCCGCCGCCGCCGCCGCCGCCGCCCGTCCACCTCCAGGCCGCGGCGGCATCACGGCCGGCGGCACCGCCACGACCAGCGGCGCACTGAACACCGGCGCCGGGCCCCGCAGCACCCACAGCCGGCTCAGCCGCAGCAACTCCACAGACCCGTGCCCGCCGCCGCCGCCGCCCCCGACTTCGCCGCCGCCGCCGCCGCCGCCGCCGCTGCTGCTGCGCGCGCGGCGATGGCTGAGCTCCACCCGGAGAGCGGAGGTGCTGCCGTCCAGCGCCGTCACCAAGGCCAGGGGCACCGCCGAGGTCAGAGCTGGGGCTGTAGCTGTGGCTGTAGCTGGGGCTGCAGCCGGGGCTGCAGCCGGGGTCGGGAGGGTGGTGAAGGCGACTGATGTGGACATGGGGACACCGATGGGGAACCTGCGCGCGCGGGTGCGCCGGAGGGCGGAGTTCGGCGGGTGAATCCAGGGTGCCGTACAAACGTAACTCTTCGGGCTAGGGCAGTGTCGTACAGTGACTTGACGGCGCCGCAGGCGGTGATTCGATGCTGATGATAAGCCCCCCGGGTACCGTAACCCGCCACCACTGACCCGCGACTGACCCGCGACTGACCCGCGACTGACCCGCGACTGACCCGCGACTGACCCGCGACTGACCCGCGACTGACCCGCGACTGACCCGCGACTGACCCGCGACTGACCCGCGACTGACCCGCGACTGACCCGCCGCCCTGAAATGCGGAACGTCCCCAGGCCCGCCCGTGGCCGCCACAATCAATGGCCCCCGGTGCGGCCCCCCGGGCTGGGTGTGTCTGGGCTGTTTCTCCGTACCCCCCCGGTGCTCAACACGGACAGGACACCCACCCCTGCCCGCTTATTAGATGCCGCCGCAGACTGCCAGCCTTCCCCTGGCTTTGAGTTCCTCATAGCTCGTGGCGTTGCCCCATATGTGGCGGCCACGGGTGGGCCCTCCGGCGGCCTCTCCGTTGCTACGACGGCCGCCATTATGGGCCCCGCCACCCCCTCACACCCCACCACCACCACCACCACCACCACCACCACCACCGCTACCACCGCTGCCATCAGGCCCCCTTGTGTCAATCAAGAGACACCGGAACCGCATCAGCGCGCCCCCCTATGGTGGGCGCCCGCCTAAGGTGGTCAATCCGTACCTGGCGAGCACCTCGTCCGGCGGCCGCATCACCGTCAGCTGCCGCCCGTGCCCCGTCGCCCACACCGCCCCGACCCATGGGTCGCACACGGGCGGGCTCTTGAACTCGCCGCCGCAGTCCACCGCGCCGCGTACGGCGCCGTCGGCGAGGTCCAGGCTGTACAGCCGCCCGTCGCCGCAGGCCACGACAATGTACGGCACCCGCGTGGGCGCCCGCCATCGGTCCCTCGCACCACGCGGCTGCTGCTGCGGCGGCGGCTGCGGCGGTGGCGGTTCTCGCCCGCTGGGGCCGTCGTCTTCGTCGTCTTCGTCGTCGGTGGCGGAGGGCGGGCGTCCCCAGGCGATGGCCATGCCCGCCTCCGCCCGGGCCGGCAGCCGGACGTGCCAGTACGGCACCCCGGTGCACGCGTCGAGGCACGCGACGTCGCCGTCGTGCGAGCAGGCCACCAGCCCTCGCAGGAGCCGCTGCTGCTGCTGCTGCTGGTGCCGGCGCTGCCGGTGCTGCTGGTGCTGGCTCAAATCCGGATCCGGATCCAGATCCAGATCCAAGTCCGGGTCCAAACCCGAATCCGAATCCGGATCCAGGTGGTGCAGCAGCAGCGTGAAGAGCAGCACGGGGGCGTCCACGCAGCGCCGCAGAGGGTAGCGCCACCGGCCGCGGATCCTGACCCACGGGTCGGTCCCTGTCGACCCTGAGGGGGAGGAGGGCGAGGAGGAGGGGGGGAAAGCCAGCAGATGGTCCTCCTCCCCGCCCGCTGAGGCCGCCATTTGCCCTCGGTGCCGGGGCTGTCCCTCGTCGTCGTCCAGGCCAGGGCCCGGACCGCCCCATGGGCCGCCATCCTCCACTTCCTCCTCCTCCTCCTCCTCGTCCTCCGCCGCCGCCGCCTCGTTCTCTCCACCACACCTGCCACCGCACCGCCAAGTGAAGCGCCGGCAGGTCTGCAGGGCGCGTCGAAGGGGCCCCGGGCAGCCGCCCCCGGGCAGCTCGCCGTCTGTACCCGCGTCGCCGCCGCCGCCGCCGCCGCCGGTGCCGCCGCCGCCGCCGACGCCATCCATGTCGGCGTCGCCGCCTCCGGTACTGGCCTGGCCGCCACCCCGCCCCGCAGCAGCAGCAGCAACAGCAGGGGCAACAGCCGCGGTTCCCGCCGCACGCGGCGGCGGCGGTACGGCAGATGCGATCAGAGGGGCGGTCAGCAGCGGCCAGCCAGGACGGAGGCTGTCCCGGCGGGGCAGCTTCGCGGGCGGGCCGGCGCCACCAGCATCCTCCCCGCCGCCGCCGGCTCCGGCTCCGCCGCCGCTTCCGCCGGCCGCAGACGGCTGTGATTGCCGCTTCCGAACCCCACCCCGCCACTGGTGTCGCAGGTGCCGCTGCTGCTGCAGCCCTTCGGGACCCGCAGCGGATGGGGACCTGCTGCCGCTTGCCGCCACGTCAGCAGCGTCAGCGTCGGCCCCGTCCTGGGCTGGCGCTGTGGCGGCCGCGGCGGCGCGCAGCGCCGCCGCCAGCGCCCGCGCCGACGGGTACGCCAGCACCAGCCGTACATCCACGCTCAGCACGCCCGCGATCTGTACGGCATCCAGTGACGTGGCGCCCGCCGCCAGGATGTCGGATGTGGCCTCCAGGTTCGTCAGACCGGTGGCTGCCACGATGGCTCGCATCACCACCACCTCGCTGTGGGGAGGGGCGGCGGAGGCGGTGGAGATGAGGATGGGGGCGGGGACGGAAGGCGCTGCTGGAAGCTGTTGGTTCCGGAGCTGGCTGCGGCGGCTCTCCTGCCGTTTCGGGGAAGGCGGCTGCGGCTGTGGCTGCGGCTGCGGCTGCGGCTGCGGCTGCGGCTGCGGCTGCGGCTGCGGCTGCGGCTGCGGCTGCGGCTGCGGCTGCGGCTGCGGCTGCGGCTGCGGCTGCGACTCGGTCGGGTGGCTGAGGGGCACAGGCGATTGGGTGTGCTGCCTCGGCGCCAGGGCAAGGCCGCCGGGCGGGGCAGAGCGGGACTCAACCTCCGGGGCAGAGCGGGACTCATCCTCCGGGGCAGAGCGGGACTCATCCTCCGGGTTTGTTGGCGTTATCATTTGCGTCGTGGGCGAAGGCAGCAGGGACGGTGGAGGCGGCGGCGGCGGCAGCAGCCGCCTCAAGAGCTTGCCCGCCGGGTTACGGGGCAGTCGCGGCAGCGCGACGAAGCGCATCCGGAGGCCGCCCCGCACCGGCAGCCTCTCCGCCAGCCAGTGCCGCAGGTCGGCGGCCAACGGCTTCGGAACCTCCCTCACCGCCGCTGCCGCTGCCGTACCAGCCACCGGGCTGCTGCTCCCCGCCGCCCCGCCATCGCTATCCGCTTCAGCCTCCACCCCAGCAATCGCAGCATCAGGATCAGTAGCAGCAGCAGCAGCAGTAGCTGCAGTGGCAGATCCCTCCAAGGACACGTAAACCAGCAGCTCCAGAAGCCGGGTCGCGGGTCGCAGCAGCAGCGGGCCAGGGCCGCGCAACTCCCGCTGGCGCGACTCCGCCCCCGCCGCCGACTCCCGCGTCCCCGCCGCCGCCCGGGCCGCCGCCCCGGGCCCCTGGAGCACCGCGGCCTCCCGCACCCCCGGGTGCGTCTCCAGCAGCGCCTCCACCTCCCCCAGATCCAGTCGTACACCGCCCACCTTGACCTGACGGTCCACACGGCCCAGCACGTGGAGGCAGCCTGCGGGGTGCGGGCGGGTTGGTTGCCGTACATCGTACACCGTACGACAGCAACCAACACGGACGGCGGCCGGTCGTCCTCATCAAACCTCCCCCCCCCGTGGGAGGCACAACAGACAACACCACGCCACCCCCCGGGTCTACGGGCACTGCGCCCTTGGGAGACCGCGGGGGTCAGTGCCAGTCCCACCTCCCACGTCATCCGCCCGCCCAGGACGGCCACCACCCGGTGGTCATCGGGGGGGGGCACTGGGGGTAGCGGGCGCAGCGGACCGCCGCCGCCCCACCCCGCCCAACCCTAGCGGGCCAAGCCCACCAACGGCAGTTGTACACTGCGGTAGTCCGCACCCACCCACGCCTCCGACCGGGCCCCCCAACCACATCATGTTAGCACTAAGTTTGCACTAAACCCCAAAACCCCCCAAAACCCCCCAGAACCCCTTAAACCCACCGTTCGATCGCTCCAGGTAGCCGAGGTCGCCGGTTTGGAAGTAGTCCGCCTGAAGCAGCGCCCGCCGCCCGCAGGCGACCGCCACGCGGCCCTCCGCCTCTGACTGCGCGGCCGCACTCAGCCGCACTCGCACGAAGCGGGGGCGGGCGAGGGGACCGTCGGCCGGGGCGGGGCGCGGGCGCGGGGCGGCTCCTGGCCCGTCCGCCGCCGCCGCCGCCGCCGCCGCAGGGGCCGTGTAGTACCCGGCGGCGAGGCAGCTGCCCGCCACCCACACCTCCCCCACGGCCCCCCGGGGCAGCGGCTCGACGACCACCAGCGGCAAGTCCAGGGAGCCCCCAGGAGCGGCCTCACCGCCGCCGCCGCCGCCGCCCCGACACGCCGACCCATCCCGCCTCTCCCTGCCTCCCGCCGCTGGCACCGCGGCGCCGGCGTCCTCTGCGCCGTTGTCCTCTGCGGGGTCTGCCTCCCTGGAGTTCTTCAGGACGTCCTCGGCGGCACCGCCCCCGGCGTCCGCGGCCTCCGCCCCCCAGGAGCTGTGGAGGAGGTCCTCGGACGGGTCCAGGGGCGGCGGCGCGATCAGGATCTGCGTGTCGCCGATGGGCCAGCCGGCCGGCACCCAGGGGCGAGGCCCCCACCGCCGGTCCGACCCAGGACCCGCACCGCCTGCTGCTGCTGCTCCCGCAAGTCCAGCCGGCGCTGCTGCTGAGCCCGCGGCCGCGGCCGCGACCCCGTCTCCTTCTCCCCACCCGCCTCCTTCTCCTTCCGTTCCCGCTGCATCTATCTCCACGTGTTGTCTTGGAGGCGCACCGCCACCGGCTTCGTATTCCTGCTGCTGCTGTTGCTGCTGGTGGGGCTGGGTGTGCTCGTGGTGCTTAGGCTCCGGTCCCGCCGCCGCCCCCACCTCGAACCAGGTGCAGTCCGCTGTCAGCTCCGTGCAGCCTGCCTGGCCGGGAGGAGGGATGGAAGGAGCAGGATCGGGATCAGGAAGGAAATAATGGGGGCGGGGGAGGGAGGGCAGGCCACCGCGCCACCGCTCCGCAGCTCCGCTGCTGTGGCTGCCGCACCTTCCAACGCAGCGGCCGATAAGGCTACCCCGTGGACAGCCCCGCCCAGGTGGTCAAGACTTGATTGTCACCCGAATTCGAATTCCGATGCCGTGTGCTACATCCGCCCACATGCTGCAGGGGTCTGCCCGACCCACCCACCCACCGACCCACCGACCCGCGCGTCGGGACCCACCGTACAGGTTCAGCAGCCGCGCCCCGGGCGGCAGCGCCCCCGCCAGCTGCCCCGCCAGCTCCCCCGCCAGCGGCTCCCCGCTGCTGACCAGCAGTCGGAGGCGGAGGCGGGGCAGGCGGGCGCGGGCGGCGGAGAGGGCGGGCAGCAGGTGGCGCAGCAGCGAGGGTACGGAGACCTGCAGGGGGCGGTGGGGCGGTGGGGCGGTGGGGCGGTGGGGCCGTAGTTACTACACCACACCTTCATCACACTGCATCACACTACATCGCACCTTCACGGCGTCGTCGTCTGCCCCACTAGACAGCTGCCACTAGACAGCTGCTACCCATTCGGTGACTTTTTGCAGTGTGATTGACACAAGGGTTGTGTTGGGGGCGTCCAGGAGGTAACGGTAAGGGTAGGTGAGGGTAGGTAAGGGGGGGTTTATGGGCCCAGAGGCGAAGAGCCCACCGCCCTCCCACCAACCGCACCCCCGCACCCCTGCAGCCCCGCCACCCCCCCCCCCACACACACACACAGCCCCGCCCGCAGCCCCCCTCCCCGCACCCCCCCCGCATCCCCGCACCAGGTGGGTCACGCCCTCCTCCGCCAGCAGCCCCACGAAGGACTCCGCCCGCAGCACCGCCCCTGGAGCCGGAATGACCATACCGCAGGGACCTGGACCCGCGTCCGCGCCCCGACTGCCGCCTCGCTGCTCCTCCTCCCCCTCTGCCGCGCCGCCCTCCGCAACTTTGCCGCCGCCCCCGGAGACGGGGCAGTCCGGCCGCCCTCCCATTCCGGGTCCCAGCAGCGGCGCCATCAGCTGCCAGAGGTGGTCCACGAAACTGACCGCCGTCGAGAAGCACACCACACTGCCACCACCCGGGTCGGAGGGCTGCGGAGGGCTGCGGGTCGGGCGACCCCCTGCGCTGCCCGGACCACCGACATCACAACCCCCACCAGATCCACCATCTTGGAATCCATATCCATGATCGGATCCAGACCCGGACCCGGATCCAGACCCGGACCCGGATCCGGATCTGGATCTGGATCGGGATCCGGATCCAGCAGGTGGCGGCGGCCCGGCTGGGCACCGGGGCACAGGTGGTGCGGGGGCCCGCAGCGGGTACCTGTCCTGCATCCAGGCGATGCGGGCCAGCCACGCGTCCTCGCGCATACACACGCCCTGGGGCTCGCCGGTGGACCCGGAGGTGTACAGCACCGCAAAGTACGGCAACGGCAGACGCCGTACGGATTTGGGCGGCGCAGCGGCCGCCGCCGCCGCCGCAACGCCCACAGCAGCTGCCTCCGCGGCGCCGGAGCTGTCGACATGAACAAGCGGCTGCGGCGGCTGCGGCTGCTGAGGCGGCTGCGGAGGCGGCTGCGGCTGCTGAGGCGGCTGTAGACCTTCCCTTGGCACTGCGGGGGTGTCCGCAGATATCGGTTGCTGTTGCTGTTGCTGCTGCTGCTGCGGCTGCTGCGGCTGCTGAGGCTGTGGCTGCAACCGGACCTCCAGCACGGGGCGCTGGGGAGGTGTGTCCGACAGCGACGACGTGACCAGCGGCACCACACACACCCGAGGGCGGGGCCCCCCGAGGTTCCGGAGCTCATCCCAAGGCAGCTGGTGCTGGTTGGCGGCGGTGGCGAGCAGCAGGTCGGGTCGGGCCAGGCGCACCACCGCCGCGACCCGGTGGAGGGGCCACGTGGGGTCCAGGGGCAGGAAAGCGGCGCTGGAGGGAGGGAGGGAGGGAGGGAGGGGGGGGCCGGGACAGAGAGGAGTATAGTAGGATTCGGTAGACGTACGGTATTCACATTCAAACTGCGCTGCGGGGCAGGGGAAGGGGCACCCTTTCACAACAGGGTACGGCTGTACGGGTCTCCGCAGTACGGTGATCTTCCCCCACCCACCCACCCGGCTGCCAGCACCGCCAGGGTCATCCGCAGGTACTCCAGGGAGGGTGGGCTGAACACCGCCACAAGCGCGGGAGGGCCGGCAGGCCTGCGCGTCGCCGGCGGCTCGGGGCCGGTCGCGCCGCCGCCGCCGGGGCGTCCGATGCATGGGAGTGTGTCGGGGCGTGGGGCGGGGGCAGCCGGGGGGTGGGGTATGGAGCCGCCGGGGGGTGGCGGTTCGACGGGCTCCGGTGCGCGGAGCGGAGGCGGCTGGCCACTCTGGTGGGTGTTGTTGGCCGTGCCGAGACCGACAGTCCAGCCCTCGCTGACGCTAACACCACCTTGAGTTTCATTTTCAAGATACTGTTCGATCAGATCCTTCAGTTCGAGCACCTGTCAGGGTTTGGGCGAGTGGCGTGCAGGGAAAGGGAGGTCAGCGCTGGCGCTGGCGTGGGCTCGCCAAAAGACACGCCCTGTTTAGAGTAGGATTGTCACCCACCTGGTCCAGGAGTGCGGCAAACGGGACTCGAATGCCACCGTTGCAGTCGTGAACAGTTGCGAGTGCTGCCGTTGGCGCCTGCAGCGCCGCCTTTGCTTTCGCCCATATTTTCGACTCAAACTTTAATTCTACCATTAGCGCTCTGAATACGCAAGCTCGAAAGAACCCCACGCCTTGAATCTGCGCGGCAGTACAACCGAATGTTTCCCGTACTGTGTCGGATTCAGAATGGCTCTGCTATGCTCATCAGTTCAGGTTGGATTTGCTGACCCAATGAGCTATTTGTCAGGATACAGATGAATATTTACAGCCTAGGTTTGGCCAATCCTCTACAGCTGTTCCACGGTGACTTGCCGTTCGCTATTGCAAATCGCGCTGCATTCCAAATTTTATTGGTCGCTTTCTGTGATACTTATACAATATTTGAGTATGTCCAAAAGTTTTAGAGCAACTCGGGGCGTTCGAGCTGCGCTCCGTACCGGACCGCCTTCCATCACAGCAGGCAGCCTTGCTTTGGGAGGGGCTGTGCTGTTTGGCGGCACAGCGTACTTCTCCTACCGTTACGCCACGGCCCACGTGGCGTTGCGCGACCAGGAAGCCCCAGCGGAGCCCGGTGAGAGCTTCCGTGTGTTCGATAAGATCGCCAACAAGTACGATGAGGCTATCGGGCAGGAGGAGGCTGCCCTCTGGTGAGTCCACGTACCAAGGACTGCTGGTGAGCACATACCGGGCGGCGCCGGATGGCTATGCTGTGTCCTTGATTCGACGCGATGCAGGTACGGCATGATGCGACGTTGGCTGCTTCGGGAGGCGTACGGCGACGTGCTGGAAGTCTCCGTTGGCACTGGACGCAATTTCCAGGTGACTGCGCCTCCCTCTGCTCACAAATTGTCAATCCACTATGACCAGATGGATCATGCCGCAGCGGACCCCATCCCGCCATCAACGGTGTTGCGGCTGGCCCCTGCTATCGGATGATTTCTTCGACGTGTTTGGCGCCACTGGCGCCCGGCCCCTGCCCGCCCATTGCCCGGCCCCTGCGCACCCCTGTCCGCCCCCATGCAGTACTACGACCTGGGCCAGGGCATCAAGTCGCTCACGTTCACGGACCTGAGCCCCCAGATGCTGCTTCGCGCGGAGGATAAGGTGATGTGCGGCCAGCGCCGATCTGATGCCCGTAGCAGCCCCCGTTTGGTCTTCGGTCCATGAACCATGATTGTGGCGCGACACAATGTGGCCCGACACAATGCGACAATGTACAACTTGACCGCCGGTCTTAACTTGACCGCCGGTCAGCGACAGGGACGACCGGTGGACATGGCGCATTGATCCGCGAGCGTCTGCCCCGGTGGCCCTACCGCCTGCCTGCCCCCGAATGTCCCGCCGCAGTTCTTCGACGAGCTCCATCTGGGTCACAAGCACCCCAACGTGCGGACCACCTTCTGCCTGGCGGACGCGCATGTGGGTCTCATGGGGCTGGCATGGGGCTTGCATCCTCGCATGGGGCTTGCATCCTCGCATGGGGCTTGCATCCTCGCATGGGGCTTGCATCCTCGCATGGGGCTTGCATCCTCGCATGGGGCTTGCATCCTCGCATGGGGCTTGCATCCTCGCATGGGCCTTGCATCCTCGCATGGGGCTTGCATCCTCGCATGGGGCTTGCATCCTCGCATGGGGCTCGCGGGGGGCGTGCTGCAGCTGCCGTGGGGTTGCTGCACGCTGCCTCCTTGGGAAGCAAACGGGGATCGACGCGGGCCTCGGTGATTGTGGCGATGGTTTGGGAAGTGGGGGTGTGTACACGGCTTGCTGGCCCTGCAGGCGCATGTAGTACATAGCACCCAGTACCAGTGGGTTGGGTCTGAGAGCACAACCCAGCACAGTGCTCTCAGGCCCCAGACAGTTCTGACCAAGGCTCATTTGCATGAAGGAAGCAGCAGTAAGGTGCATCACGGGCAGGGCCCATGGTTCATGTCGTTCGGCCGTCTCAACGGACGCAGCCAACTTCGGTGCCCTTGTGAACACGGTGAAATCGGGATGCGCGCGCAGTGCTTGGTGAAACCCGCCATCGGCCACAAGACCCCGCCAGTCGCCGCCGGTGCCAACGGTGCCCGGGAGGCGGAGCCCGCAGCCAGCAGGTGACCGGGTCGGGCCCTGTTGGGCCGCGTCGGGTGACTGACTGGGTTGCACGGACTGGGTTGCACGGAAATGTGCAACGTGAGCTGCCCTCGCGCCGCCCCTGTGTGCTCCACCTGCGTGGGGAAGAGGGGCCCAGCCGCTCAGAATTGCAGTCCCGTGCCAATCGCCCTTTTTGCACCGCCTCGTGTCCGGACGCGCTGCTGTTGTGTCTCGGTCCCGAACCCGCGCGTGCAGCTCGCCGTGGTGGAGCCATTGGCGGCGGCGGCGAGGCGCTGCTGATGCGCCTCCGTCAGCGCAGGCGGGCAGCAGCTCAGCCGCGCAGGGGGACGGCGCGGCGGGGGAGGCTGGGGAGACCCCGCCCGCGGCGTCGGCCGGGGAGCCAGCGCCCCAAAAGGAGATGGCGGGCTTGCATGCCAGTGGACTGATGAACTTCTTCCGGATCCTGGCGCCGCCGCCGTCACCATCATCATCATCCGCCAAGCCGGTAGATTCGTTGGCAAAGCAGGTGGAGGCGGCACAGGTCGCCGACAGCCAGAAACAGATCGCGGAGGCCCAGCCACCTGCCGCTGGCAGCCGACCGCAGGCCCATGCTGGTGTGGCGCTCCCAGCTGACGCGCATGACATCGGCGCCGACGGGCAGCAGGTTTGCTGCAGCACAGGAGCTTCGACGTCAGGGACGTGTGGTTTCGCGCAGCGGTGCAGCTCGGGGATGACGGACTCGGGCGCCGAGTTACGTCGGTTTGCTCCTGGGCAGTTCGATACTGTGGTCGACACGTTTGGACTCTGCTCTCACGAAGATCCCGTACTAGTACGTACAGCAGAGCGTCGTGCGTGTATCGTATTGCTGTACGAACGGTTCACATTCGACTTGCCTTCTTTTTTGCTGCAGGCCCTCAAAGAGATGGCGCGTGTTTGCAAACCCAACGGGAAAGTTTTGCTTCTCGAGGTGAGCGTCTGCGCTGAATTACACAACGGCATTACTGGCTTTGGGATACCTAATCACCGCTGAGCGTGTGTTTGCGCAGCATGGTCGCTCGTACTACGACTGGCTGAACGGCAGGCTGGACGCGTCTGCTGCGGATCACCAGCGCAAGTGGGGATGTCTGTGGAACCGAGACATTCTCGCTGTCGTACAACAGGTCAGATCATGCACATAATCCACGCTAGTTAGTACGTCCTGCATCCAACGCTGTATCACATAACGATAACCATGCTATCAATCCGCCTGATGCGGTGCCTGATACGATATGGAGTGCCTCCCCACAGCACCTGTTGCAAACGGATCTATCCAAGCTTCTGCACTCAGCTGATGCAAAGGTACACTGCACCCGTCCATCCGATCCGCGCAGGCTGGGCTGCAAGTGGAGAAGGTCACAAGGTGGCACTTCGGGACTTCGTACTACATCGTTGCACGTCCCTGCCGTGGCCCGTAACCGCGACCGCCAGGCGCCGGAAGAACGCTGCTGGAAACGCTCTGCGCTGATTGGCCGGCGCTGACGGCATAATCCGTGCGTGGATCTGTAACTGTTCGCCGTTCTGTTCAATATGCCATCCCGACCAAGGATGAAAGGTCCAGGGACACAGTAGTAGCTGAGCTTACGTTACACACGCGAACGATGTCAACAGCAGGCCGCACCGGCGGCCCAACAGTCATGCACAACGTATGCGTGCATACCAGCTGCGACGCGAGGCCTGCCTGCTGACGGCACTCGGGTAGGTCAAGGCCCTTCCCGGACGGGGAGCCCGCGCGCTGGTCCTGTCGTCCATGCTGGCGCTGGGCAGCAGCTCCAGCGATCTGTCGCCACGTCTGCGGTGAAACTGCTCAAGCTGCCTGCCACCCCAGCCGCCAGCCCGGCTAGGAAGGCCCGGCCGTCCAGGCGCTCACTCGAGCGCTCCACACGGTCCGCCTAGTCGCTCTTCCGGCGGAAGGAGCAGCCTGCGGGGGTTACGAGAAAGGCCCTTGTCAAATCCCCTGGCTCCAAAACATAGCTGTGTTGCTTCAACCGTGCCTATGCAGCTTGGGCACAGGCAAGAAAACCCACGTCTCACACACAGGAAATTATCACAATATCCTTCCATTACGTGTATTTTTTATGCCAAATACTTTACCCCGCTCAGCAATCGCTTCCACTTACCCTCGGTTAGGCGGGCACGGCCACCGGTCGGGGTGCACAGAACAGACGAGCAGCTCCCGCACATAACAACGGTCTGGCTGTGGGAGAAGACGGTGGTGCTGCAAAGCAAGTATAACAACGACGAAGTCAAGACTCTGGCGGCCGCGATGCCACGTTGTCTAGCCCCATAGCCCGCCCCGCAACAAGTTGCAAACATAATGCGATCAGCAATAAAGAAAGAATACAAAGAGGCTTACATGTTGAAGCAGCCCTGGCATTTCACGTCCATGAAGAACTGCGGCGCACGGCGGCAGGAGCCCATAGTTAAGCGGAGCGGCCAAATAAACACCGGGCGGCCGTGGCAACTAAACATACCGAGTTCGGGCTCTGCACAAGCCGCTTCCGCTTGTGCTTGAGCTTCTCCAGCTCCGCTGGAGGGTTGAGAAGATCGATATCACTGTGGAGCACCTGTACCGGAGGAAAAATGACTTTTTGTCAAAGAGTCCATGTAATTTGACCTATTGCTAGCCGTCGGCTTTGCGGCGACGCGGTCTGCTGTCAGAGCTACTCTAGCGCCGCAACAAGGGCAGCGTATGCGGTATCTAAATGATGGCGCACCATTTTCGCGCGGAGGGGCAGGCTCCACGTCGAACAAAGGAGAGAGAGGGCGTGTTGTAAGTTTGCTCTTTATTTTGTGCAATCCGGCTCCGGGGAGAGGTACATGCCGTACATTGGCATCCGGCCTTTCCCATCGGCTGCACGCAGAAACTGCTCTTGTAACTTCTTGTACCCAACTCGAGGACTGACAGGCCTGCGAACTGCGGTGCCCAACAGCCCTTTGCAAAGTTATCAGTGACCTTCTCGTTCCAAGCCAGTTAGTGAGGATTTCTTTTCTTATTCTTAGTATACTTATTATCGGCCATGGTGCCTCCTGTATACGACGTTGCTCAGAGCATGCGGACCTTTGCTCAAACCAGCAACATCCTTGCTTAGGCACTCTGCTTAGGCAAACTTGCTGGCGACAACATGTCTTAAGATTGTCGCACATTCTTCTTGATCCTTTCGTGGAAAGGATGACCTTTGCCACCTGCGACATCGGCGGAGAGCAGATGTGGGAAGCCTTCAGGGAAAACAGCGACCGGCAGGCAGGTGACCTGGAGATACCAGCGTCCAGCGTACGCGCATGCACCGGAAATTTGCAGTAGGTAGCGGCCTGTGGAGCTGGACACGTAAGTAGGTCAAGGGGATCACCAATGAGCCGTGTTTGACCAGCGAGACATTTTGGACGCCCACACAAACATCGTAACTGGCCGACGTCGGGGCTGCCTCAACTGAAATGCGACGGCGTACAGAGTGGCACGGGGTTCCCGCGGCCGACGCGACGGGACGGTATGCAAAGCTCGTGTCTGCTACGAGGCTCCTTACGGCCGGTTGGGCGATGTAGCGCGCCGGCTATGGCACGACCTCGCGTCAGGTAACAGCGTAAAGTTTCAAGTCCAGGTGTACTGCCCGATGGTTCCTCTGCACACGTGACTATCCGTTGTCTTGTCGTGCGTGCCGTCTGCCGTCGGCCCATGTTGCCGTACAACCATCAGCAGCGCGGGCTCGTCACCGCCTGCCAGCTCTCACCCCCATGTCGTATCCTTGCTACAATGCTGTTCCCATGAACAGTCGATGTTGTCCGGCTGGCATCCATCCACCCTACGTCCCTAGCCTCGATTGCAGCAGCCATGGGCCCATCGCACTGGATGGTCTTTGGCGGGCCGTCGATCGCACGGCGCCTTTGAGCGCGGTCCTTGGCGGCTCGCTTAGAACGGGACACGCTTGAGAGGGCGCTAACCCCGGGCCGAACACGCGGGACGGGGGACGTCATGCAGCCGCATGGGGCAACAGCCTGGACCGTTTGAGGGGAGGCCCCATGCGCCGGAGGTTTCCAGATGTCTTGTGGCCGACTCTCGACAGCGGGGACATGCGAGGGTTCCTGATCCCGGTGCGGGTGAATGTCGGAGGCTTCAGGACGTCCGGGTGTGGTGGATATGCGCGTGTATGTGTGCTGAGCTGGACGACGGGGAAACGCGTCGCACTGCGCGGTCGGCATTCAGGCGACCGGTCCATTCGGGCGACGGTGCACGGCCGGCGCAACCCTGGACACCCGGCAGACCATGCGCCATTCCGCCTGTTTGCACCACAATGACCCACCCAGCCGCTTGGGCTGCAATGTCGTACTCATCGGCTGGGCGGAGGCGGTGGCGGCGGAGGTGGTCTCCGAACCCGAGCCGGCCACTCTGTTGCAGGCGGATACACTTACTGTTGCAAGCGGATACGGTACATAGACGGACCTTAGTCTCGGGGGGGGGCTGCTTCAGCCCGCGAGGGCTGCGCGCTTTTGGGGTGCTGCGACCACATCGGAGATCGGAACACCCAGCGGAAAGCGGCACGGGATGGCCGCATGATGATCCCGCGGACCTGGCGGCTTCCCTCGAGTGCGGGCTTTCGACGGCCGGCAGCACGATCGCCCGCACCTTGACCTCCTGCGCCTCCTGGCGGAGATACGGTAGCTCGCAACAACTGTCGTAAGAAAGTCGTACAGTGTACGGTCCCTGGGACCCTGGGCGAGGTCAACCTCCCGTTTGTCAGGATTTGTTTGAACCCCTGGAATCCTCGAATCGCTCCTGCTCTGAATAACCGGCATATGTCATTACCTCAACGACACCAGGCGTGTGGGCTTCGCTCGGGCGGGTGGGTGGGTGGGGCTGTGGGTCATGTCCCGAACGGTCCCGAATGCCACGGTCCGGCAAGGGCCTACGCTACGATGTGCGTTGGGCAGTGGGCAGAGGCCACCCAACCCAAGATGCCCATCAAGCGGTCAGGGTGCCGTAATGAGGTCGGCTGTACGCCGCTAGGCAATGAAGGCCTTGCCGTACCAGCTGCGCGGCCATGCAAGGCGGTCAGACAGATGCAGGCTTTCGACCAAGCAACCATGTTGTGCGGATATCTGGAAGGGTCCCTGGTATGGCTGGTGGTGTGATAGCCCGCTCCACTGCCTGCCTCTGGGAGCCATTTCTCCTAGTTTGTCTAAAAGCGGGGAATTGATATCGTATCGCACACCGTCCACATATGTCTGGTATCCCGGTGGCCCGATGTCAGCCTTCGCCTGCGAAGCGGGCATCTGCACAGCCAAACCCCTGCAGCAGGGCTTGGTGGGCCACGGTACCAACCCTTTCCCTTGCAACCAAGCAACACACGTCAAAGAACGCCTCCGGCGTCGAGCAGCGCGGCGGAGCCGCAGCAGGCAGGGCCTTCCCTCCAAATGTACGCTGACGGGCCGCAATGTGGCGGTCCGATGGCCCGCGGGGTCCGCTGTCACGTCATTGACATTCATATCAAATGTGGCCCCCACGGCTGCATGCACCAGGTCCGCGGCCCCGACCCGCAGGACGGCCATGTAGCGTTCTGCCCTGCTCTGCCCTGCCCCTCCTCCAGGTCCTGGAGCGTGGGGCCCACTGTAACGCCCGCCTAGAACTGTAACGCCTACAACTGTAGCAGTGACAACTGTTACGCCTACAACTGTAACAGTGACAACGTTGATGGCGAGGCCGGCCCCCGGGGCGGCGTCTGGCTGCATCTGCGCCCGGTGCTCCGACCCGCCGCCCGCCGCCGCCCTTTCCTTAATGCGACACGGTGGTCTTCAAGGTCTCGCCACCCAAACACCCAAACCCCAAACGACCCGCCTGCGACCCCTCAGCATACGCGCCTCAGTGGGCTGGATCCTTGATCCTGGCTCTCTGGCTCTCCGTAGCGGCGTAAGACCCGCATCATACGCCCTCCTTCGCCTTGGCAGCAGCTGGCAGCCGCTACCCGCTCCATCCCGCCGCCCATCGGCCGCAGTCCGCCTTGTGGCGCGGCCAGTGCTGCCGCTGACAGCCCGCGCAGCAGTACCGCACCGCCTTGCACTTGCCGCACATCTGCAGCTTGAGCGCCGCCTCGCTACCGCCGCTGAAGTCGCCGCACAGCGGGTTGGCGCAGTACCGCAGCAGCCGCGGCGGCCACATCCTCGCCTCCCATTTGCCGCCGCCACCCGCGGAACTCCGGTCCACGCCCGCCGCCCCCGCCCCCACTGCCCCCGCCTCCGCCGCCGTCCCCGCCGCCGCCGCCGTCCCCGCCGCCGCCGCAGCAGCGGCGCGCAGCAGCCGCCACGCGCTCCCCCCCGTCATCGCGCGCTGGTCCTCTTGCTGCAGGAACGCCGCAGCTAGCCTGGCCACCTCGGCCCCGCGCCGGCCGTGCTCCTCGTCCCACCTCCACCGGCAATCGAACCCCGCGCTCGCCATCAGGTCGCGGCCTACCTGCAGCGTCACGACGGGGCCCCGGGGCCGCAGCGCCTGGGTCGCACTGACCCGCGGGTCGGTTCCCTCAGCCGCGTCGTACAGCGCCGACAGCTCCGCCTGGTCCAGCGGCGCGACCTTCGCGCCGTCACCCGGCGCCGCCGGCGTCGCCCACAGCCAGCCCGGCACACACGCCTCCCGCAGCCGCTCGTCCGCCGACAGCAGTACGACTGTGTCGGCGACGTACGACACGCCCAAGGCGACGGCCCCCGCCACCAGCATGGTGGTCTTAGGCGTCCAGGCGCCGCGGGCCGCATCCAGCATCAGGCGCAAGAACAGCCGCCCCAGGGCTGCGAGCAGCCGCTGCGGCGGCGCCGCCGCCGCCAGCAGGGCCTCCGGCGGCAGGTGTACGGCGGCGGCCTTGACCGCGGCCGCGGCCGCGCGCGCCTGCCCCGCCAGGTGAAACACGCCCACCTCAACGGGCGGCAGCAAGCCGCGTGGGTGAGGAGTCGCGGCTGGGGAAGCAGGACTATGCGTGGATGAGAAGTCGCGGCTGGGGAAGCAGGACTATGCGTGGGTGGGGAGTCGCGGCTGGGGAGGAGGGACTATGCGTGGGTGGGGAGTCGCGGCTGGGGAAGCGGGACTATGCGTGGGTAGGGAGTCGCGGCTAGGGAAGCGGGACTATGCGTGGGTAGGGAGTCGCGGCTAGGTAAGCGGGACTATGCGTGGGTGAGGAGTCGCGACTGGGGAAGCGGGACTATGCGTGGGTGGGGAGTCGCGGCTGGGGAAGCGGGACTATGCGTGGGTTAGGAGTCACGGCTAGGAAAGAAGGACTATGCGTGGGTGGGGAGTCGCGGCTGGGGAAGCAGGACTATGCGTGGGTGGGGAGTCGCGGCTGGGGAGGAGGGACTATGCGTGGGTGGGGAGTCGCGGCTGGGGAAGCGGGACTATGCGTGGGTGAGGAGTCACGGCTAGGGAAGCGGGACTATGCGTGGGTTAGGAGTCGCGGCTGGGGAAGCGGGACTATGCGTGGGCGGGGAGTCGCGGCTAGGTAAGCGGGACTATGCGTGGGTGAGGAGTCGCGGCTGGGGAAGCAGGACTATGCGTGGGTGAGGAGTCGCGGCTGGGGAAGCAGGACTATGCGTGGGTGGGGAGTCGCGGCTGGGGAAGCGGGACTATGCGTGGGTGGGGAGGTGCGGCTGGGGAAGCGGGACTATGCGTGGGTAGGGAGTCGCGGCTAAGGAAGCGGGACTATGCGTGGGTGGGGAGTCGCGGCTGGGGAGGAGGGACTATGCGTGGGCGGGGGGTCGCGGCTGGGAAAGCAGGACTATGCATGGGTGGGAGTCGCTGCTGGGGAGGTGCGACAATGCGTGGGCGGGGAGTCGCGGCTGGGGAAGCAGGACTATGCATGGGTGGGGAGTCGCGGCTGGGGAAGCGGGACTATGCGTGGGTGGGGAGTCGCGGCTGGGGAGGAGGGCTTATGCGTGGGTGAGGAGTCGCGGCTGGGGAAGAGGGACTATGCGTGGGTGGGGAGTCGCGGCTAGGTAAGCGGGACTATGCGTGGGTGGGGAGTCGCGGCTAGGGAAGCGGGACTATGCGTGGGCAGGGAGTCGCGGCTAGGGAGGAGGGACTATGCGTGGGTGAGGAGTCGCGGCTGGGGAAGCAGGACTATGCGTGGGTGGGGAGTCGCGGCTGGGAAAGCAGGACTATGCGTGGGTGGGGAGTCGCGGCTGGGGAAGCGGGACTATGCGTGGGTGGGGAGTCGCGGCTGGGGAAGCGGGACTATGCGTGGGTGAGGAGTCACGGCTAGGGAAGCGGGACTATGCGTGGGTGAGAAGCCGCGGCTGGGGAAGCGGGACTATGCGTGGGCGGGGAGTCGCGGCTAGGTAAGCGGGACTATGCGTGGGTGAGGAGTCGCGGCTGGGGAAGCGGGACTATGCGTGGGTGAGGAGTCGCGGCTGGGGAAGCAGGACTATGCGTGGGTGGGGAGTCGCGGCTGGGGAAGCGGGACTATGCGTGGGTGGGGAGTCGCGGCTGGGGAAGCGGGACTTTGCGTGGGTAGGGAGTCGCGGCTAGGGAAGCGGGACTATGCGTGGGTGGGGAGTCGCGGCTGGGGAGGAGGGACTATGCGTGGGCGGGGGGTCGCGGCTGGGGAAGCAGGACTATGCATGGGTGGGGAGTCGCTGCTGGGGAGGTGCGACAATGCGTGGGCGGGGAGTCGCGGCTAAGGAAGCAGGACTATGCATGGGTGGGGAGTCGCGGCTGGGGAAGCGGGACTATGCGTGGGTGGGGAGTCGCGGCTGGGGAGGAGGGCTTATGCGTGGGTTGGGAGTCGCGGCTAGGGAAGCAGGACTATGCGTGGGCGGGGAGTCGCGGCTGGGGAGGAGGGCTTATGCGTGGGTGGGGAGTCGCGGCTAGGGAAGCAGGACTATGCGTGGGTGGGGAGTCGCGGCTGGGGAAGCAGGACTATGCGTGGGTGGGGAGTCGCGGCTGGGGAAGCAGGACTATGCGTGGGTGGGGAGTCCGTTCACTCACCGCCTGACGCATCCGCCTGCATCCCCAAGACCAAAGCCCATGCTGTGCACCTTAACGAGATCCCGTATCCGGTAGGTGACGATTGGGCTGGGCTCGGGATCATGTGCCGGGTCGCTCGTTGTTGGGTCGGGCCCAGGGAGGGATCGGGTAACTGGGTTGGGCCCGGGGAATCATCATTCGCACGCTCCTGAACTTGCAGCACAGCCCTTGCTTCAGCTCCGCGCGCGCAGCAGCAACCTCAGCCCCGCCGTTCAGCTTCGCGAAGCAGCCACCTCAGCCAATCCGTTCAGCTCCGCGAAGCAGCCACCTCAGCCCGCTCAGCACAGCGCAGCGCAGCCTTTGCACACGCATTCACTTTGTTTACTATTGATTTTGTACAATGCCGTAGACCCATGAGCTTTGATCCCGTCACTCTTCTACCCCCCCCCCCCGCCCCCATCCCTTACGCGCTGCGATGCCCCTCGCGAGATGGAGCCTATTTACGTGCAGGACCGCTCATGGTGATAGGTAATAGGCCTGGTCGGTGATGTGGCTGTGCGATAATACGGATCTGCCCGCGCGTTATGGCACGAGCTGACTCCCTTGATGGTTACTTCTTATTGCTTGCAGGCGCGGTGGCTGCTGTTGCGGATCGATTGGCAAGGTGCGGTGGTCAGTCCGCGCCTACAAGGTGATGAGTCAGCCGCTCGTGATCGATTGCGAATCGGCCCCTTGCTCATGCCACGAGCTGACTCCCTTGGTGGTTATTTCTTATTGCTTGCAGGCGCGGTGGTAGCCCATCCAGGTGTTGGTAAGTGGGTAGGTAAGTTTCACTTCGCCAGCTTTCCACGCCAGCTTTCCACACACGATACAGGCTGACCCCGCCCTCGCGTCGCTGCTTGCAGGATCGATCGCTATTTACGTGCAGGACCGCTCATGGTGATAGGTGATAGGCCTGGTCGGTGTTGTGGCTGTGCGATAATACGGATCTGCCCACGCGTTATGGCACGAGCTGACTCCCTTGGTGGTTACTTCTTATTGCTTGCAGGCGCGGTGGCTGCTGTTGCGGATCGATTGGCCAGGTGCGGTGGTATGTCTGCGCCTAAAAGGTGATGAGTCAGCCGCTTCGTGATCGATTGCGAATCGGCCCCTTGCTCATGGCACGAGCTGACTCCCTTGGTGGTTACTTCTTATTGCTTGCAGGCGCGGTGGTAGCCCATCCAGGTGTTGGTAAGTGGGTAGGTAAGTTTCACTTCGCCAGCTTTCCACGCCAGCTTTCCACACACGATACACGCTGATCCCGCCCTCGCGTCGCTGCTTGCAGGATCGATCGCTCATCGGAAGGAGTGCTTCGTCGGGTTTGCCAACACGTTCACTCACCGCCTGACGCATCCGCCTGCATCCCCAAGACCAAAGCCCATGCTGTGCACCTTAACGAGATCCCGCATCCGGTAGGTGACGATTGGGCTGGGCTCGGGATCATGTGCCGGGTCGCTCGTTGTTGGGTCGGGCCCAGGGAGGGATCGGGTAACTGGGTTGGGCCCGGGGAATCATCATTCGCACGCTCCTGATCTTGCAGCACAACCCTTGCTTCAGCTCCGCGCCGCAGCAACCTCAGCCAATCCGTTCAGCTCCACGAAGCAGCCACCTCAGCCAATCCGTTCAGCTCCGCGAAGCAGCCACCTCAGCCCGCTCAGCACAGCGCAGCGCAGCCTTTGCACACCCGTGACCCCATTGTCCCTCGTGTCCTCCGTGTCCCTCGTGTTTTTCGTTTACCACGTAGCCGTGGTGTCCCTCGTGTCCCTCGTGCCCTTCGATTCCCTGTGGACAGTGCTCAACCGGTGGTTTTCACCACCACATACAGCGTGGACTGGCCTTACGCGTATGTTGCCTCCGCCATCCCCCCCGTCCGCCTTCCCCCTTCCTCCTCCCCGCTCTGAAGGCCTGTGCGACATCATGGCAGCAGCCGGGTCCATCTCCCTCGCCGACGCGGCAACGGTGTGTTTGGAAGCACTGCCCAAGCAACCCTGGAGAGAAGGTTATTCCCCTGGAGCTGTCGGGCATCTTGGGTTGCGGGTGTAACACACAGCTGCGGGACGTGTGGGGTGGGGGCGGTGCTGCGGGAGTTGGGAGGGCGGTACATGCATGAACCATCAGTGCTGCTTGGGACCCGCGAAGGTGCAGGGGTCCTGGTCAGCTGGAGGGCGCAGCTTACGCGCGCTTCACTCGGCCGGAGCTGCCCGATGTGCTGTGCTGCGCGTGCGGGGGACGCCGGGCGCAGCGCCCGAAGGACGACGGGTCCTCGTCCTGATGTGGCAACAGGGAGGGCTTCGCAGCCCTCAGCCACGGATCCGCGCAGCTGCATCAGGGAGGCGCCCCAACGCAGCTGGCAGTCCGCAACCCCGCCTCTCCAGGTCCCGTCAGCAATAGGCGCCTACGAGCTATCTGGGCCCGTTGGAACACCCGGTCCCGGTGGAAAGGCGCCGAAATCGTTGTTTGCGAGCACGGATACGCGGGGGTGCGGCAGACCCGTGGGCCAGGTGCGGCGGTGGAGGCGGGAGGCCTGTGCACCTCGCCCTTGCAGCTGCCTGCGGGCGTGCTGGCTGAGGGGCAAGGGATTGATGCGGCAGAGAGAGCTGGCGCTATTGTGCTGGGCGGTGTGCAGGCCTCTTGGTGGGACTCGCCTCGGCCTTTGTGCCGATCATCGTTGTGTGGCCGCATTTTGCTAGGGCGAGTGTCAGAGCTGTGGACTGGCAGGCTGGATGGGCGTCAGTGCTCAACCGGTGGTTTTCACCACCACGAACAGCGTGGACTAGACGGGGACCCGCGCTATCATCGCCGTGCGCTGTTTGCACAACCCTTTTTGGGACCCACTTTTGACCCCTTCGGCCGACCCCTTCCAAAAGGTCAGGCCTCGCCACACTGACCGTACCTGCAGTCAGGCCCGCCGCCGTCCTCCGCACTAAGGCCCCTCGCCGGGGTGGCGGGGGAGTGCAGTGCTGCGCAGCTGTACTCGTGACCCGCCCGATACAGAGCCCATCCAATGACGTTACCGTGTCAGCTGATGTTACAGTATGTCAGTGTCCCCACCAGTCATCGATGGCAGCCGAAGCCTCCGCACCACACGCTTTCGAACGTCAAACCCGCGCAGGGAAACATTAACCACATCCCTCGAAGGCGCCCCGGACCAGCACCCCAAGCGCACCCGGCAAACCCCCCCAGGGCCCGTAATCGGCGGCTTCCGCCACTTAAAGGGCCCATCCATTCATCTGGCCCGGGATGCCTGTCGGGCACCCGGTCCCCAATTACTTATTGCGACCCGCACCGCTGGTAACAGCCACTGGTAACCGGACCTTGCCTTGCCACCTCACATACATGGGGGGTATGTTTCACTAGTGCAGCACATCTGCAGGTGCTCATCCATCATTCAACATGGCCCGAGGGGAAAGATCAGGTAGGGGAGCCCCTGCGCCACCGCCGCGCTACGTCACCGGAGTTACAGGTCGGAAACATAACCTAAATGCCCAGCACTCGGCCTCCTGCGGAGAGGTCGTCGGGTGTTGCAACATGCTGTGGCGGGCACCCGGCGGCCGCATCAGTGCACATGGATGCGGGCCGACATCCACTGCCACTGGCACGGACCCGCGGGTCCACGACTGCGACCAATGCACACCACCACGCGTCATGCGTCATGCGCCATGTACGCACATGCATCATCGTCCGGTTACCCAGGTTTGGCCCCAAGCCAGAATCCACCCGAGGCTGGCACTCAGAGATGCATCAAAGCAGTGCTCCTCAATGGAAGGTACGGGGCCCTCCCATCACGTTTGAAGCTGCCCCCGTGCGTGGCACTGTACGTACGACAGCATGGTGGCGATGTCCCCGTGAGTTGGCAGTAGTCACTGTGCATTGTGTGACCTCTTCCCACACCACAGGACCAGCCTGCCTGCTGCCCGCACCCGCAGCACCCCGCCCCGCCCCGCCCCGCGCCCCCCCGGCCGCCCCGCGCCGCCCGCTTACGAAACACGTCCTCCCTCCCCTGAACACCTTCCTGCCCATGACAATGCCCTGCATTCCCTTTATCACAACCCCCTGCCCTAATCCGTTCATGACCACGCCGCCTGGTCCCGGTCACGCTACGCCTAACCCCCGTCTACATTGGCCGGGATTCCCGCTGCCCGCATCTGGGCCTCCACCCACAGCCGCACCCCCTCGGCAACCGACTCCGACGGGGCCCTCCTGGCCCGCCGCCAGTCGACCGGGCAGCCCATATCCAGGAGGCGCTGCAGCTGCTGCGGACTGGCCCCATGCTTGATGGCGCTGTTGAAGGTCATCCCGTCCGGGTCCCAGGGGCAGCCCAACTGCCGCAGGCAGGTCAGCGTGAGCAGGTCCCCGTAGCAGGCGTCCTTCATCATGCGATACTCGAAGGCCGACTTGTTAGAAGGGCGTGAATGCGATCATAACATGAGGACAGGGCGTGGGACGGCTGAGTGTAGTTGTCCTATCTACATTTGATTTAATCGGATGTCATTCCGGGAGAGGCCGGGAGGAACCACGGACGTCGTGGCTGGGACATTCGGATTGCACAGATTCAATGTGCTTCACCAGCGCGTTTGACCACGGCAATGACTGTGCGGTCAAGCCACACAGCGGCTTAGGCGGCAATCACCTCTATCTACATCGAACCAGCCAGCCCACGTATGCCAGCGAAGAGCCGCAACACGCCTACCTCCATCGGGCAGCCCTCGGCCGCAAGCATCTCCAACAGAGGGACGCTGCCAGATCCAATCGCAGCCTTGAATGTGCGCTCGGCCCAGGGGCAGCCCCGCTCCCGTAGCCACCGCATCACCTCCACGCTGCCTGATTTGGCAACAAAGCCCATCAGTCGTTCCCCAGCCTGCCGCAGCGCCTCCTCGCCCTCCGGCCCCGCCTCGGGCCCCGCCATCCACTGCAGCACGTGCAGGTGACCCATCCAGGCGGCCTCGCGGGCAGCACTCAACGTCAGGTGACCGCCCAGGGCCTTGAGCTCCATCAGCAGGTCCAGGTGGCCGCTGCACGCGGCCTCGGTAATACCGTCCGTAAGATACCAAAACTCACGAGGGCCGTTAACTCGGAGATACCGCAATATTGATGCATTCTTTGAACGTACTGCGGCATGTGCTAATGGCCGAAAGCTGTCAGCGTCGGCCAGCGCTCCCCGCTCGTGCAGCAGCTGCACGCGCTGCAGGGCATCGGGCCCGGTCTCCAGCACCGTCCCTACCAGGTCATGGAAGGGACACTAGGAAATGCGCCGGCCGGCCTGCTCCTCCAGCCACGTCAGCTTGGCCCGCCAGTCGGGGGTGGGACTGAAAAAGACATATCCGAAGTTGTCGGCGCCAGATGAGAGTGGCCTGCTGCCGAAAAATGTGGGAAGCACCCGCTGAAGGGAAGGCAGATCCAAGCCCCGGATGGCCAACGACAACAGCTTCGAAAAGACTGCCTCTTCGCCGCCGTCGGGCAGCTCGCATCCCTTCAAGAGCCACTCCCCGAGGTCGACGTGACCGTTCCTGAACGCAGCGCACACCGCCTCGTACGGCGCCGGGGTTCCATCGGCCAGCAGCCCCTCACACACGGCGCGATGACCAGCGCCAGCGGCGGCGACCAAGGCGTGCTTGGCGAGGCGTGCGCGATCCTCTGCGATGGGCGTTTGCAGCTGCAGCACCCAACGCACGATGTGGAGCTGGCCAACTCAACCAAGACGCTGCTATAATAGAAGAAGTCCTGCCACATGCCCTGTAGCCACTGGCACACCTCCAGGGAGCCGCCCGCAGCCGCGTATTTGAACATCTTGAAAAATGCCAGGGAGCAGCCTGCTGCCTCTCGAGCAACCTGCAGGTTCGCCAGCACGCCGCTCCGGGCCGTGAGGGCGAGTAGCTGCTGCCGCTGCTTCAGAGTCATGTCCCGGGCTGAGTCCGGCCTGCCCCACCGCCACCCGAATGCGTGCTGCGGCACCGGCTGTGATAGCCGGATCGACGTGTGGCGCTTAAAATGCGCAGCCATTGCTTTGTCGATCATCTTCATGGTGCAAGTGACCTCGTTCTGCGTAAGGTGTGCTGCAATGCGGTCCAGCAATTCCGACGGCAAAGCGGCCAATCCCTGACCTTTTCGCGGCTGTCTCAGGTCCATCCCTTTGGTCAGTTATATATCGCTCAGAGTAATTAAACACGCCTGTCCAGGAAGGCCTCGCTTTGTCCGGTCAACCTTTTCACGTCCCTGCGTAACCTCAGAAGCTGTCGAGTTTCTGTTTTGATTAACCGTGGAAGCCCTGGGAGGTTGTAATCATGTCATTACAACGTCCGATTAGTGCGCGAGCATGCCGTACCAGCATCCCATTAGTGATGCCTTCCTTTCCTGCCCTAAGCCCCCTCCAAATAAAGTTCAAACACGCTGTCTTGTTGCATTGTGGGAATGGATAAGGTACCCTAGGCACGGAGGCTTCCAGCTCGTCACTGCCACGACTGCAGCGCGACTGCCCGTTGCGGCCGTCGCCAACTCCACACTAAGGTCCCTCGCCGGGTGGCGGGGGTGTGCAGCGCGGCGCAGCTGTACTCGTGACTCGCCCGATACAGAGCCCATCCAATGACGTTACCGTGTCAGCTGATGTTACATCAGTGTCAGGAAGGAAGGGAAGCCCCTGCTGCACCGCCGCGCTACGTCACCGGAGTTACAGGTAGGAAACAAAACCGAAATGTACGGCACTCGGCCTCATGCGGGGGTCGAGGGGTGCTGCATCATGTGGCGGCGGGCACCCGGTGGCGGTAGGTGGCAGTACTCCACACACTCCGCGGGGCGCGACGGCGGGGCCCCCGCCCCGGCGGGGCCCCAGCGGGGCCGCAGCAGCAGGAGGAGCCGCAGGCGGGCGCGGTAGCTCCAGCGCGCAGGGCTCACCGGACAAGGAGGAGGGAGCGGAGGGCAGGGGCACGGCCACCGGGGCGCGGACGGAGACGGCGGCGAGCAGCTCATCAGTAAGTAAGTGTACGGATGTACGGAATAGTCGGCAGCTGGAAGAGAATTGGCGTTGTGTGTACGTACAGGGCCCCCAGCGGCGCGCCCGGAGCGCATTGCCAGTGACCGGAATCCATCATGCGTAAGCACCTTGAATGCCACGACCGACGGATTGAATGCCACAAGGGCGCCCATGGGAAGCGGCGGTCCGGCAAGTGGGTTGTGCTGGACCGCAGCCCTGACATCCGACATTTGCAACGCGGGGCGGGGGCGGGGGCGGACGACCTGCTGGCCGCACAGCTGGTCCGGGACGGGGCGCTGCAGGACGGGGCGGCGGTGCTGGTGCAGAGCGCGGCAGCCGCGTCGTCGTCGTCGTCGTCGTCGTCAGAGGGGGCGGGGGCGGGGGCCGGGCAGGCGGCGGCGGATGCGGCGGCGGCGGCGGCGGGTCCTGTGCGCGGCAGCCTGGGGCCGCCGCTGCGGCTGCTGCGCCTGGCTCGGCTGGCGGCCCGGGCGGCGGGCGCTGCGGAGCGGGAGGCGGGAGCGACGCGGCAGCTCAAGCTGCTCGGACTGCAGGTGCTGGGGGGCGGGCGGGGGGTGGAGGTCAGGGAAACAGACCACACAAACAATGCTTTGCGGTCGACTTTCGGGGAGCGTGGGGGTGCGAAGGGGGGGGTCCAGGTATTGTCTTTATTGACAAGGAAAGGGGTCCAGGTATGGTCAGAGGGGGCCCGGGGGCGGGGGGCCGCGGGGATGTGGTCCGGGAGTCCAAAGCCTGGGAGTGTTCAAACCCGGCCCCGGCAAGGGGAGGTTACAGGTCTGATTTGAAGCTGCGATAGCTGCGTGCTGTTCGGGTCCCGTGCTGTTCGGGTCCCTGGTTTGTGAACAAGCGGTTGAGCTGAAGAGGCAGGCCGAGGACGGACCCACGGGCCAGTTGCGTACCGAAGTCCCGAAGGTCCTCCCTTGATCCTTACCCTCGTCGTGCCCGACGGTACTACTGTACGACAGGGGCGCCTGGGTCTCAGTTTGGACGGTGGGTCTTATGCAGACGGCAGTGGTACTGGACGAAGCCCTGGCCGCGGCCGCCGCCCCCGCCCGCTCCGAAACCCCGACCGCCGCCGCCGCCGTCGACCCCGCTGCCAATGACGCGGCCTTGGTGGCAGTTGAGCTTCTGTCGCTGATGCCGGCAGAGGAGCGGGCGGCGCACGCCAGCAAATGGCAGATGGCCTTGCGGGCGGTGTACGACGCCGACCCGTGGGACCAGATCGCGGCGGCGCGCGCCGCGGATGACGGTGTCAGTGACGCGCAGTGGGGCGCGGCGCTGGAGGGGACGGCAGTGTGCTGCGCGGCGAGGGCGTGCGCGGGGAGCGACACGCTAAGGGTTTCGGAGCCAATGTGGTGGATAGCGCGCCGTTAGATCAGGTGGGGGCGGGGGCGATGGTGGGGTGGGTTGGCCATGGTCGTAGGGTCCGTGAGGGCGCGCATGAGGGTTAAGGGGTTTTACATGTACGCGGTGGGTCGGTGGGCGGGGGCTTGAGCGGGGTGGGATGTTTCCTGGCAGAGGGCGGCAGAACGGGCAGATGGGGCTGGCTGGTTGGCTGACTGGCCGCTCTCTGTACCTGTCGGGGTTGAATGGGCATTAGATTTGGGACGGGCTGGGGGCAGCAGCAGCAGCAGCAGCAAGGGGGAAAAGCGGCGGGCCCCCTCAGCACCTCGCCTCTCATCTCCTTGCACACCACGCGCCGCACGATGCCTGTGATGTCGGGTCCGTTGCTCTCCGGTCAGTACCGGCTCTGTTCATCCATCCGTCACTCCCTTCGTTTCGCTCCATCAGTCATTCCGTACATGACCCATCCGTCGCTCCCCGCAACTGCTCGCTCGCCCCCATCAGGTGGCCCGCTGACTCCGCGCCTGGGCAGTGACCGGCACCACCCAGCCGCAGTCCCCGGCGCGCGGCGGCAACAACGGCGGCAACAACGGCGGCGCGGCGGCTTCCGCCCAGGACGTGGCCGTGGCGCGGCGGGAGGCGGCGGTGATGGCGGCCGTGCGTCTGGGTGTGGAAGGCCAGCAGCCGCCGCCCGGGGAGGTGCCGGCCCGCGGCGCCGCCTGCGCTTCCGGGGGGGGGATGCTGGATATGGCGGTTGACTAACCGACTTATGCGGTGACCTACGGATCGCGACGGGCGGCGCCGTCGACAGCAGGAAGCATCCGCGCACATAGGCCACAGCGCACCGCCGGGGCAGAGGGGCCGGGGGGTCACCGTCACCGAGGGGGAGGTGGGGAAAGGGCGTGACGCTGTTCGGATCAGGGCCGCTCCGTGCGGGTTGGTGGCCGCGTGCATGGTCGTGTGTATTTGGATATGAGACCCGCCTGACCCAAACCATGGTCGTGCGTGTGTGTTTAGAATTGCAACCCGCCCGTGCGTGTGTGTGTGTGTGTGTGTGAGAATGGTCGTGTGTATGTGTGTCTTTTAGAACCGGAAAATGCATGTGTGTGTCTTCGGACGCAGCCGCAGCCGGAGGGCGCAGCCGGAGGAGTGCAGGGACGCGGGGGGTGCTTCGATGAGCTTTCGAGGGAGGAAGGCAGAGAGGGAGGGAGGAAGGCAGAGAGGGAGGGAGGGAGGGAGGGAGGGAGGGGGAAGGAAGAAGCCGCGGATTGGGTATGGTACGGTAGCCGGGGTCAATGCCGGGGCCAGTCGGCGGCGGGGACCAACACCCGGATGCGATACCGTATGCTCAGTCGGTCCCGCACGGGCCCTGCATTTCGCTGAACGGGTGGCGCGGCGCCTCCCTGAGATGCCCTGCGCACTTGTTTGATGCGGGTCAAGGACGTGACGACTGCAGCTAGGAGTATGTCTGTACGTGGATCTTTGGATCTGTACGTGGATCTTGTGGATCTGTACGTGGATCTTAGCGGCCCCAGGTGGGTACCGTCTAACACGGGCAGCCGGCGGGGTGCGGAGTCCAGCCGAAAGATGTCACCCTCGCAATCCATTAGAGCAGCATTGGACAACAAACCTGTAGATAGGTCGATCGATGTAGCAGTCACTCAATGATTCCCACTTCAGGCGGCCTCTTTCCATCAGCGGCGGCGCGGACTACGGCAGCTCTATGCAGCAAAAACGGGTCCCAGGGCTCGGATCTGGTCCCAGGGGTCGGGTCCGAGATCTCGTGTCGGGTGCCAGGGGTCGGTCCCAGGCGTCGGGTCCCACGGGTCAGGTCACATGGGTCGGATCGGGCCAAAGGGGTTGGGACCCATGCGTCGGGTGCCAGTGGTCGGGTCGGGTCCCACGGGTCAGTCCCAGGGTCGTCAGTCTCCATGCCCCTCCCTGCACCTTTCCGTGTTCTCATGTTGGCCCTTGCTTGGCGTACCGATGGGGCCCACAAAGGACCTGCAGGACGAGCCATCCGGATGGCTGAGGATGGTTCGCTGCTTCCCTGGGGGCCATGGTGGGGTATTAGCAGCGGGTGGGTGTGGGGGCGCTTCGGGCGTACTGTGGTACGAAATTCTGAGACTGAAAGCTGTTCGCGATCAGCCAGATCAACTTGGATGGCCTTCCGGTGTGTATGTGCGACAATGTGCGACAATGGTTGGTTGGTTGCCGACGGGGGAGCTCGCACACGTGTTGGTGTGAGGTGGCGTGTCAAGTGGGCTGCTGTAGAGCCTTCTCACCCCTTTCCTCGGCTTCCTCTGTGCATCGACATGTCCTTTGGGCAAGGAGTATGGCACGGCGTCTACTCCACATCTCGCAGGTCCGTATGACATTTCCGGGTCAGTATGGGCCGGGCCCCTCCGGCACTTGGCCTCTTAGCGGCAGCGCGGTCGCGCGACTGCGTGTTGTATCCGCTCGGCTATTCCACGCAGGGGACTCCTCATTCATGGCAGTTGACAGAGATAGGTACAGAGCACCTACTGTCAAGTCCAGACAGTTTGCGATATTGCAAAGCCCCGTCCGGTCACGTGGCGGTTACAGTTGGAAGTTGTCAAGTTCAAGCAGTCCGTCCCGCCCAGCTTCCATGAACGATGCCGCACAACATCCCTTACATTGCAGGTCAAAAACTTTGGATGCTTATGGTTAGACGCCGAAAGAATTCGAGTATCTGCGATGACCAAGCCCCGCACTCCGCAATTCTTTTGATGTGATCAACTTCTTTTGCTTACGTTCTTCTTGTTGTATCGGCAACTACTTGTAGAATTTAGCAGAAGGTAACACAACCATAGCATTGTTTGCTTATGTCCTGGACAGCGACCTCTTGGAACTTAGCAGACACACCAACAACATCATGTTTTCATATTGTCTTGGAGAGCTTCCTCTGGAAAGTGGCGGCCAGCACAACCGTCGCAAGCATGTAAGAGGTTGCCCCCGCTCGCCCATAACTTCTAGGCCCTCTCATGAGCGCCTTTAACACTCCCCCCTGTCCACACGTAGTCCATTTAACACTTCTTTGCGGCTTGCCTGTCGCCGCCTACCTAACGTTCGGACCTCAGGGCGTCATGGTAGCCCCGCAGCACATGTTGCAGGGAAACCATAGTCAACCAATGAAGTGAGCGGAAATCTCCAGTCTGTAGAGATGTTGGGGCGGCTAGGAGAGGTTGCAGCGGTGCAGCACGCTCGGCACTGCAGTGGAGCGAACGAGCAGAACGCAGCATACCATCTAGCGCAGACGGCGCAAGTCACAAGGAAATTCGCCGTGACGAATACCACAGCAGTTGGCTGCGCCCGGAGGCCCGAGGCGCACTGGTTGGGTTTATGCGGAAACCATGGGTTGAGTGTCGGCGCACACGCACTCTCACCACGCAGCTTGCGCATAAGCATTAAGACCAGCTCGCCTAGTGTTTGCTTGCTGGACGACGCTGAAGATCGGACGGCAGTTTGAGGGATGGCCCAGGTGCCCAGCCTGAGGCCTTCGGGCATATGTGCCATTCCCAGCAGTGACATTTCGCCCGGTCTTCAGTGTTACCCAGTGTTATGAAGCAAAGAACAGGTGAGTCGGTCTTATCGCTGATCCGCAAGCTGCATGGTAGGGTGCCAGGGCCGCTGGGGAGTCACCCCATGGTTTTCGTGAAGTGGAAACCCCTGGAAACCCAACCAGAGCAGTACCGACCTTGTCATCCTGTCAGACATGTGCGATTGCCAGTAGTGTTTACGAACCATTAGTAGATCTCGTAAGACAGGATCGTCTGACAGAGAAGCTGGGCCTGTGCAGGGCCCGAGAGCCTCGCAGCCGCTTTCGTACATTGGACATCCTATATCAACCTGCGGCTGGCCTTCCTTTTCACCACAAAGCTGCAGGATCAATTAGACTCTGTTACACCAGGGTTTCCTTAATGCACTTTCGCTCCAGCTGAGTTCTTAAATTTTTTGTCCCGAAGCACTGCTTCCCTGCATATTCTTCTTACACGACTATTTGATTATTACACTATTGACAATTACCCTGCTATGTGGTTTTCATGTTGGAAACGTTTAGCTCATACTCTTCGGAAGTGTTGGGTTGGGCCTCAGTCGATGGACTTCACCTTGGACGCGGCTCAAGAGTGTGCTTGTAAAAGGTGAGGTTCGGGTTTTGTGAAGAGGCTTTTGCTGGTCGCCAGTGCTTACAGTCCAAAGTCGATGCCAGAGGTCGATGCTCCCTTGCCATGCCGGAATCGCCGCTTTATTAGATTCTTGACTATCAATTTATTATATGTTGCTGCAGAGATGTCACAACGAATTGTCAAGGTCAGGTTCGTGTCGACAGCGAAGTCGCAAGCGCCGCTGTAAACCCTACGTGAGTGCTGGCTTGTGGATTACGTGCTATTGGACTGTTACTTGAAGCTCGTTTCGGTGCAATAACGGGGCGTGACCATTGTGACAACGTGCGTCCGAACGCAACATGCTTGGCATGCCTGCTGACTGTATTGATGTCTCTGGGCGTGGAAACGGTTTGCGAACTGATCTGGAATCACATTGCGCTTCTTAGTACTCGTCAACCTCTTATCCCGCCGTGCTTTTCCTTCCCCGCACATACAGACCCGAATGACCAGCGAATCTTGCACATACACATCCGAGGACCAGCGAAGCTTACTCAACAAGAACAGTAAACATGTGTCGAAGACCGCCGTCGAGTGCGCCTTTGCCGTCACGAAATCCCGCATCCGGTAGGTGAGGATAGGGCTTTGCTCCCTCGGGATCATGCGCGGGGCCGTTGGGGTGAGCAGAGGGAGGGATCATGCGCAGTCGGTCGGGTCGGTCGGGCTGGGGAGGTGAGACTATGCGTGGGTGGGCTGGGAAGGTGAGACTATGCGTGGGTGGGGAGTCGCGGCTAGGGAAGCAGGACTATGCGTGGGTGGGGAGTCGCGGCTGGGGAAGCAGGACTATGCGTGGGTGGGGAGTCGCGGCTGGGGAAGCAGGACTATGCGTGGGGGGGGCGGCTGGGGAAGCGGACTATGCGTGGGTGGGGAGTCGCGGCTGGGGAAGCAGGACTATGCGTGGGTGGGGAGTCGCGGCTGGGGAAGGGGGGGGGGGGGGGGGGGGGGGGGGGGGGGGGAAGCAGGACTATGCGTGGGTGGGGAGTCGCGGCTGGGGAAGCAGGACTATGCGTGGGTGGGGAGTCGCGGCTAGGGAAGCAAGACTATGCATGGGTGAGGAGTCGCGGCTGGGGAAGCGGGACTATGCGTGGGTGGGGAGTCCGTTCACTCACCGCCTGACGCATCCGCCTGCATCCCCAAGACCAAAGCCCATGCTGTGCACCTTAACGAGATCCCGTATCCGGTAGGTGACGATTGGGCTGGGCTCGGGATCATGTGCCGGGTCGCTCGTTGTTGGGTCGGGCCCAGGGAGGGATTGGGTAACTGGGTTGGGCCCGGGGAATCATCATTCGCACGCTCCTGAACTTGCAGCACAGCCCTTGCTTCAGCTCCGCGCCGCAGCCACCTCAGCCAATCCGTTCAGCTCCGCGCCGCAGCAACCTCAGCCAATCCGTTCAGCTCCGCGAAGCAGCCACCTCAGCCAATCCGTTGACCTCCGCGAAGCAGCCACCTCAGCCCGCTCAGCACAGCGCAGCGCAGCCTTTGCACACGCATTCCCTTTGTTTACTATTGATTTTGTACAATGCCGTAGACCCATGAGCTTTGATCCCGTCACTCTTCTCCCCCCCCCCCCGCCCCCATCCCTTATGCGCTGCGATGCCCCTCGCGAGATGGAGCCTATTTACGTGCAGGACCGCTAATGGTGATAGGTAATAGGCCTGGTCGGTGATGTGGCTGTGCGATAATACGGATCTGCCCGCGCGTTATGGCACGAGCTGACTCCCTTGGTGGTTACTTCTTATTGCTTGCAGGCGCGGTGGCTGCTGTTGCGGATCGATTGGCCAGGTGCGGTGGTATGTCTGCGCCTAAAAGGTGATGAGTCAGCCGCGTCGTGATCGATTGCGAATCGGCCCCTTGCTCATGGCACGAGCTGATTCCCTTGATGGTTACTTCTTATTGCTTGCAGGCGCGGTGGCTGCTGTTGCGGTCCGATTGGCCAGGTGCGGTGGTATGTCCGCGCCTACAAGGTGATGAGTCAGCCGCTTCGTGATCGATTGCGAATCGGCCCCTTGCTCATGGCACGAGCTGACTCCCTTGATGGTTACTTCTTATTGCTTGCAGGCGCGGTGGTAGCCCATCCAGGTGTTGGTAAGTTGGTAGGTAAGTTTTGCTTCGCCAACTTTCCACGCCAGCTTTCCACACACGATACACGCTGACCCCGCCCTCGCGTCGCTGCTTGCAGGATCGATCGCTCATCGAAAGGAGTGCTTCGTCGGGTTTGCCAACACGTTCACTCACCGCCTGACGCATCCCCGTCGGGTCTGCCAACACGTTCACTCACCGCCTGACGCATCCCCCTGCATCCCCAAGACCAAAGCCCATGCGTTTCACCTTAACGAGATCCCGCATCCGGTTGGTGACGATTGGGCTGGGCTCGGGATCATGTATGTGCCGGGTCGCTCGTTGTTGGGTCGGGCCCAGGGAGGGATCGGGTAACTGGGTTGGGCCCGGGGAATCATCATTCGCACGGTCCCGCATCTTGCAGCACATCCCTTGCTTCAGCTCCGGAAAAAATCATCACTTCGCAGCAGCCACCTCAGCCCCGCCGTTCAGCTCCGCGCAGCAGCCACCTCAGCCCCGCCGTTGTCCTCCGTGTCCTTCGTGTCCCCCGTGTCCCCATTGTCCTCCGTGTCCTCCGTGTCCCTCGTGTTTTTCGTTTCCCTGGCCGTGGTGTCCCTCGTGTCCCTCGTGCCTGTCGATTCCCTGTGGACTGGCAGTCTGGATGGGCTTCAGTGCTCAACAGGTGGTTTTCACCACCTCCAGGAACGTGGACTAGACGGGGACAATTCAAAAAACACAAGACGGGGACCAGCGCTATCATCGCCGTTTGAAGAACCCTTGTCCAGACCCACTCGGTCGCCCCTTTCCAAGAGGTCAGGCCTCGCCACACTGGCCGTACCTGCAGTCAGGCCCTGTCGGAAGGGTCGCAGTCACGCCTTGGCCAGCAGGACCGTGGGGGTGGTGTGAGACGGGGCGATCCAACAGCTGGGGGCGCGCAGGTGCAGCTGCACGGGTGTGCGGCCTACGTCAGCGCGTCGACGGCGTGCGCGTCCCGTCCTTGCTTGGTCCATGGCCTCTCATGCAGGACGTGCGTGTGATGAAGGCTTTGCCCCCTTGCATGGACCCCTGGCCCCGCATGCAGCTGAGGCCGATACCAAGCGGCCTGCAGATCGCTCCACTCCACTCCACCCTCATGGAGGGCGTCGCTACGGTCAGGGCGACGTAAAACGCGCGGGCGGCGTCCCTGACAGGAGCCGTCACACGTACACCGTGACGGCTCCGGTGGGCTTCTCATTAAACACATGCACGCTGCACACCGTTGATCCCGTTGGGGTCCGCTGTACCGTTCATTCAGCAGCCGACCTGGCACAGCCTGCCGCGTACTGAATACGTCTGCCTGAAGGTCACGACCCGGCCCGAACGACCCGGCGGCGACAAAGCAGTGCAGCGCCCGGACCACCGCCTGCAGGGGTCCACTACCCTGCGAGACACCATCAACACATACTTTGCGAACGACGGCAGACGTAGACCACAAATTGTTGATCAAATTGAGTTTCCGCAGGAAAAGCCGCAGAGTGTTGCGTAAACGCTGGCGACAAGATTTGAATCCAGGCTGCGCATGTCTGGTAATACGGCACCAACCGAACCCTGTTCCAGCAACCGCATGGCAACATTGACGCCCCGACACGCTAGGGCCAAACAACCATTCTTTCATTGGGCTGCGTTTCCCGGCGCCAAGGTGGTATCGAGGTGATTGATATGCACGGGTGTCGAAAGTTCCTGCACGCTTTGGAAAGGAACCGCAGGGGCAACGTGGAAGTGTGCGGCGGGCTGTGGACGACGAAAACCAGGAGAGGTGCCCCGCAATGAGAAAAGCCGAGCCTAATCCTAGCTACCCTCTCCGTGCCCAAGCATTGGGACACGTCAGAATGCGCTTACGCCTCGCTTTGCCATAACGATAGCAACTACGGTTAGGTCACCAGGCAGTGTATGACCCTTTGCAGTACATAGCAGATTTCTAGGGTCACTTAAACGACGAAGCAACGCAGGCAACGGCCTTCACTCGCACCTCAAAGACCGAGCGAGACGACGACTTCAGTTTGCTGGCAGCGGAAAGTCCTCTACTGGCCTACTTCCATCCCCCTTTTCTTGGGACGGGATGCAGTGTAATGCGCATCTCTCGACGTGGATGAATGAATGAGCGTTACACCGGACAGTGGATGTTCTGCATCTGCGGACAGAAGATGTTTTACATCTGCAGACTCGTTACCACGGACTGCGACCTCCATCGAGTCCATGTTGCTTGCTGGCACGCTCCCTCCCACCGTGTCCAGTTGACACACCCCGACCCGCAACGCCGCAATCAGCAGCAGGTCCTGACACGGGTACGAACCGTGGGTAGGGCTCCGGACCTGACCACCAGCTAGCGGTACGCCATCCAAAGAAAGTATACAAGAATATATCCACCGCGCAGACTTCACCTACCCTAGGGTCACGCCTACGAAATGAATGCTCGGTAAGCGAGTCTGTGACGAAGTACACCTGAGCTAAGCTGCGCTAGGGCGCCTGTTGCCTGCTCCAGCCATCCGTGCCTCCCCCAAGCCGCGCACGTTGACACGTTTGACATCACCACCACATACAAATTCCAAAGGTCACCACAGTGTGCCAGAACACCCGGCGTATGCCGTGTCATTGCACGCCCCCTTATCATGTAAAAATGCTTCAGAATGCAGCACTCAATCGTTATGCGGTGAAGGTGAGCGATCACAGATCAATGCACGCTGTCACGTGAGTATGTTCGAAGACCGGTGCACGCTCACAGGCACTTCGCCAGTTCTTGGAACTCATTCTTGCACTTGATCAGTCCCTCGACGCGCCGTGCCAGCATGTCGCGCTTGGCGGCCAGCGCGGCGACAGCACCCGCAGCTGCATTCCGGGGCAAACAAGGGTTGGAGCACGTGCGCGAGAAAACTTAAACAAGAAAATTGTACACTCGTGGGTCTGCAAGGCCGTAACATCATGCCACCGCAGAGCTTTTAGAGTGACTGAAGAACGGAGGGTACGGCGTAATGCATAGAACTCGCACGCGGGACCCCCAAAGAGGACCGAAGTTGCTCCAAGGCCCGAGTCGGTCGCGCGTCGATCAGCAGCGGCACGAAGCAGGCGAACGCGCCAGCAACACATGCACGTGCGCAGGTGAACGCCATCCCAACAACAAGCAAGCAGATGATGCATGCCTGAACGCGACCACCGCTCACCGCTGAACATGCCTCCAAAGTCCGCGTCAGTGCGCCCAAAGAGGTCCAGGGACACCTCCAGCGCCAGGCGGTCTGTCATGGGGTCCAGGAAGGTGCTCTTCAGCGTCGCGGGAGCGTACTGCGTCGCCACCGCGCACCGGATCTTGCGGAACAGGGACTCAGCGGCGGTGAGCACGTCGTCCGCCGACGACATGACGCTGCTCCCGCCGTTGGAGACGACCGGTGGCCGCTCTGCACATATGAGGGCCAGGCACAACCATGCAGGCAATGCCGCTCTGCCCGGTTTGATTTCCACAATCAAGGACAATGTGCAAAGCACGGCACATTCACGGCTGCTTCCTAAGCCCAGAGATGAAAAATCTTTGCAGATAAGTATGGGGTGGACACATCGAATGGTAAGTAAAGCAACGCAACTGGATCGAATCGGATGCGCCTTTCCCAAGCACCCCACCTTGCGCCTGCAGCACCATTCGCCGAGACTTGGTCGCTCGGCGGCTCGGGGTGTTGTCCTCAAAGCGGCCCGGCCCGGCCAGACCGCCGGGTGGCGCGAGCTGCACCGCTTTGAGCCGCTCGTTCAGCACCTGGGCGGCGGCGGAGGCAGGCGTCTCAGGCACCGTCATCTGCACATGTACCGGCCCTGGCGTGGGCATGGCCCCCTGCGCGCAGGGCATGTTCATGTGCGTTGCTAGCGATCAACGCTCTGGCAAGAGCGTTGCCAGTTGCCACAGACCCGAAACTAGCTCAACACATGCTTCCTCCACGGCGCCCAGCGATGCACCCCCTGCACAACTCTCCCCGTAACCAGTGCAACCGGGTGGTATTTGGGCGGCCGCCCTGCTCCCCTGCAGCACTGCGGCGTTTGGGTTGTGCAGTGACGCTGCTACCCTCGTACCTCCGCGCTGTCGTCCAGCTGCCCGCCCGCCTCCTCGTCTGCTGCGTCCCCGTCGCTGCAGTCCGCCGTCTCGATCGGCGGGATCGGGTCCTCCACGTCCCCCGGGTCCGGCACGTGGACGTACATGTTCATCGCAAACTGGCTGGTCGCCGCCTCCAAGTGTGTGCGCAGCATTCCACGTGCCTGCTCCTCAAGCCGGTTGATGAACGCCTGGTGCGCGCTCCGAAGAGAAGCGTGGAACGAGATGTACGGGTGGAGGTTCTCCTTGCTGCCCACTGCAGGCAACAGCATGCGCGCGACACGGAGTCATCAGTGGTGCGCAGATCCATGTCGGATCAATGTTGGAATAACCCTCCACGTGCCATCGCAATTTCAGGGACAAGCAGCCATGCAGCTACGTACCGGGATCCAGCGAAATTTCAAGCCCGCAAACAGTCGGTGGCATGGCTTATGAGCGCAGGCCAAGGCCTCACACGATCGTCTAGCATACTTACTGTTGGCAGACGCCCGGTCGGCCGCGATGTCGTACAACCGCTTCAGGATGTAGGACAGGCGAATGCAGGCCGCATCCAACAGGGGCCCCAGCGCCTCCTTTGCCGCCTGCCGCGCAATGTCCTCCGCCGCCTTAGTGGGGCCGCCCGAATGGTGCTTTCCCTTGTAGGCGTACATGATGTTGCGTAGCCGGTCGCTGCTCATGCCTGCGTCGATTGGCACACCGCTCAATGAATGAAGGGCTTGCCAGCGCAAGATGCAATGCTGCTCAACGTGAGTCTGTCTGTCCGTCTGTCTGTCAAGTCGGCGGGCAGGGCAGGAATGCGTGCTGTGCAATGGGCGTGGCAGCGCCCAACAGGTGCCCGTGTGTATTATGAGAAGCGTATTACACGGAAGCCCCGTTCTCAAATGACATTCACGATCCATAAAAAGGCAAATCTGGATCTCGTTGAACCGCCCTGGTCCAGGCGGCCCGGATCCACCATGTGACGCCTCATTCAATCACAACCTGTACGAGGCGGAGGCCGGCGTCCCATGTGTCAGCGCCCAGTCGGGTTTCATTCACGTACGCACTTGTCGGGAAGCGCGTGCTGTTGACCGCCATATGGAACTCCTCCAGGCACCGCTCGAAAGCTGCACCGCCAAAGAGCTTGCTCTCGTGGTGGATTGGTTGCACCGAGCTTGTTGTTAGTCCGGGCCACTGCACAGGCGATGGAGACAATGTTGCGACGAATAAGAGCAGTTCGGCAGTCTCACTCAGTTTCGCTACCCGGGTCTGCTACCAATCATCAATGCTCGGGGGCAAGGCACGGAAAAAGGTATAGACGAAGTACAAAAGAGTGCGACGGCAACCACTTGGTCCTAAAACAGTTTCGCTTGCACCCCCAAGCCGCGAATGAACGACGTACTCCTCGCTCGTGGCCAGCGTGTGTTACCTGTGGCGCACGTGACGCCGCTCGCTCCTCATCCGTCGTGAGGCCGTGCTGCATGGGGTCCGGCTCCGCGGAGCCCTGCAGCAGCATCACCACCTGCCGCGCCACCGTGTCGGCATACTTCATGGCGGCGCGCCGCAGCGCGCCCACGTCCTCCGCGGCTTTCAACCGGATCTCAGCCGCCATCAGCTCCGACGTCACCGCGTCGCAGCGCTCCTGCAGCAGCGCCAGCGTAGCTGGTGCGGCCTCCCGATACCGCCGACTGAGCTCCTCCTCCAAGAACCTTCAGGCAGCGACGTTCGGGGAAACACCGACGCCTTAACGGGCCGACATGTCTGACAGCACCGCCGCCTCGTGCTGCACGGTCACGCCGCCAGCGACGGAGCCCTTCAGTCGCCCATCCCCCACCTACTTCTTCAGGTTGGTGAAGCCGATGCGGCTCGCGAACCGCTCCTCGTCAAAGCCGCCCTTAATGCCCTCGCGCAGGTGCTTGAAAACCGCCGAGTCCACCTCAGCCATGCTCCGGCGCCACTCCGAGCTGCTCTGAATCGCGCGATCCTGCAGGCAACCAAGCGGGCAGGTTCCCGATATGGTTATGGGGGCTTGGTTTGCGTGTACTCCCAAGTACTTTGTGACCTGGGTCGGGTCAGTCGATGTTGTCGCTCACAACGCGGCGTTGCCCCTCAGCAGGAGGCCCGTACTCAAGGCCCGGTATGACATCGTGTCCTGGCCTGCATGCGGACTTGCAGCATCATCCCAACAGTTCTGGGTTCGGTGTGATAGTTCTAGGTTCGGTGTTATTGTAAACCCACGGGCATCCGCGGGTGTTATTGTAAACCCACGGGCATCCGCGACGCTGTGCGGCCGACAACCGCATTCGTGCTTGCCTTCGGTAGCGCGACGAAGAACGGCCGCACATTCGCGGGGAGATAGCCAGTGGCGCTCAGGTACTTGTCCACCTCCCACCGCTCCGCGAACTCCTTCAGCCGATTGTCGAACTTGCTGGCCACGATGACCTGCGCCGCAATGCCGTGCAGCCGACCGAAACTGATGATGGTAACCCAAGCCGGCGAGCTCAGGATCTAGGCAGGCAACGAGGCGGAGCTTGCGATTGTGTCAACTTGCTCATCGCCCCTTTCTCGTGGCTTTCGGGGTAGTAATCATGCGTACCATTGGGTGTACGTCCCTCACGTGTTGGCTTCACCCCACGATTTAAACGTTGGTCTTTCGTCTGACGCAACAACAGAATCCCCAGGCACCTCGAAGGAAAAGCAATTCACGAACACTTTTCCACAAATGTTTACACCGTCCTACCGTGCGTTGGAAGTACGGGTCCACCTCCTGCACGACACGAAGCCATAACGAGCTGGCCCACTCCACGCTGGACTGTTGCAGAAACAGGATCATCCTGACACATGCAATCGAACCACAGGGCCCTTGTTATTGTCAACAAAACCGTTAGCGAAGAGACCATTTGTCCGTAAGCATAGCGCATCCTGTAGGAAACCATGACAAGCCGCTGGCAAAGGACCCCCCGCCGACACGAACCTGTGGGGTGGCGATGCCTGCGCCTTGACCATGGACATGATCTCGTCCGGCGTGTTATCCATTTCGCCCGACTTCGCCTTCAGGATGAAGCCCGGTGTGTCGATAATGGTCAGGTTCGGGCAGTATGCGTACCTGCCATGTAGAGATGCACGCATTTTCAGACATGCGCAGCCACACTGCCAGCTTTCACGGGGCCCCCGGCTTTGCGGCACATCCCCAGAAGTCGCGAACGACATAAAACGTCTGACAGATTCAGGTGCTGCGCGTGATCAAAACATGCCGCAACAACGCGAGTGTACGCAACAACGTACTCGGCGCGCATGACGATAGGTTTCGACGACACCGCCGTGCTTCCCAGCTTGCGGAGGTGCTCCTCCGTCCGACGCTGGATCGCGTCCGCGACAGCCGTTTCGGGCACGATCGGGGGTCCTGCAATGACGGCATGCACCATGGCGCTGACGAGAGAGCAACGAGCCGCAAACACTTTCTGGCTTGACTAGCACTCGAATTCAAGCTCATGACCCAAGCACATGGGCTGCTGTCTGTGGATCAACTTGCGACTGCTCTGCAGCACGCGTCGCTTACCGTACTCGTCGGAGTCCTCCTCCTGCAGCCTGCAGCGCGGCTCCTGCGCTGTTGGGTCGTGCACCATCTGCACAATCAACGGCCTCCGCGTGCCCATCTCCACTTCGCGCACGTTGAAGCGGAACTGTGGCACCAGGTGAAACACGTACAAATTTATGTGCGCACAAGCTTCACTGTGCAGCGGTGACGTAATTTACGTGTTGCGTGTTGCCAAAACCGAAATCGTGTTGAAGCCCCGTGATCTCACGCGCCGCAGTGTCGCCATTCTTGCCTGGCTAACTGATGCGCGCACACCCGGACGAAACACCCGGACGAAAGTCCCCTTTCGTCCCCTGCGAAGCTGCACATTAGTTGACATGTTCGACCTACCCCCAAGAATGCCTCCAGCAACGACGATTTGCCATCCGACTGGCCACCGATTGCTACGATTTCTGGTATGGCTAGGGACTCTCCCATAGCTACGGCGGCAGCCTGTAGCCGGCTGCATCGGGACATGGGTAGGGAAGCAGCGAGGGATGGACATCCAATGAGTCCGACAGGTAGATGTCTGCATCCTGCGAGCTGTCAACCCTCGTGGAACCTGTTCAGTACTGCTGCCCAACTGCCTAGCTGCGTGGTCGTCAAGCTTGCGCTACCTGTACGCATCATAGCGCCTGTACTCAGACCTGGGGGCCGCATGACACACCAGGGTTTTGAGCGTACACAGTTGGCGCAAGGTACGCAGCTAGGTGGATTGAACCGTCGGGCCAGGTACTCCATCAGCTACGCGGGTGGCGCAAAGCGATGTATCAATCGTAAACGTGATAATTATCTTGATAATTACCGAATCATTCTGATTTTCTTGATAAGAGCTGCTCGACTTCCGGTTACTTAGCACTGACTCGAGGAGGCACCGCCTGGAACATACCTGTAAGCACGGTAGCGGATCTGAGCTTCACTGGTCTCAAAGAGTTCCTGCGTGGACTCTCTCAAAGCCGCGCCATCCGAGACAGCAGCACGCCGAGGCAAACCATTTGGCTGACCGGCCCCAATCATGGCTGGCTTGTGTTGCACAGGGTGCATCTGCATTTTGTGTGATGTCTGATGGAAGGTCTGGTCGGGCGCTGCCGAATCCCTGTCATAAGTAGCGTTCTCAAAAACGCGAGTTGTCATTTTGTGTTGCTCCCCCACAACAGCACTTTAAAACTAAATATGTTACACAGCATAACTACATATCGCCCTAGGCATTGCAAAATGTACACGATCGCGTGGAATAAGCTTTTCCCGTTAACACTTCAAAAATATGTACGGCATATTCAGTTGCAGAACCTGACTTTGACTTCTGAGGAAAACAGCAAATTAGATGTTTGCTCAAGTGCAAGCGATTTCAGGTGTTCTTTGTCGCTTCTGTGACTTGGGACTTCCCGACGACCTCGCCCGCTCTTCGTTAACGTTACCATGGCAAAAAAGGCTAAAAAGGGAAAGAATCGCTTGGATAAGTATTATCATTTAGCGAAGGAGCAAGGGTGAGAACTTTAATGGACGCGGCGGACTTCGCAGATGGAAACCTGGCCGGAAATTGCGTTTGGACATGAGCTCGTAACGCCGTTGTGGCTTGCTGAATGGGTCGGCGCTTTCGTGGGTGGTGTGAGTCGGCGTTGGGTGTCGTGACGCCGCCGCCGCCAGCCTCCGCCCGCGTTACATATATGCCGGCTCATCGGCAACACCACGCCAACCGCCGTCGTGTTCTGCAGGTATCGGTCTCGCGCGGCATTCAAGCTAATCCAACTCAACCGGAAGTACAACTTCCTCGGGAAGTGCAGGTCCCTGCTGGACCTGTGCGCTGCTCCAGGTGCGGTGGACCTCGACTTCTTCTTAGATGGGCCACGGGGGCGGGGGAAGTGACATGTGGCGGCGCACTTCCACAGCCCGTACGCCTTTTCGCTGGATGACACGTCGGGTTTGCCGTACAGCAAGGGCCTTTCCTGCGGGTGCACGGGCTTTCATGGTTGCCGTCTGCCGTAAACCCACATGAGCAACCGTCCATCATGGGGAAAGGGAACCACGACGCACGAATCACTGCCGCCGAAAGTACCGTGCTGCGGGCTTTGCAATGGACGGCAACGACCTGATGTCAGCAGCACCACGCCCACGCTTCCGTTTCCGCCAGACTATGCTCGCTGGCGCAGTTACTGTACGCGCGCGCCTCACGCGGTCAGGAGACGGGCGGGACGGTCTCCACCCAGCCCGGGGGCCGTTCGCCACATCGACCACACCACCTCTTGAGGGTTACTAGGCCCCGTAGTTTGCACGTGTATCTTGCCGACAGCGCGCCTCAGCCTGTCCTCCCCCAATTGGCCTCTGGTCCCCTCTGGTCGAGTTCGCCATCTGGGCTGATCTGCCACGACCCACGAGTAACCCGTATCGGCGGTTGACGGAGGAGTGCTCCAGCCATATGGGGATTTTCGTTGCATGGCAATGGTGATGTTCGGTGGACGGCTCGACACGGCCCTGCATGCGGTGCGCAGGAGGATGGCTGCAAGTCGCTGCGAAGACGATGCCCGTGGGCTCCCTCATCCTGGGTGTGGATTTGGCGCCCATCAAGCCCATCCGCGGCGTGAAGACGCTGGTGCAGGACATCACCACGCAGCAGTGCCGGGCGGCGATCAAGCGGGAGGCGGGGGGCGCCAAGATGGACGTGGTGCTGCACGATGGAGCGCCCAACGTCGGTGGCGCCTGGGCCAGCGAGGCGTATAGCCAGGTGGGGACAGCGAGGCGTACAGCCACTTAGCCGGGATGTTGCGCACGAAGCGTATAGCCACTTTGCCAAACGGGGCCAGCGAGTCGAGGCGTACAGCCACTTTGCCAGGTGGGCCAGGTGGGGCCAGCGAGTCGAGGCGTATCACCACGTGGGGCCGCATCCAGCCGGTCCAGGGATGGCCTGTGGCCACCGCACTGGGTGGACAGCATGTCGCGATCGCCCGTCCCATTTGAACACGTAACATGTATCAGATTGCATGTGGGAGACGGCCGCCCTTGGCCCCCGGTGTGTGTGGCTGCGTCCGACCGCTGCAGTCGACCCTGGTGCTGGACTCGCTCAAGTTGGCGGTGGACACTCTGGCGCCCAAGGGCACCTTCGTCACCAAGATCTTCAGGTGCGCTGCATCGCTGCATTGGGTGGGTGGGTGCTGTTCGTCACCAAGATCTTCGGGTGCGCTGCATCGCTGTCGCCGCCAAGGGCGGCGCACAGGGAATGGTCCCGTTGATGAGTTAGTTAGTTAGTTAGTTGGTTTGGTGGGTGGGTGCTGTTCGTCACCAAGATATTCAGGTGCGCTGTGTGTTGCGCTGCGGCTGGTCCCGCTGGTCGGTTGCTCGATTGGTTGGTTGGTTGGGCGCCGTGGGATGATATGAGTGAGCATGGCGGGCATAGGCGGGCGTAGGCTGTGTGGTGCACGCACGGGACAATAACAGTGCGGCATGCGGCGGGGCGGGCAGTGCGGCGGCGGGGAACGTCCTGTAGGTTTAGGTCTGGAGCGGCGGGGTGCCGTTTGTGGCCCGCCCGCCGATGCCCAGCTCTGTAATGTGTAATGCGGCCGGCCCCTCCGCAGGTCCAAGGATTACAACGCGCTGCTGTACGCCTTCAACCAGCTGTTCGAGAAGGTGGAGGCCACCAAGCCAGCCGCCAGTCGCAACGCCTCCGCGGAGATCTTCGTCGTGTGCCTGGGCTACAAGGCGCCCGCGAAAATCGACCCCCGGCTCCTGGACTCAAAAGTGCTGTTCCAGGTGTGTATGTGTGTTTCTTCGGGGCGCGCCATCACACCGAGCCATCACCTGAAGCCGAAGCATCAACTCGCCTGGAGGGCCGTTCCAGACGCATTGTGGGGCGTCCGTCTAGCTTCCGCGCGCATTTTCGCAAATGATAAACCCCAACAAAATGAACCTCTAAAATGATAAACCTTGGGTGCGGCGGGTCGTGTGGTGTGTGGCATGGGAGGCAGCGCGCGGCCACCTGGGGAGGGCGCTGCTCCGTGTCGTGCGTCGGTGTCGTGCGTCGGTGTGTCTGACGGGGTCTGCACGGGGGGGCGGGCATCGGAAAATGGTAGAACATATTCAAACTGCAGGGGGGGCATACGAAAATGGTAGAACATATTCAAACTGCACGGGGGGGGGCGAGCAAGTGCTCATTTGCAGCCGTGCGCATTTGCGGTGCATCGAGACGGCAAAATCTTCAAGACGCGCATGACACGGTGTGGTGAAGCCGCGTCACCGGAGGCTGCGCGGACGGTTAGGAGACCAGCAGCAGCGCCGCCGCAAGGCGGGCGGATGCGGGCTGCTGCTGCTGCTGCTGCTGCTGTCGTCCCTAACGCGGTAGCCCCAGGGGAGGATAGCCGGTACCTGACTCGGGTCATTCGGGGCACACCCAACACCCGGTATCAGTCCCTGCCGGACTCGTGGTGTGGGCTGATGCGGCGGACGTCGCCACCTGGCCTGCCGCCACCTATAGTTGGCTACAGCCGCCACACCCTAGCCGTCCGCAGATGACGAATCCGTGTCATGCGAAGAGATTCGGAGATTCGTTCCGCGGTATCATGCTCCGCGTTGACAGGAGGTGGCGGAGCCCAAGAAGGTGATGGGCCCCGAGGCGCTCCTGCGCCAGAAGATCAAGCAGCAGCGCTTCAGGGAGGGCTACGAGGAGGGGCTGTCCACCTCGCACCGCGCGACGTCGGCGCTGGCCTTCCTGGTCAGCGACGCGCCGGTGGAGATGCTGGGCCAGTTCACTGAGGTAGGTGCGGCCAGGGTGGACCGCCAAAGATGCAATACTAAAATCTCGTCATCGCAATCCTTATCATCTGAAAATCTTGATATCATTATCTGAATCTTAGATTTGTGGGTGCGAGTAGTGGGTGCGAGTAGTGGGTGCCTCGGATCGGAGGAAGATCTGCGCGGCTGGCTTGGGCAGGTCAGGCCAGGGGCACACCGCCGCGGCAGGCGCGGTGCCCGGCACGGGCAGGGCAGGCCAGGCCAGGCCAGGCCAGGGCAGAGGTGTGCGCCACGCGCGCCACTGTTGTTCAATGTTTATGGGCGTCGACATAGTAATCTACGGCCTGCGCGCCCCGGCCCCGGGATTCTCACCCGTCCCATCCCGACCCGTCTCACCCGTCCCATCCCGACCCGTCTCACCCGTCCCATCCCGACACGTCTCACCCGTCCCATCCCGACACGTCTCACCCGTCCCATCCCGACCCGTCTCACCCGTCCCATCCCGACCCGTCTCACCCGTCCCATCCCGACCCGTCTCACCCGTCCCATCCCGACACGTCTCACCCGTCCAATCCCGACCCGTCTCACCCGTCCCATCCCGACCCGTCTCACCACGTCCCATCCCGACCCGTCTCACCCGTCCCATCCCGACCCGTCTCGCCCGTCCAATCCCGACCCGTCTCGCCCGTCCCATCCCGACCCGTCTCACCCGTCCCATCCCGACCCGTCTCACCCGTCCCATCCCGACCCGTCTCGCCCGTCCCATCCCGACCCGTCTCACCACGTCCCATCCCGACCCGTCTCACCCGTTCCACACCAGTTCGCGCTGGAGGGCCCCAACTCCTGGGTGACGGCGGAGCCTCTGGGCGAGGGCGCGGCGGAGCCCAAGGAGCTGGCGGCCAAGATCCGGAGCCACGCCGCCACCAACGCGGAGGTCAGGTCGCTCTGCAAGGACCTCCAGGTGCGTGTCGGCCGCCGGCGAGGAGGGCGGGTCGCGCGGCCCAACACGCCGTGGATACGGTCTGGAGGGAGTGTCGGAGGTGGGGGCGGGGGCACCAGATTCGGTGACGCCCCATGCGGTGACTTTTTGCTGTTTCGCTGTCTTGCTTGACATACGGGGGTTGAAAAGAAACAGCCCAGACACACCCTGCCCGTCGACAAATACTTACAGGGGATGGTGTTACAGATGGGCACCGAACCGGTGGTTGCTGCCCAGAGGTGACGGGAGAACAGGGGATGACGGGCATGAGGTCATGCACGCCGCCAAGGAGACCGCTACGCATATACACTTGCGCGCAACCAGCATCCGCGGAGGGGAGTGGCGGGCCCACCCGTCCCCTTACAGTACACGGCGACGACTGACCCGTGTGCGGGCCTGCGGGCCTGCCGCGTGCGGTGGGGCTTGCAGGTGCTGGGCCGCAGCGAGTTCAAGCAGCTGCTCCGCTGGCGCCTGGCGCTGCGCAAGGCCCTCAAGGGGGACCTGGGCAGCACCGAGGAGGACGCCGCCAAGGGGGGGCACAAGAAGGCCAAGGCGGCGGACGGCAAGGAGCAGCCGCAGGCGGGTGGCGATCAGGGGGTCGAGGGGGCGGCGGATCCGGAGGAGGCGCTGTTGGCGGACATGGCGGCGCTCAAGGACAAGATGGCGCGGGAGGCGCGGCGCGAGAAGAAGAAGCGGCGGGAGATGAAGATCAAGGCGCGGTTGCGGGCGGCGCAGGCGGTGCAGTCGGAGGGCATCGGCGAGGACCCGCACCTGGTGGGTGGCAGCGCAGGGCAGGGCAGGGTATAAGAAATTGGTAGGTTTAATGAAGGGGCAGGGTATAAGAAATGGGTAGATTTAATGAAGCTGGCCGCTGGGGAAGGGTAGGGTGTAAGGAAATGGGCAGATTTAATGAAGCTGAGCTCTAGGGAAGGGTAGGGCAGGGTAGGGTAGGGTACGATAGGTAAGGGCTCGGTGGCTGGGTGCCGGTGTGGCTGGGCGGAAGGTAGAGGAAAGGCAATCCCAGACAGATTCAGCCAAATCAATCCACAGGCCAGGCGAACCCAGGTGAACCCTGTTCTCCGTGGGTGGGTGGGTATGATTAACTACCTCGCAGGGGGTGCTAGAGTGTTTGCCTGGTTTCGGATGGCGATGAAGGGCAATGCAGCGCTTTTGCGGAGAGCGGCCGGGCCGCCTCCAGATGAAGTGCAGATGAAGTGCGGGCCCCACATCTCTGCGAGGGGATAGCAACAGGGTACCGCCGCCCAACGCGGACCGTGGCCGCAATACGGATGCTGCTTTGCCTGCTTTGCCTGTGCTTGCGGACGATCGGTCCTCTGGGGCTCACCGGATCGGTGCGCTGCGCGGCGGTTCGCTGCTGTGCGCTGCCCCGCCTCCCCACTCCCCTCGGCAGGGCGGCCCCGACCAGCTGTTCGGGCTGAAGGGCGTGGGCACCAACCTGGCGGACGCGGAGGTACCGGATGACGAGGACATGGGCCTGTCGACGGACGAGGTACGCGGGCGGGCCGGTCCGGGCCGGGCCGGGCCGGGGTCGGTCCGGGCCGGGCCGGGCCGGGCCGGGGTCGGTCCGGGCCGGGCCGGGCCGGGCCGGGCCGGGGTCGGTCCGGGCCGGGCCGGGCCGGGCCGAGGTCGGGCCGGGCCGGGGTCGGGCCGGGCCGGGGTCGGTCCGGGGTTGGGCTGGTTAGGCCTAGGCTGGAGTCAGTCGGGCGAGGGTCTGCGGCTGCTGGAGCTAATACGTGGACGCGGGTGTGCTCCCTGGGGTCTTCCTTCGAACGGGAGGCCCACTGTCATCTGTCCTTCGGTTTGTTCCGTGTTGTGGCGGTGGCGCATGATCATGCGCCTGGGTCGTTGATCACGGCGCCGCGCCCCGCCGTGCCTCGCGTGGTCGGACCTGACTGATGCACGTCGCGCCCGCGGCTCACCCACCCCCTTCACAGCAGCAGCGCAGTTTGAATATGTCTACCAATTTCCTATACCCCTTCCATACCCCTGTGGCCGGCCAGGACTCGGACGCGGGCGTGTCCGGCTCCGACGGGGGCGACGACAGCGATGCGGACAGCGACCTGGCGTACGAGATGGAGCTGGAGGACGCCCTGGAGCACTCGTACAAGGAGTACCTGGAGCGGAAGGCAAGCAGGGGCCGAGGGTGTTTCGGGGGACAGAGGGGCAGAGCCTCCGATGGGAGGAAAGAGCCGCCTACGCCTCGAATAGGCGCGCGGCGATGGACGGGCGGGGGGCATTCGCCAACACTCTGGGACGTGTCGCGAGTTAACGACGGCCGGGGAAGTCTATGACCCTATACATACAGTCTGGGTACCTTTGGGTCGTGTCAATCCTCAATCGTCAATCGGAAAGGTCATCAGGCATCAGACGAAATGGTCATCAGGCATCAGACGGGACCGCGAGCGACGGGGCGGGCCTGGTTCGCCTACAGGGTTGCATCCCCGGGACACGACTGGACTAGCGTGGTTTTGGGTTCAGCGTAAGTTGGGGTCAGCAGCCATCAATCAATGAGCGGTCGCCTTCACGGTACGATGGTCGCCTTTTACGGTACAATCCGCCATCTTTGTTGCCTCCTCGGGTCTACGGTATCCCCTTTGGGAAAGCGCGAGCCGCCGTAGGTTGAACGCGAGCCGCCGTAGGTTGAACGCGAACCGAACGTTTTTGTGTTCTGCCGATAGGGTGTGCGCGCGGCGGCTGAGCGGGAGCGGCGCAAGCGGCTGGGCATGGACGGCGAGCTGGGCGACGAGGAGGACGAGGACGGGGCGGGCGCGGACCGGGAGGATGAGGAGGGTGACGAGGACCGGCTGAGCGACGGAGGGGACGACGAGGACGCGGGGCCGTCGGGCAGAGGTACGCGGGCGGCCGAACCTGCGTAACGCACTGCGGGGGTCTCGTGAGGCCTCGGAGGGGGGGAGAGGGGACACGCGGTGGAGCAGGCGGCGCACTACGCCGGTACGCCTTAACACGCCAATGGGGTCTCTTGAGGCCCGGGGGGGGGGGAAGCACGCGGTGGAGCAGGCGGTGGAACACGCGGTGGAGCAGGCGGTGGAGCACGCGATGGAGCAGGCGGTGGAGCAGCCTGGACGCGTCGGGTGGAGATCTGGAGACGGTAGCACAGCTAGGCGTGGAGGCGGCCCGGGGGAGGGTGGTATGGACCTGGTAGCGGGCCGCAGCGGGCGCCCGGACGGAGGGGTTGGCCCTCCGCCAAAACGCGGGCATCAGACGCGATGGGACGGGTCATGGCGGCGGCGGCAGCGGGCAGCGGGCAGCGGGCGGGCGGGTGGGGAGCCTGGTGGGCGCGCTCGCGCCATCTGCATCTGCCACCTGCTTGCGAGCTGGAAAGTGACACAGGGGACGGAGTGGGCATTGGTCCACAAATTGGAATTACTACAACACAACGTTGGGCGGAACCGTAGCGTGGGTCAAGCGCCTGGCACGGTGAGGTTCCTGCATACCGTATATACGCCGCGGCCGCCGAGGGTTACTCGTGTATTTAACAGGACTGGCCTGAAGGGCTGGACCGGTTCATGGTGAGAGGGTGGGGCCGAGGCCGCCGGCGACAGGGTCGGTTGCTGGGGGCGCGGGCCTGACGTCCCCGTGTCTGCCGCCGCCCTCGGGCATCTGTCCCGCCCTCGGCTGCCAGGTGGCCTGCTGGTCACGTTGGACGAGGACCGCGCCGGGGTGGCCAAGAGCGGCTCGGCGATCGCGGCCCAGTGGTTCAAACAGGACCTGTTCGCGGACCCCAACCTGCTGGACGACGACGATGAGGAGGAGGAGGAGGGACAGCAGCAGCAGGGGAGGGGCCGGGGGGCGGGTGCCGGGGACGGCCGGCCGGCGAAGAAGGCGCGCACGGCGGAGGCCGCGGCGAGCGGCGCCGCGGCGGGCAAAGGGGGCAAGGGCAAGCAGGCGGTGCAGGAGGAGGACGGCGAGGAAGAGGAGCTGGTGAGTGGGGCCTCTGCTTTGGCCCCCACCCACCAGGCCGGAGTGCGGCCGGGGTGAGGACCTCATTCGGCCCCGTAATCTGATGCTGCAAAGTTGAGGTTATCAAGTTTTGAGGATATTGTCTTGCGCTTGTGGGCAGCTCGCAGTGATGCCGCTTGTCCGCGCATGCAACGCGGATCCCCCGCTCCTGCGCCAGGCGGGATGCATTCGCGGTCGCGGTCGCGGTCGCAGGGGGGGTAGGGTGGCGGCAGGCCGGGTGACCCGGCTGCTGGCGCAGCACCCCGGCGCGGCCCTCCTTGCGGACCCCCGACCCCGCACCACGTGCACATGCTGCCACACCGCCCCGGCGCCACCTTCCCCCTTGGAAGACGCATCCTGGCATTTCGGAGGACACACACAAGAGCCTCCTCTCCGGCTGGTCCGGGCGGGTTCCGTCGCTGACCACACTCGCTCTCCCCGGGCGCCCCTGGCCGCAGGCCGTCGCCGCCGCGCGCGCACGATCCGGGCTGGGCGCGGGGCCCTCCTCGGCGGCGGCGGACGGCGCAGCTGGGACCCGGCGCGGCCGCCGCGGCTGTGCGGACTTCGAGGTGGTGCCGCAGGAGGCGTCCGGCTCGGGGTCCGGCTCCGAGTCGGGCACCGACTCGGAGGACGAGTTCGACATGTTGGACGACCAGGTAGGTGGGGCCGGGGGGCTGCTGGGCGGGCCATTGGGTGGTCGGGGGGCGGTAGAGGCTGTTACGGGTGGAGGGGCGCTGCTGCGGGTCGGGGCTGCGGACAGGCGAGGAGCCTGTTGAGTTCGCTCCAGGTGGGCACGGCCTGCGGGTGGGGTGCCAACCTGGCCACGATGCAGTGCTCACCTGGACGCGGCCTCGCCGTGTCGCGCTGCCTGTTGGGCCGCCTGTTGGACTGCGAAGGAACAGCAGGCCGGGCCGGGGCTGGGCGGGTGGCCGCGGTGGAAACGGATGGCGCACCAGCGGCGTAAGTGCGACGTAATAGGTACACAAGGGCAACTTGAGAGTGCTGAAATCCCTCCCGCCCTCAAATCCTTCCGCTCGCCCGCCCCACCCTCCCTGCCCCCGTCCACTAATTTCCTGTTCCCCCCGCCCCCCGCCTTCCAGGGCAAGGCCGAGGTCCTTGCGCTGGCGAAGCGCATGCTGCGTCGCAAGCAGAAGGAGTCCATCGTGGATGCGGCTTACAACCGGTTCGCCTTCCACGACTCGGGGCTGCCGCGCTGGTTCGCGGAGGACGAGCGGCGGTTCATGCGGTAGGTGTGCAGCAGTCGTGTGGGTGGGTGTTGGAGTCGTGGCGTCGTGTGAGTGTATGGCGGGGTAGGTAGGTTCAGGACTGCAGGTGCAGGTGCCCGGGAGCGCGTGTGTGCGAAGGTTGGTTGGGGCCAGGCCGGGCCACCTGGTGCGGCGGGAGGAACGACGACAGGGTGCGGGTGCGGGTGCAGGTGCCTACTCGCGCGCAACCCGGGTAGGGGGCAGCACGTGGCTGTTTGCCTGGCGGGCTGTCATGGGTGGCACTGATTCTGGTGGCGGCACCCGGTGGCCCCCCCCGGCGTTTGGTTTTTCGTTTCGTTTTAGCCCTCCCCTCCTCGGGCGTGCACCGGATGGGTCGCAGGCCCATACCTCCGGTCACCAAGGCGGAGATCGAGGCGGAGAAGGAGCGGCTGCGCGCCATCGACGCGCGGCCCATCAAGAAGATCGCGGAGGCGAAGGCGCGCAAGAAGCAGAAGCTGGTCAAGCGGCTGGAGCAGGCGCGGCAGAAGGCGAATGTGAGCTGCTGGGTACGGGGCGCTGGGTACGGGGCTGGGGTTAGGAAAGATCGGCGGTGGCGGCGGGGTGGGATGGGTCGTGGCGGGGTGTATGACCGGGTCGCGAGAGGGGCGACCCAGATGGCCCTCGCGCGGGCAGGCGGGGATGGATTCCCGGTGTCCTGGTGGAGATCAGATCTCTACTAGAGTCACATGCGGCTCAGCGGGCAGGACAGTCGCCGTCATCGGCCGTCCTCAGCTGGGAAAGGACAAGCGTGAGGACATAGCTGTGCGCTTGCTGCCGTGTCAACTGTCAAGGGCGTTACCAGACCAGGGCACGCGGCGTCCTCGCTGCGCGGAGACCACCCACCACGCCGTGGCGGCGGCCTTCCCCACCCGCCTCTCGGTGGCGTTGCCTCCCTTATCATCCACATCGACCCCGACCCCGACCCCGACTCCGACCCCGACCCCGACTCCGACCCCGACCCTGACTCCTACCCCTACCCCTACCCCGACTCCGACCCAACTCCGACCCCGACCTCAGGCCGTCGCGGACCAGGAGGACGTGCCCATGAAGTCCAAGATGCGCGAGATCGAGAAGATCTACAGCAAGGCGCGCTCGGCCGCCGCCAAGAAGGGCAAGAAGGGCCGGCGCGGGCCCCCGGTGGACCGCCGGCTGAAGAAGGACAAGAAGGCCATGATGCGCGCCAAGCAGAAGGAGATGAAGAAGAAGGGCCGGAAGGGCCGCTGAGGCGCGGAAAGCCGCGCGCGGGGGTGAAGGGGGGCGGGCGGGAGGAAGTGGGCCCCTGCATTGGGCCCCTGCATTGGGCTCTAGTGCATGTACGAGTAGCGCGATTTGTCTGGGTAAGAAACTACGAATGGTACGAGTTTCCTGTGTCGTACCGTGTGTAACTGCACCGGAGTGCAGGGGTCGGTCATGACGATGAGCAAGCGCCCCTGGATGATGCGAGGATGAGGTTGTTGTTTGTCATAAGGCGCTTGTAGGCAGGTAGTCGTAGGATATGAGGGGACGCAAGTGGCTGTGGTGTTGGGGGCAGAGCGGCTGGTTTGGGGCACGGATGGGAACGCATACGGATGGACAGGGGGAGTGTATATGTGGAGCTGGGCGCGCTGGCCTGGAATATGCGTGCTCGGAACAGGTTATGGCCGTGCATGAGGGGTTTGGGAAGAGGCGCTTGGGAATTTTGGAAGGCGCCAGGGGGTTGTTCCCTGCCCACGTGGCGGTAGTCTTTGCGGACACCCGCCGGCAAGTGCGGACACGTTCGTTACTTCGTTTAGGGTGCCCGGCACTGGACAGCAGCCGTTGACCCGAAGTGAGCCTGTCTGAGGCAGTGATCATCGGGCAAACCTTGCCCCGTACAACCTCGGGATTATTATACAATTAGGGAAGGTCAGATAGGCCGGTTGACGGTTCCTACATGTAACTCAGGGACGCAGGTTCGGCCCGTAACCGTATTGCAACGACTTTTGAGGTTGAGGACGTAGGGGGAGGTAGGGTTTTTAACCACCAGGTTCTATCCACGACGACGCTCACGAAGCGTTCAAGAATGAACACAGGCAGTTAGGGCTGCGTTGTCTCAGGCAGTCAGCCATGATGAGGGAATACGTTTGTCCGTCCTTGCTGCTCTGGTCGTGGGAAATAACCGACGCCGGTTACGGGTCTCGGCGGTGTTGCAAACATCATGATTATTTAGTACCACTTTTCAAGTGCAAATGTATCCTACTATGTAATAGTTAGGCATGTAAGCTTTATTGCCGTAAACCCCAAATTCGCGACATTAGCGCCTGTCATTCTTTTTCAGTAGAATAATGGATTGGACTCCTTTGCCTACACGTATTACACTTTTCAGCAAATCGGACTTTGCGAAACTGTGTTCGAAGCGGGTAGTCCGACGTCGACGCCAAAAGAAAACATGCATGGGCGAAAAGTCACCTCGAACGCTCAAAATGTGCGAAAGGCAATCACTTCTGCCGCCGCTGCAAAATCGGCCAATCCGTCAGGTCTCCAAGTTCTGTAAAGTTTGGCATACATGATACCGGCTTTGTGTCGCAACATCAATTTCCCAAACAAAGCCAAAAGCAGAACGCGGGAGAATTGGAGGTGTCGCCCAGGACTGTTGGCCCTAGCCAACAGTAGTCGTACCACAACTTCATCCATTCGCAAAGCCACTCTCAACAGCAAGCGCTATCAAACAAATGACCCTTTTGGGGTCGCCTGTAATTGATGCAACGTGAATCATGACGTGAATGCCAGTACCTATTTCTGTCTTGCATGTTTGCGACCGATTGCAAGTCCGGCTGAGTTGTTCTAAAAATGTCGGCTAGGTAAGCTCACAGTCGATCTTCGAATGCCGTATAGGCTAAAGGGGTCGGCATCCGCCAAGAAACTCCCCAGCTGACTATTTGGGCGATTCCATTGACAGAACGGACGGTGCGGCATCATGTCGAACAATTATTGTAACTCAGCACTGCCCGGTGGGGATGCGCAAGCGCGATGTCTGGTGAGTCCTAGCTAACGCGTGTGCAATCGTTCGGTTCCGAATGCATGCCCAGCGCTTTCCTGCTCAGACAGAATGTCCATGCTTGGGCGCAGGCGGGTGGACCAATTTCATTTGCTGCGAAAGGTTGGCAGCGGGTACGCCAGCACGGTCTACCTGGGCACTTGCCGCACGACAGGAAACCAGGTCGCGGTGAAGCTCTACCATAAGAATAAACTTTCAGAATTAAATCACTTTCAAGTGGCCCGCGAGATAACTATACATAGCGGCCTGGATCACAAGCACATCATCCAGCTGGTGAGGACGGTGGCTCCCCGGGGGATGGCCTTTCCCCCTCCCTGCTGCCCCCCTCGGCTAACCTCCCTTCAACCCCCTCCCATGACCCACATCAGTGGGCAGCGTTTGAGGACCAGTACGGCATCTATCTGGTGTTCGAGTACGCGAGCAAGGTGCGCCGCAGTGTCCTCGCACCCTGGGGTGTTGCGCTTGGCGGGGGTAGGGGCGGAATGGCGCATGCCGTCACCGCAGAACCTCCCCCTTCCCGTCTCCGCTGCCCCCGCTCCTCCCACGCCGCCTCCTCCCACGCCCGCTCCTCCCGCGCTCTGCAGGGGGATGTGTTCACGGAGGTGGAGCGCCGCGGTGGCCAGCTCAACGAGGCGGAGTCTGTACGGCAGGTACGGCCCGGCACGAAAGCGCTGCCCGGACCGGTCGCTGCTGCTGTGCGTCCTGCTGCTGCGACAGCGGCTCTTAAAGCGTCTGTTCTCAACCACAGCACAATCACACACTGGCGCACACCTGATTTGGGTCGGGCGGGTTCTTTGCTAGGCACGTGCGCCCGCCGATGAAACGGCCGCGGGATCATTAATGGCTCCGCCCCGCCCCGCCCCGCCCCTCGGCAACAGGTGATCTACCCCTTCCTGAGCGCGCTCGAGTACCTGCACAGCAACTACATCATCCACCGGGACATCAAGCCGGAGAACCTGCTCTTCACCGCCACCGGCGTCCTCAAAGTCGGAGGTCAGCTCCCGGGAGGAGGGGAGGGGAGGCGGAAGGGGAGGCGGGAGGGGAGGCGGGCGCGATCGGGCTCAGCGCCAAGTCCGTCAGCTGAGGAGGAGGGGCGGGGCGCAGACCCCTGCAGAGCCCATTGTGGGCTCTGCACGGCCCCGTCTCGCTCGATGGGGCGCACCCAGCCCCGACACATACTCAGGGAGGGGGGCGTTGGGGAGGTGGGGACACACATACCTCGCCGCGTAATACCCCCTCCCTCCGCTCCTGCCTCCCCGGCTCCCGCACCGCCCCCATCCCGCTTCTCCCCACCCTCCGCCCCGGCCCTTGCACCACCCCCGGATCCCGCACCCCTCCGGATCTCGGATCTGGGATCCAGATTTTGGGTTGTCCATCAACTTCAGCCAGGAGCGCCCCGTGACCCGGGTGGGCACCCTGGACTACATGGCGCCCGAGGTGGTGGTGTGTCCGGACAAGCACCGGCCTCACGACCACAAGGAGATGAAGCACCTGTACTACACGCCGCTGGTGGACGCCTGGGCGGTGGGGGTGCTGGCCTACGAGCTCATCGTGGGGCGGCCGCCGTTCGATAAGGCAAGGCGCCTAGGCACCTAGGCACGGCACCCGTGCCCTCCCTTGCCCTGCCGTGCCGTGCCCTGCATTTGCCTTGCCCTGCCCTGCATTTGCCTTGCCGTGTCTTGAGAGTGTGTATATGCACACTGTCCTGCGCTCCTGCCCTGCCTGCGAACACGCACGGCAGGTTATTATGTTAAGTATTTTGGTCCTGGGTTTGAGTCGGGCGGGCTTCTTGTTAAACGCACACACACAAAGTGTTTTTTACACACAGAACACACACCTCTGACCTGCCCTGCCACACCGCACCACACCGCAGGGTCAGAAGAAGGCGACCATCAACGAGATCCTGAACGGCGAGCCCTTCCTGCCGCCCTGGCTGTCGGAGGGCGCCGTACACTTCATCCGGTGGGCCCTCACCAAGGATCAGCAGAAGCGCCCCTCCGTGCTGCAGCTGATGGAGCACCCCTGGGTGGCGAGCCACATGAAGCAGGCGGCGCTGGCGTCGGCGCGGCGGCAGCTGGTCAAGACGGGTGGGCAGGGAGGGTGGGCAGGGAGGGTGGCCAGGGAGGGTGGTGGTGAAGGGCGATGGTGGGGCGGGTTGAGGGCGTGGAGTGGTGGAGGGCGTGGAGTGGGGTATTGAATGTGGGGTGTGGAGTCGTCTATCAATGCTCCTCCCCCCTCTCCCCCCTTCGCATCGCCGCTATCCCCTCAGACTCGTTTGTGGAGCCCCGGCAGCTGGGCTTCCGAGGCAGCAACGCGCCCGCCGCCTCCGAGCAGTCCCCGCCGACCGGCGGCGGCCGCGAGCCGCCGCGGCCGCTGCAGGTGTCATCCGTGTCTCAGGGCGGCCGCCAGTTGGGACACTCCAACTCCATGTCGGCGGTCGACGGGATGCGCTTCCGCGACGTCAACATCGACAGCGTCACCAATGGCATGGCCTCGACGGCGGAGGCGGCGCTGAACGCCGTCAAGCGCGTCTCCGACGGCGACGGCACCACCGGCGGCCGGCCCAGCGCCGCCGGCGGCCGCGTGAGCCGCGCGGGTACGGCGCGGAACAGCGGCGCAGGCGGGGTGCCCGTCAGCCGCCTGGGTGGGCTCAACGCGGCGGCGGCCGCCGCGGCCCTGGCGGCGGTCGCGGCGGAGGAGGCCGCGGCCGCGACCGCCGCCAGCGCCGCCGCCAGTACGGCGGCGGCGGCCGCGGCGGCGGCGGCGCAGCGGAATGGTCGGCCCATGACGCGGGAGGAGCTCCTGGCCTCATTGACGTCCCCGCATAGCGGACGCGGCCTTGGGCTCCAGACGATGCGGTCCTTCACCGCGGGGAGGCCCACCCCGCTCGTCCAGTCGGCGGTGGCGGGCGCCATGATGCGCACCAGCAGCGGCGGCGGCGCCTCCGCCTCCGCGGGGGGTTCCGTGACGGTGCACGGCATGCGGCCCGTGCACCCGCCGCCCGCCGCCATGTCGCCTCTGGCGCGCAGCGGCAGCCCCTTCAACTCCTCCTCCGCCATCGCCGCCGCCGTCGCCGCTGCCGCCCAGGACCCGCTGCCGGCGGCGACGGCGGCGGCGGCGGCACCGCCGCCGCACCACCCCGCCTCGCCGCTGTCCGCCGCCTGCCCCAGCGCCGATCTGGCCCTGGAGCTGGGCCGATTGAGGGTCGACAGCCAACAGTCCTTGCTGGCGAGCAGCGGCAGCGCGCCGTACAGTCCCAAGCCTGCGACGCCGCTGCGGCCGCAGCCGCCGCAGGCGCCGTCGCCCTCCGCGCGGGGGCTGAAGAGCGGCTCGCCGCTCATCCCCAGCCGCCTCTCCCAGTCCTTCACCAGCCCCATCTCGCCACTGGCGGCGGCAGGCGCCGGCGGCGCCGGCGGCGCCGGCGTGGGTGCGGGCGCGCAGCACCATTTGCAGCCGTCGCAGCACGTGCCCAGCCGGCTGGGTCAGCAGTCCTCCTCGGGGGCCCCCCACCCGCGGGAGTCGACCTCCAGCTCCGCGGCGGCGGCGGCGGCGGGCCTGGCGGCAGCGGCGGCGGCGGGGCAGCATGACGCCAGCGGGAACCCTAAAGTCAGCGGTGTGGGGGCGGCGCCGGCGGCGGCGGCGGCAGCGTCGCTTTCTAACAGCGCGCCGGTGCCGTCAGCGGCGCCGCCCGACCTACCTGGCGCCTCCCCAGGAGGGGTGCGGACGGTAGGGGACTCAAGTGGCGGCGCCGCCGCCGCAGCGGCGGCCGCAGCCTCCCCGCGCGCGCATTCGCCGTACGCGTACGGCAGCCCTCGGGAGTTGCCTGGCGAGCGGGACGACTTCTTCTTCGATGAGCGCGAGGAGCTGGCGGCGGCGGGCGGGGGAACGGGAGGGTCAGCTGGGGGGGGAGGCGGCAGCAGCAGCGCCGGCTCTGGGCCCGGTTCCGGAGCCATGGACCGGAAGAGCCCGTCCTTCAAGGCAAGCAAGGGGCTGTTCGGGTCCTTCAAGAGGGTGTTTTCGTGACGGACGGACGGACGGACGGACGGACGGATCTATCTCGTTGCGGGGACGCGCGGGAGGCGGGTGATGGCGGAGCCGCAGGAGGTAGTAGAGCGCGAGGGGCGCAGGGGGCATCTCTGGCGGGGTAATTTAAATTACGCGATCCGGCATCGTGTACGAACGTGTACGACAGCAAGCGTGCGCTGCGTCTGGATGCGTGCCCGGGACTGTGTGTTTTTGGGACTACCAGGAGCTTCCGGGGCGGGGGAATCGGGGTACGGAGACTGGAGGTGGGGGCAATGGCGAGGCTCCGGGGTGGGGGGCCCGGCACCACCAACCGCAACCCGAGGGATGGGGAGGGGCGGCGCGCTGCAATACCGCGTTCGTCGTCCGCCTTGCCACGCGCATTTCGCGAGGGGGTTGGGTCTGATTCGCTGCCAGGGAGGGAGGGGTGTGGCCTCCGGCATTCCGCTGGCTCGCCCGCTCTTTCGCTGCCTCCCTCCCTCCCTCCCTCCCTCCCTGCCCGGTAACCCTGAACCCCCGGGGTATGCGCTACCCGCCGGCGCTTCAAGAGGTGCCGCCTCTGTGGTCAGGGGAGTGGGGCGGTGGGCGCCCAACCGAAAGGGGGAGAGCCTAGCAGCCCGCAGGGATGTACTGCAATGTACTGCACGTTCTGTTTCGGACTTTGCTGCTGCTGTAGTACTGCTGCTACTGCTACTGCTACTGCTACTAATGGTGGTGGTGGTGGTGGTGGTGGTGGTGGTCGGCTCCGTGTGGGCGGTTCCTCAATGCTCCTCTCGCTCTGGCTAGGGCTCCAGGTGGGGGCCGGCTTCGGGCCATGAAATGCACTGTGGGGTGGTGGGGTGATGGGGGTATTGGTGGTGGGAAGAGCAATGCCGCAACTAGGCGCGATTGAGGACCGTGCAGGTTCAGGCGCCTAAGCCGGGTGGGGTGGGGTGGGGGCTGCCCAACTGCGCGTACGGGTCTGCCCGTTTGCCGGTGCCCGTGGGCGGAGGACACTTTCTTTTGCCAGAAATGCGAACATGGGATGGGTGAGCGGCTAGGCGGGTGGAGGGAGGTGGAAAGCTGGCCACGGCCACGGCCACGGCCGCCACAGCGGATGCAGGTAAGGGGAGCATGCCGGGGGTGAGGGGGGCACTGTCCACGCAGGGGTGGCCTTGGTGCTGTGTATGTGTGTGGCTGTTTGAACACCCCCCCCTCCCCCGCCTGAAGAGGAGGCAAGGGGCCAGGAGGAAGGTGCAGGGGGGGGGGCGAGGGCCCAGCTGAGATGTGCAGGGCAGCGGCCTCCGAACGGTTTCGAGCATCAGAGGCCTCTTGCGGCTACGCTGTAGGGGCTGGCTGCCTACCTGCCGGGCTGGCTGCTTGCCTGCTGCGTTCGGGGAAGTCTCGCCAGGAGGTCGCGTGCACGGACCGACGGCCCGTACTAGCCGAGCGCAAGCAACGCATCTAGTGCCTCCGTTTGGGGAGGGAGCCTTAGGGAGGTCTGCCAGTTGGACAGCGCCTTTCATGGAGCCATCCGTGACCCGGCTGGCGGGCGACGGGTCCTGAAGCATTGCACAGGCCATGTGCCGCCGACGAGCTGATCCGCATTGGCCAGCCGATGGTGGAATTCGCATAACGCCAGGAGCTCGGGACTGCAGACTCGCATGCTGCATGATACCGCATGGAAATGAAATGTGGTGCCAAGCCGTCCGTCGAGCCGCTTACTCGTCCTGTCCACCGGAGTATACCGGCGGGCACCGCAGGGGCGGCGCCGGTAGCGTTCCCGTTTCGCACACCTGCGCCTCTGCCCCTCCCCCACTCGCCCACGCCTCGCACAATGCACCCCCCCTCCCTTCACCCGCGGTGCTACGGGGGCCCGTCGCCTCGCGACACTTCACAGGGACGGACACTTCACACCTGCAGCACCATCGCAGATCGCACCGCGTTCAGCAGCACCCCCCAACCAATCATTCATCCCTTCTCTGTTCTCTGCACTACAGCAGCAGCGGAAAGCCCACAACAAGAACCGGTTGGCCGGCCACTCCTCCAGGCGTCTGATCGACCTGGCTCCCCACCCCCCCTGGGATCTGGACGTCGCCGTGGCCGCAGCGCAGCACACGCCAGGCATCCCCCCGGGCGAAAAGAAAGACGTGCCCTGAGGAGCAGTAACAGTTTCGAAGCAAGAGAAAACAGAGCATCCAGTTCTTTAAAGACAGCGCAGAAAAGATAATCAAGCTGTGACAACCACCGGCCTGTATCATCGCACACACATAGTCACGTAATTCGTTCTTCAAATGGTTGTGTTCGTCCGCAGCATCAGACCCCTGTTCGCCGTCCACTGACGACTATATGCCTTCCTAGGGAGCACAAAAACACACACGGTGCATGTAAAAATACTTCCCATGCCAAGCGTTTGAATGCATCTCCTCCCAAGCTGCTCAACGGTACGGCGGTCCGGCCCGTGCAGTGCAGTGCCTCCTTCCCCGCCCCACCAGGTAGCCTCGTCCATATCGACATACCTCATCATGCCCGCACACGCCAGGTCACATTCGTGGATCCCCCCATTCACACATACATACACACGCTTACACACATTCCACTCCCGACCCCCTCCGCTCCCCGACTCACTCCCCCGGACCCCACCAAGCCCCGACCCCCCTCGCGCAATCAACCAGCCAACCAGCCAACGCCCCGTACCGGCATCTACCCAGAAAACCAGAGGGCACGAGTCGCGTTCCACAAAAACACTTTCCACCAAACCAAAACCACATACATACACATACACATACATACATACACATGCACTCATCCGCCCGTTGTGAAGTCGCAATGACACGCGCGGAAAACACACACACACACGCTCACACACACACACACACACACACACACGGTCTCCCGTATGGGGCGGGTTAGCGCCCCCGGCCAGTGTCGGCCCGGCAGATATGTAACGATTCACACACACACAGACACACAGAGACACACACACACACACACAGACGCACACACACACACACACACAGACGCACACACACACACAGACGCACACACACACAGACGCACACACACACAGACGCACACACACACAGACGCACACACACACAGACGCACACACACACAGACGCACACACACACAGACGCACACACACACAGACGCACACGCACCGACACAGACACAACAGAGAGCCGCGCCGACGCGCAGCACCAGCACGCGCGCGCCCCCCTTCCCTCGGACACCAGAGGCCCTAGAGGTTCTGCACGAGCTCCACACTCCCCGTCCCCAGCTCCACCACCCGGCCCACACACAGTCGGGCGGCGGGGGACTTGAGGTCGTCCACGGAGCCGCGCAGAGTGGCGTCCGTCAGAAAGTGAGCGGCCGTCTCGAACGACATCTTGAGGAAGGGCGACACGCTCGACTCGATGCCGATGCGGTTGCAGGCGCGGTAGCCGCCCTGTCAGTGTGTGTGCGGGGGGAGGTGGGGAGCGAGGCCGGGTGGGGGCCGGGGGGCAGGAGCGTCAGGAGGAGAGGGATGAGCGGGATGCGGGGGGGGGGTGAGAAACAGCCCAGGGGGAATGCGAAGGCCCTGGAGGCGTGAGCGGCACCAATACCGCTGAGGACGGCAAAACGCTCCAGCAAATGTCCCGTACGGTAATGTCCCCAGCTGGCGCGCCGTAAAAGCTGTGACAATGAACAGATGAACAGCATGACGGACCTCTCCCTCCCTCCCTCTCCCCCCTCTCACCTGGTGCGTCATGAAGTCCGCAATGAGACTCAGATGGCGGGGGTCCACGCCAATGCCGTACGCGCTGAACACGCTCTGCACCTCCCGCATGATCGTCGCGCGCGCCGCCTCCACGCCGTACGTCACCAGCATGGCGTACACGTCATTGGTGGTGATGCCGTTCACGTCCGCAATGTCCGACTGGGCCCAGGCGCCCTCAAAGTTGACGCCGTCCGTCTGGACGCGCGTCGGCTCCTTGCCCTGCGCCTCCACCACATACACCTTGTCAATGTTGGGCGTGGCGCGGACCAGCGTCGCCGCCGCCACGCGCTCCACAATCTCCAGCATCAGCAGCTTGGGACTATTGAGCGGCAGCGTTAGGGTGAGGCTGCAGGTGTGCTTGGCGTAGTCGACGTCGGGGTCGACTCCCGCCGCGAGAGCAGGTGCGGGGCCGGATGGGCCCCCCGGGTGGGTGCCGCCTCGGCTCGGCTGCAGGGGCGGAAAAGAGGGGGCGCGCGAGGGGTGGGGGAGAGTAAGGAAAAGGGTTGCCAAGGCCATGGGGTTAGGCGAGCAAGGGAGGCCGGGACGCAGGCGAAGAAGCCTAGTACAAACTGCGCTTGGCTGACTGGCAGAGCGTTCCAAATGCTGGGGATCCTGGGGTTTGAGAATCGGCAGCAGGGGGCAGACGGTGAGAGTGCAATCCCCTCGAACAACCACCACATGGCCACATCGCCAACCCCATCCACGGCATTTACCCACAATCAAGCAATACACACACATGTGTGCTTCGGCGGTCTTTCCGTTAGGACTGGGTTAGCAACCCTTATTTAACACTAACACACAAAACAAACACCCTCTCACCTGCACGTCGTCGGCCGGCTCATCCGCCCCCTCGCCTTCCGCCTGCTGCTGCTGCTCCTTCTCCTCCTCGTCATCATCATCATCCCTCTCCACAGCCAGGCCCCGCCGCTCCGCCTCCCGCCGCGCGGCCGCCGCCACCTCCGCGTCCTCCTCGTCGCCGGCGTCGTACGTGGCCGCCTCGCCCCGACCGCCCCGAAACCTAATCGGGCAGGGCGCCAGTAGGACAATCAATAGAGGTCCTCGGAACCCAACTGTCGCGCAATAAATGCCATGCGATCATATGCGAAACACAGGACAGTATACATCAAGAAATATGCTGTTGGTGCGCTACAACGTACGACATGGTTGTACAAGATCATGGGAGAGTCCGTTGCTCCTCTTGTTCCTTCGCCCCACTCCCTCATCGCGTACCTGAGCTTGCCCTCCCGCAGCTCCTCGTCCTCCTCCGCGTCCTCAAAGTCGTCCTCCTTCTCGCTCTTCCGCGCCCGCGCCGCCGCGCCCCGAGCCCCGTCGCCGTCCTCCTCGGCTGCAAAGGCAAACACCGACAGACCGCCAGCGAACATCAATCAACGCAGAACCCGAGGCGGCGGTTGACGCAGTCGGCCAGTCACGGCAGCCCCCGACTCGACTGGACTGGACCCACCGGCCACCGCTAGGTGGAACCAACCTTACGCGGGTGTTTACTACCTAGCGGGGCATCGCAGCTGTCAGAAGGCTATAAAGAATTTTAAATCAATGCGCGTTGGGGCGTTCGTAACAAGACGGGGTGATCATCACCCAGATGCCGACATCTAGTCGCATCTGTCAGATTGAACAAGCGAACAATTGTCTTGCGTGACTCAGTACGCCCCCAGCGCTCAAAGTGAGAGAAAATGTTGTATCGTCATCCAGCTGCGGTGGCCCCTATAGCGCCCTAGGTAGGTGGGCCACATGGCTGTGTGGATTATGCAACTGATCCTAGGGTATCGCAGGTTGCCTGGCGTCTGGGTTATCTTAACGGCTTTCAGACCGTCGCCGCGAGACGTCCTCATCGGTACGGGTACGTGCATCTGTCAGGACCTTGAAAGTGTCAGCACGGTTTAGGTGCTCAGATATTGTCAGGTGAAGGTCATGATGGGTCATCCCTCAGATGCGCGATCCGCTGGACTTCACGCCGAATGCCTTGCCCGCCCGCCTGCCTGCCTACATAATCACCAAACCTAAACATTGTGTGGCTTAGCGGACTGTCGCAGCGCCATTATCACGCGCCCCCGTGGTGGTTAGAACAGGAAGGCGCGTGGTCTTTGCGCTGCTGTGCTTCATTATGGGCATCACGCGGCATCCCCCCAGTCACTGACGGCGACAGGCGAATGTTTGACCGTGTGCCGGGGCAGTATACGCAGCGCCGCCGGAATCCATCAACGGAACGAGTCGCGCCTTGCGCGCGCGCACCGCTGCCTCCTTGCCCATCGATTTCCCTCCGCGACAGGATGGGGCTGGGTCCGAGGTGAGTGATCTACTCGTAATCTGGAGACGGTACGGACCGGTTTTGGGGCATGTGCGCCGCCGTTAAAACACACGGACGCGTGGAGAAACAAACCGCCCGTGTGCTCTTTAAACGGCGCTGTGCTTCGCTATAGGCATCACGCGGCATCCCCCCAGTCACTGTAAAGGACAGGCGAATGTTTGACCGTGTGCCGGGGTCTCAAACCGTTGGGCTTCATGCCGTTCATGTTCGCGCGTGTCCCTAAGGTCGGCCGAATGGGGTATCCAAGGATGGCAGCCGCGCCACCATCCATCTTCCGTCGATCCATCCACTCGCTACGGCATATAACCCCTCACCAACGCTCTCCCGCCCGCCCCCCCAACCCTAGACCCTCCTCCTACCACACCTCAACCTTACACACGCCCTTCATCCTTTCCCAGCCTCCCAGGCCCAACACCACCCCCCTTCCCACCCAACCCCTCCCAACGCCCGCCCCTCAAGTCTCCCTCCCCCCCTCGAAGCTGACTCACCCGCCGGTCCCGCCGCCGCCGCCGCGGGCGCCTCTCCGTCCTTGCCAAAGGTGGATATGTCCACCTTCCCGATGGCCACCCCCGCCTTCCGTTTGGCCTCCTTCTCCACCTCGAGCTGCAGCCGCCGCGAAAAGACCCCCCGAAACACCTCCACCAACTGTACGAACGACAGCTCCACCTCCGCGTCGTACTGGTCGGGGCTGCGAAGGGGTGCGAAGGGGTGCGGGTGTATGTAGGGGCTTGGTGTTTGGTAACGAGATGAGGGGTAACGATAAGGGGTAACGGTAACTTGCCTGTGCCGACTGCCACAGAGCTAGGGAGCTAGGGGCCCAAAGTGAACTGGTACGCAACTGGGGTGTGGGGCTCGGAACGGGATGTAGACTGGGCAGTGCCACCAGAGGGGCCGGCCGGGGTCGAAGGCTCTAAGCGACACAATCGACGAGAAAGAGCGAGAGCGCGACAGAGGGATGGGGCACGATTGATTTAGCCAGTCATCAATTCCATCGCTGTGTGAGAGGATGGCGTTCGGGTCCCCTCCCTCCCGCTACGCCCTCCAGCAACCCCCTTCGCTCTGCCGGACGGACCGACCCGTGGGTCACTCCGCCCCGAATCCGAATCCACAGCCGACACCGGGCCCAAGGCAGCAGCGGCACCCGTCGTGTCAGCCACCCCACGTCCCTGCTCCCTCCCTCAGCCCAACCTCCCACCCCCAATCCCGCTCCCAGACCCCACCCCACCCCACCCCACCGCACCTCCCCCTCACCTGAAGAACTGCAGCGTGACCCGGTACATGCGCGCATACCCGTCCCCGCCGCCCCCGGGCAGCCGCCCCACCGGCTGCTCCTCCACCGAGATGCCCCTCAGGCACTCCGCCAGCCGCAGCCGCCGCAGCCGGTTCGCCAGCACGTGCGCCTTGGACAGCGGCAGCCCGCCCCGCAGCGGCAGCGTCATGACGGGGGTGCGGATGCGGCTGGCGGCCGTCATGAGGATCTCCCGGAGGCGGGGGATACCCAGCGTCACGTTGGCCTCACCGCGCCCCGCCATGTGGAACGTGTTGAGGGTCATCTGCGTGCTCGGCTCACCTGAGGAGGCAGCATCAGCAGTAGCCGCATCAGCATCATCAGCATCAGCAGCAGCACGAGAAGAACAAAAGAAAAACGGGTGCGGGGGTTGTATGGGGCGTAGGGGCGCGGGATGAGGATTGTATGGGGTGTAGGGGTGGGATGGCGGCTCGGGAAAACCCCTACTACACCGGATGAGTGGCACAGCGGCGGTTGCACCCCCAGCTTGGCAGCAACAGCACACACACACACACACGCGCACGCGCACGCGCACGCGCACACGCACACGCACACGCACACGCACACGCACACGCGCACGCACACGCGCACGCGCACGCGCACGCCCACGCACGCACGCACACACACACACACGCGCACGCACGCACGCGCACACGCGCACGCACGCACGCACGCACGCACGCACGCACGCACACACACACACACACACACACACACACACACACACACGCACGCGCACGCGCACGCGCACGCGCACGCACACGCACACGCACACGCACACGCACACGCACACGCACACGCACACGCACACGCACACGCACACGCACACGCACACGCACACGCACACGCACACGCACACGCACACGCACACGCACACGCACACGCACACGCACACGCACACGCACACGCACACGCACACGCACACGCACACGCACACGCACACGCACACGCACGCACACACACACACACACACACACACCCGTCACCTCCCCCGGCACCTCCACTCACCCACGGACTGCGCCGCCAGCACCCCCACCGCCTCCCCCGCGGCCGCCTGCGACTGCATGTACTTGAGCATCATCATCTGAGCAAAGCTCGCGCCGTCAACCCGGCCGGGCACCCCCGACCTCGACGCGCCGCCGGCCACCGCCGCTGCGCCCTGGCGGCTCCCGCCGGCCTCCGGCAGCAGATCCGACCCATGGGACGCCCGCAGGTAGGCCGCCAGCGCATCCCCAAAGGACTCGCTGGTGGCCCCCATGACGGTCGCGGGGTGCAGGGCGCTGATCGGCAGGCCGTCGAGCAGCGCCGCCGCGCGGCGGCGGGCGGCCGCAGCGGCGTCGTGCTGCCCGGCGGCCTGCTGCCGCTCCGCCTGGCCCAGCAGGGCGGCGCGCTCCGCCAGTGCGGCGGCCACCTGCGCCTCGCGCTGCGTGAGGCCCGCCGCCTGCGCGATGTGATCATAATTAGGTCACGGGGGGTGAAGGTGGTGAGTGGAGTGAGGTGAGGTGAGGTGGAGTTCAGAGGGAGGTGCTGGGACGAGGGGGTCATCAGCGGGGGTGGGGGTGGGGGTGGGGTTGGGGTTGGAGGTGGCAGGTTCGGAATACAAAATTAACAACAACACCAAGTAGGCCCACATACCCACCTTGCCAGCCGCCAGCGCCGCCTCCCGGTCCACCACCTGCGAGAACCGCTCCGCGTTGCGCGCCAGGAACCCAAACTGCCGCATGTACGACACATTCATCACGTCCAGTCCGTCCTCGCCGTACGCAAACTGCACCACCGACGCGTCGCAGTTGTCCCGTACGGTGCCGTCGTAGTGGATCCGGAGCGATTCCAGGTTCTTCACCAGGCACCTGCGCCCAGAACGGGGAAGGGGGGGAACGGGGGGTATAGGAAATTGGTAGACCTATTTATACTGAAGGGGGAACGGCGGGGGCCGAAGGCGGGGGTGGTGGAGCCAGTTGGTCCACGGTACATCTTATCAACTGCCGGGGGCTGGGAAAAGTGGGATGCAGAGGCGCCGCCCGGTTTCCGAAACGCGGCACGTCTCCCCGCAGGGGGGTGGAGAAATGGAAAGACCTGCTAACAGTGCGCACTGCCCGGGCGAAGATCGGGTAGCGAATGGACTGCGCCCTAAAGAATTTAGGGCGCAGTCCATCGAGTGACGATGGGCAATCGATGGAGCGCGAGAGAGACGGCCGGCCCCAGCGCCATCCCGAGGCGTCGGTTGACGCAGTCGGCCAGTCACGGCAGCCCCCGACTCGACTGGACTGGACCCACCGGCCACCGCTAGGTGGACCCAACCTTATGCAGGTGTTTACTACCTAGCGGGGCATCACAGCTGTCAGAAGGCTATAAAGAATTTTAAATCAATGCGCGTTGGGGCGTTCGTTACATGACGATGTGATCATCACCCAGATGCCGACATCTAGTCGCATCTGTCAGTTTGAACAAGCGAACAGTTGTCTTGCGTGACTCAGTACGCCCCCAGCGCTCAAAGTGAGAGAAATTGTTGTATCGTCATCCAGCTGCGGTGGCCCCTATAGCGCCCTAGGTAGGTGGGCCACATGGCGTGTGGATTATGCAACTGATCCTAGGGTATCGCAGATTGCCTGGCGTCTGGGCTATCTTAACGGCTTTCAGACCGTCGCCGCAAGACGTCCTCATGGGTACGGGTACGTGCATCTGTCAGGACCTTGGAATGGTGTCAGCACGGTTTAGGTGCTCAGATATTGTCAGGTGAAGGTCATGATGGGTCATCCCTCAGATGCGCGACCCGCCCGCCCGCCTACCTACCTACCTTATTATCGAACTACCCAATCACCAAACCTAAACAAGAGGACTGCCTGTGTGCTTGTGTGGCTTGCGGACTGTCGCAGCGCCATTATCACGCGCCCCCGTGGTGGTTAAAACGGGCAGGCGCGTGGTCTTTGCGCTGCTGTGCTTCGTTATGGGCATCACGCGGCATCCCCCCAGTCACTGATGGCGACAGGCGAATGTTTGACCGTGTGCCGGGGCAGTATACGCAGCGCCGCCGGAATCCATCAACGGAACGAGTCGCGCCTTGCGCGCGCGCACCGCTGCCTCCTTGCCCATTGATTTCCCTCCGCGACAGGATGGGGCTGGGTCTGAGGTGAGTGATCTACTCGTAATCTGGCGACGGTACGGACCGGTTTTGGGGCATGTGCGCCGCCGTTAAAACACACGGACGCGTGGAGAAACAAACCGCCCGTGTGCTCTTTAAACGGCGCTGTGCTTCGCTATAGGCATCACGCGGCATCCCCCCAGTCACTGTAAAGGACAGGCGAATGTTTGACCGTGTGCCGGGGTTTCATAAGGCCCTGCCAGGCTTTGGGGGGCGGGAGTGGCATTCCCCCGCATGTTTACTCAAGACCTTGTCATGACCAGGAAGACCCAGATTCCCTTCCCACAGCAAAGCAAGAGGGATGTGGAAACGCGGCATGGGGTGTGTACCCCCTACGCACTCCTGTGTCGCACGCACATGCTCACATGATCACGCCTCCCCTCGAACCACCATGAACAGCCCCTTGCGGCACACTTGCTTTATACACACACACACACACACACACACACACACAATCTGCGCCCACCTCTGCAGGTAGCCCGATCGGGACGTCTTGACGGCCGTATCCACCAGCCCCTCGCGACCCGCCATGCAGTGGAAGTAGTACTCCTGCCCAAATCACATCACATCACATCAGATCAGACCAGACCAGACCAAATCAGGTGGTTCAGGAGGGCCTCCAGAAGGAGAGGGAGGGCAGGCGGGAGGACAACATCCATCAGAAACAAGGTTGTGGCAGAGCCGAAACGAGAGATGGCAGTCGGTCAGTCAGTCAACGAGTCAGTCGGACGGTTAGTCGGTCTGTAACCCAGATGGCCTCAGTCCCTTAGATGAAATGCACATCAGCGCCGCTCGGCGGCTCACGATGTTATTTGGTCTGTAAGTAAGTCTTCATCATCGGCCATATGTGTTCTACACGCGCATATGCGCTGTGCAACGTCGCCCTATATATACGCGGAAACGTCGCCCTGCCCACCACCCCCGCAGTGCCCCCGGGCCTTCGCCGCCACTCGGGCACGCGTCCTGCCGATGAGGTTGCACCGGAGGGTGCACCCTCGGCTCGGCCCCTCGTGGCGTGGCTGGTCTAGCCCCAAGTACGGTACGCGTCCGTCCCCACCACCGATAGGGAATCGCGACCAGGTACCAACGAGCTCAAATACCACCCCAAGTCCGCCAGCCTACGGTAGCCGCCAACCCAACCCAAAACCCGCACTCCCCTAGACCCCTAAACACTAGACCCCTCAAAGCCCCGCACCCCTAACCCTAAACCCCCCAAACCCACCTGCGGCCGCAGCCCTGTCAGGAAGCGGTCCCCGATGAACCCGTTGGACCGCCCGCCACCGTCGTACGGCCGAAAGCACGGCAGCGTCTTGCCGCTGGCCATGCGCGGCGGCCGCCTGCCCTCTAGTTCCTGCTGTCCCAGCAGACACGAGATCTGGCTGAAGTTGACCAGCGATCCCTTGGCGCCAGACACCGTCATCAGCGACAGGCAGTTGCGGGGAAAGGTCTTGGCCTGGCCGCCCGGCAGGCACACCTTGATCACCTCAGAGGACAGGCCGTGCATGGCGCCCGAGCCGCGCATGTCGTGCGCCTTGCCCGTGTCGCGGTTGGCGCGGTAGCGCTCGCTCAGCTCGGCTGCGATCTGGGGCCGAGGAGGAGGAGTAGGGTGGAGGGAGGAGGTCAAGGCAAGGAGGGAAGGAAGGAGAAGGAAGAGGAGGAGGTCAAGGCAAGATGGAAAGGGGGGACAAGAGGCGTGGTAAAAACCTGTACAGGTCTGGAGATTCAGAAGGACGCGAGCTGCGAAACGGGAGCCGTTGTCCTCAGCCCCATCGTCTGCCACCACCCCTCTACCCTCTCCCCAGTCTTCCTGCCTCAACACGTATCTCAGCAACCAGCAGCTCCCTTGTCCCTTTTGCCCTCGCTCTCCCCACTGACCCCTCCTCCGCCCTCCTTTCACACAAACACATGTACACATCCTCAGCCTCATCGTCAACCATCACACAGCCACCCCCTCCCCAATTTCTCTCCCCAGTCTCCCTCCCTCACCCGTATCTCGGCCACCAGCAGCTCCCTTGTCCCTTTTGCCCTCCCTCCGCCCACTGACCTCTCCTCCGCCCCCCTTCAACACACACAAACACACTTACAAACCCTCCCTCACCCGTATCTCGGCCATCAGCAGCTCCCGCGGGTGCCGACCGGGGTCCGCCACCACCTCGGGCGCCAGCGCAAACCCGCCTCCGTCCTTCGCCTCCTTGTCCTTGACGATCTCCGCACTGGCCTGCACCGCCCGCACTTCCGCGCCCGCAAGCAGCGCCGCCCGCTGCACCTCCGCCCGGGTCACAAGTAGCAAGTCGTCCAGACCTAAGAACGGGGGCCGTGGGGTGGGGTGGGGGTTATATAAAATTGGTGAGGCATATTCATGGGCGGGGTGGGGGTATAGGAAACTCTTAAGACATATTCATGGGCGGGATGGGGAAGAAAGGCAGAATCTAAGGGCAGTGGGATGCAGCTCGGCCGACAGTGCAGACGGACGGGGCCAGACGAGGACGGAAATGGACAAGGTGAAGAGAGCGGCCCTCAGCCCCGCAGCGTCCCTCCGGCGCCCCCTTTTTGGTCCCTCCGGCGCCCCCTCCCCCACCCGGCGCCCCCTCCCACTGCTCAGCACACGACACAACCCACACGCGTCCCTTCCTGCGCCGCCCATTGCTACGTGTACGGATATATATGTACGACAGTGTACGACCGCTGCTCATCAGAGCGCAACTCTCTCTCACACACACACACACTCACCGCACGTAAACCCGTGCCACTGCAGGTAGAAGGTGAAGAGGCGACTGAACGACGAGATGAGCTGACCCGCCGTCACGTTGCCGTACAGCTCCTGCACGCCGTGCACCAGGCCATACTTCCCGAAGGTGTTCTTGTCCAGCACGCCGCGCACCAGGTAGCCCCGGAAGAACTCCAGCTCGTCCTCGCCGCTGTTGCCCCCCCAGTAGCTGGCGGGCACCTTGCCCCCCGCCAGGAAGGTCAGGGGCGGCAGGCCCTTGGTGAAGAACCGGACCACGGTGCTGATCACCTGGGGGGGGGGCGGGGAGAGCGCGTCCAAGAGGGAGAGGTGGGGAAGCGGGCAAGGGCGGCAAGGTAAGGGGAAGGAAAGCAGCAAATAAGCTCTAGATTTAGCAAGGAGTGGTAGGTGAAACTGCACAGCGTATAAACCTGAAAACGGGCCCAGGACGAACCCGGAGGTAAGGAGGAACGCGAGTGCTTCGGCCTCGACATTTTGCCCGCAGCCACAAACAGACAGGGCGGCATCTTCAGATCGCAAAGTTTTGAAATCTCCATTAGGCCAGCCCCACCCGCTAGCCAGCCATCCATCCAATACCCCACCCGCTAGCCAGCCACCCACCCAACTAGCCCCTACCTGCTTGCCGCTCCACATAGTCCGCGGCTTCAGCATGCAAGGTGGCTCCAGCTCAATGTCCAAGCGCTTGCTCAGCGGCGTCACCGTCACCTTGCTCCGCGCCTGCCCCATCGCCGCCGCCGCCGCCTCCGCCGCCGCCGCCGTCGCGTCCTTGCCCGTCCACGCGCTGCACGCCACCAGCACCAACTGCCGGTACTCCTCCAGCGTGAAAAACGTCCCGCGCTTCGTGAGCAACGTCCCGGACACCACGTGGTCCTGGATGAGGCCGCGGATGGGCTTGCCGTCCGTGGGGACGATGTACTGGTGGTCGGCGTGGACGATGTTGTAGCCCTCGGCGCGACCCAGCTGGTCTTGCGGGAGGTGCAGGTTGATCTCGTCGCCGTCGAAGTCGGCGTTGAAGGTGGAGCAGTTGGCGTAGTGCATGCGGATGGTGCGCTCGCTACGGAGCACTCGGGCGCGGTGGGCCATGAGACCTGGTGTGGAGATGGTGAAGGGGGGAGGGATCGGCGATGGGGGCGGGCGAGAGGGTCGCGAGGTGGGTGGCGAGGCCTAGGAAATTGAGGTGGCGGGTAAGATGGCACGCGCCGAGCGCTGAGAGGTCAACGGACTGCACGAATCCAGGAGCACCAGGACGACGGAAAGAAACGCTATCAAGCGGGAAGCACAGCAACATCACTCGCGTCTCTACGTCCACAAAGAGGCGCAAGGACGACGAGGAAAGACGACCTCACAGGACCAACAACTCCCCCGGAGGCCAGGCCAGGTCAACTCCCCACACCAAGTCCCGGCCTTCTCCGCCGGACCCCCCCCTCCGCACCTGGCTTGTGCAGCGTGGGCTGCCGGTTCGTGAGCATGATATCACCGTTCTGCAGGTGCCGGTACACAATGTAGTTGCTGGGCAGCGACGCGCAGCCGCCATACTGCGCCGCCGCGCGCCGCGACGCGGCCTCCGAGCCGCCCCCTGGGCCCGCCGCCTTCACCAGCGCCATGGCGCCGCCGCCGACGCCGCCCGCGCGCGTCGTCGCCGACGCCTTGGCGAGCAGCTGCTTGGCCAGCGCCTGACGGCGCTGCAGCGGCAGGTTGGCCAGCGTGATCATGCGGCCGGTGGAGATCTCCTCCACCGCCACCGCGCCCGGGTGTTGATCGGCGCCGGCGATGACGGCGGAGCGGAGGCGATCCAGGTTGAGCGGTGTGACGCGCTCCGGAAAGGACAGCCGGCGGGCAAAGTAGGGCGGGATGCCGATCTCGCCTGCTCGGGCGGACAGGCGGGCGGGCGGGCGGGAGAGGAGAGAGGGAGAAAGGGACAGGAGTCGAGCGAGGCAGTTTGGGCCAGAGCAAGGAACAGCTGGGGCAAGGTCTAGGCAATGGGGAGGCAAAGGTGAGCTGCGCTGACTGCCGCCGTCACCCGTCCCCCTTTCCCGCCCACAACCCAGCCCAGTCCTGGCCTCCCTCTCCGCCTCTCACCCACCCGCCCACCACCCAAACCCAGCCCAGTCCTGGCCTGCTCTCCGCCTCTCACCCACCCGCGCCGATGTAGGGATCCGGCGAGATGACCGACCGCGCCGCAAAGTTGACGCGCTTGCCCATCATGTTCTTCCGGAACAGCCCCTCCTTCTTCTCCAGCTGTTGCCGGATGCCGGGGGCGCCGCCGGCACCCGCCTCCGCGGTGGTCGAGTCCATCAGCGCACACACATGGTCCTGGAGCTGCAGCCACAGGCCCACACGCCGGGACAGCGCCTGGGCCTCCGCCTGGGCCGGGTCGGCGCCGGGCTGCTGCGGCCCCGTCCCCGTGCTCGCGGCTGCGGCGGCGCCGGCCGGGGTGCCCGCGGCGGCGAGGTCGATGCAGCACGTGATGATCTTGGCCAGGTGCACGTTGTGGGCGTGCTCGTACCTGGTGGTGAGGGGGGAAGAGACAGGGAGGGGAGGAATAATGATATACTGTATCCTCCTGTTCATATACGCATGGATGAAATGATATAACTAAATAGGAAAGACGTTTGACACTGCTTTGTGGAGTTGGGAAGGTGTGAGGCGGAGCGTTGGTTTGTGCTTTTTGAAGTTGGGAGGGTGTGAGGCGGAGCGTTGGTTTGTGTCGACGATTGTAGGGCCGGTGCAGGTTCAAACGGTGATCAACGAGATGGGACACCCGACTCACAATTCCTCGCCGACCTTGGAGGGCGGTCTGAACCTGTTCGGCGCCACGGGCAGCACCCGCAGGAAAAACATCTTGTAGGCCCCCTTGGCCTCCGCCTCCGTCAGCAGACGGCTGCCGCCCGCCGGCGCCGCCCGGCCCCCGCCGGCGACCCGCGGACTCGTGAGGGGCAGCACCTGGGCGCTGTAGATGAGCGACAGGATGGGCCACTCGTTCTGCCACAGCAGCCGGATGTGGTTCTCCACCTCCAGGGGGGTCAGGAACTTGGTGCTGGCGTCCCTGCGGACGTGCGGGTGTTGAAAAGAGAACTGAGCCGAGAGGAGCAAAGTCCAGAGTAGCAGGCTTGTGGGTGGGTGGGCATGTCGCGGCGAGGTGCGTGGCGGCACGGGAAGGAGAGCGGGTCAAGATCAGTGCGCTTGAAATGTTTCTGGTGGTGTTGGTGTTGGTGGCACTGCCTTACATGTCGACCTGCCCTCAAGCATAAAAAACAAGTCACCAAAGCGCGAGACTACCCTCCCCGCCTGTAAGCAAGCGCGTCGCCTTTTGAGGCCCCCAACATATCATCTTGGCGGTGCACTCCTCACCCCCGCGGAGCAACTCGTGCATCCAACACCGCTAGGGATGGGCTTTGGTCGGGGCCCGTCGTCCCATTCATGAAGGGCACACCAACTGACCTCCCCTGGATCTTGGTACGTCGTGAATCCCCTCCCCGCCGGGCTGGGTTTGTCTGGGCTGTTTTTCTTTTTAACCCCTCCAACCCAGCAACCTCAGTCCAAGCCAGAGGACACTCACATGGCCTCGTTCGCGTCACCCTTCTTGCCGCCTTTGCCCTTGCGCCCCTTCTCAGCCCAGCCCACTGGCCCGGCGGCCTCTGCCTTCGCCTTCTCCTCCTTCTCCGCTGTCATGTCGACCTGCATCAGGTCGCGGTCCTCCTCCGCCTCCTCCTCGTCCTCGTCGTCCTCCTCCTCGTCTTGGTCACGTTTGACGCGCTTGCGCGCATCTTCCCCGCCGTCGCCGTCGTTATCCTCCTTGCAATCCTCCGCGGTGCCGTACGCACCCACGTTGAGAATGCGCTGGTGATCTGTTGGGTTGACCTTGGCGACGCCGTCCGTCGGCAAAGCGGCCCCTTGGGCGTCGCCCCGCGCGCGTTTCCTGCTGTCGGCCTTCTGGGCTAGCTCCGCCGCCATGCCCCGCTCCAGCTCGCCCAACAACTGCGGATCGGCCCCACCAATGGACACACACAGACAGGTTAGTATATTGGAGGCTGGTTTGGGTCGGGCGGGTTGCATTTTTAAACACAGATGGGTGGGATTCTCATTAAACACACATACGGTCAGCAGCCCTTTGGCCAGCATCAGGCCCGGTCAGACATGTGCCCCACACATTGGGTTTGTCGCTGTAACCCCAACCCGCCTCGCTCCATTTCTGTTCATTACGCCCCTCCAACTGACGCCACACATCACGCTTTACCCCACGTGGCGCATTTCCCACCAACCCAAGTCCATCGGCACCCCAACGTCGGCCTCATCCCTCCTGGAGCCACCTTCCTCCGAACAGAAGAGTCAAGACCCCAACGTCGGCCTCCCCCCAAACCCAAACTCACATCCGCGAACACGTCCGGCAAACGGAGGCCCTCCTTGGCGTTCTCCTTGACCGCCTTCCTGCTCATCCAGGCGGAGAATATTCGCGTCGTACCCTGCTTCTTGATGTTTGGGTTATGCGTCCGGCAGTTCTGACACCGGGCCGTGTTCATCTTGGACAGCAGCTCACCGATGGTGTCCTGAAGTGCACACAGCATCGTGCATACACACACAATCCAGTTCTTGCGGGCGGGTTTCCTCTTTAAGCACAATCCAGTTTTCTCAGGTTTCTCTTCCACACGTATATTCACAGAATTCACACGCATTCACGTCTTGCCTACAGAGGAGACACACAACGGGCACACACGGCACGTCGGGGTCGTCCCCGATGGGCCGCGGGCCGCGGCGCAAATCGCATGCAGCAGCAGACATGCAATATTGACGCACGTCCGTATGCATTGATTGGATCCTGATTTTAACCTAAGCGTTCATCGGATCCAGTTTCTAGCAATGGAAACAGAGCCGCTCATGCTGCAAGCAGTGAAGCTCCCTTTGGTCAATCCCCTTGTCGTTAGTTATTCCCCTCTTTATTGGTCAATGTGTGGGGAGTGCGTATGTGAGGCGGGCGAATGTGGGGCGCTGTAAACTGCACCCCAGCCCTGGGATCCGATGGCTGGCGTGTCCAGGGCTACCCGGTACACATTACCCTACGCAACATTCCGGGGCGTTTGTTAAGTAAATTTGGGAGTTTTATTGATGAGAATAAAATATTTCCGGCGCAACAACTACACACCCGCCCTGGTAGGGCGTCAGCGGGCGTGTCCAGGTTGGCCGGCGGGCACGAGGGCCGCGTTGCTCTACGCAGCACGAAGTCACATTCCGACCACCAAAGGGGCGCGGCATGCCGGCTTAATAGGCTGCGGTACTGAAGCGGGTCATGCACGATCGGCCGTCTCTGTTGCGCTTCGGTCGCGAAGTCGGAGTTACCGCCTCCAAGGGCGTCTTAGTTAATCGGTAAGCGAGGAGAGGCTGTAAGGCCATGTACCGCCTTCACGCGGCCGTACTAAACGCCGACTACTTGGGCCCGCGCGAGGAAAGTATTAAGGGTTGTTCAACACAAGTTCAGCGACTTTCTTAAACGTAACCATCAAGTTCATATCCATACATCGTTCGCGTATAGCAATTATTCTGGGGCGCTTTATTTATGAGTTTTTGATTGGATATTTCCGGCGCAACAACTACACACCCGCCCTGGTAGGGCGTCAGCGGGCGTGTCCAGGTTGGCCGGCGGGCACCAGGGCCGCGTTGCTCTACGCAGCGCGAAGTCACATTCCGACCACCAAAGGGCACGGCATGCCGGCTTAATAGGCTGCGACGTTGGGAGCCTTCAAACACCGCATCCCCTGGACAAGCTCCCCACATCGATACAAGCCGGGGGCAACCTCCCTCCCGCACCCCCGCTTCGCCCGCTGGACACAACAGCCCCAACGCGTCCCAACATCAACAAGGACACTGGCCCCCATTGCGGCACCCGGCCGCCGTTTACGAATCCCTGTGTTATTCCTGCGCACCCGGCGCGCTCCCTCGGGCACCCATACACACGCGAGCTGGGCCGGGCTGGGTGTTGTCAGGGCTGTTCTTCGTTTTATATCCGCGGGTACCGCCGCACTGTGTTTCGCCGGCGCATCGCACCCCGGGTCCCAACGCATCAACCACGCTTGCTCCACGCCTCCGTCCCAACCCCGGCGCCCGAAGCCCAACGCATCACCCTCAATTGCCTGACCCCTCAGTCCCATCCCATCCTAGGCCCCTTGTCTCCACTGCCGTTGGAGACAACCCGGCCCCATGTCTCCACAACTGCTCTGCACCCCACCAGGTACTCCCAACCCACCTGCATGGCCTCCAAGGAGTGCTGCGTGATGTGGCGGCGCCGCGGAGGCGCCCCGGCCTTGGCGGCCCCCCTGGCCGCCGCCCTGGCCGCCAGCTTCTCAGGCTCCTTCGTGTCCGATGACATAAACTCCTCCAGCTCCTTGGCCTGCAGCCACCCAAGTGATTGGTGTAAATAGGAGGAGTCATGGGAGACCAGACGTAAGGCACTCGGGCCGAGCATTGATAGATGAAGACATGTCGGCAAACCCACTAGCCCAAAACGTGCCACGGCAGCGCGGAGGGCTTTTAGACCATCAAAACAAGCGCACAACGGGTGATTGACTTGGAAGCTAAACGAACAGGAACGCAGAAGAAGCGCGACGGAACGAATCGCACCCTGCTTTCCACAGCTAGGCCCCCCCTCGCTATCAAACCTCACCTTGACCTGTCGGTCGGTGCTGATCTCCACCGCCTCAACCAGCTCCCCCTCCGCCAGCCACTGCAGCTTCGCCAGGTACAGGTCCACCTGGGGTGGCGGAGTTCCGGATTGGAAAGGCAAGACGGAGGGCCGGAGGGCGTGTGTTGGGCAAGGTACGCGGGGTACACCAGGTACACGCGGGGGAGTACAGGACATGGATAGACATCTTGCAGCTGCGCTGCTGCTGATAGAGCATAAGTCGAGCCGGGGAGGGCAATGGAACCGCAGGTGAGAGGAGGCGCATCAGTCGTGCTGGGCGATGTGACAGACAGTGGTTGTGACCCATGTGACCGCGTCTTCTCTTGCCGAAGAGGAGGCTGCCGCAACCCCCCCCCCCCCACACACACACAAACAAGGGCGCCTGGAGGAACCCATGGCGATCCCTAGGGCCAGCCAATCATCCATCCACCCACCCACCCAAACACCCAGCTGTTCACCCACCCACCTCGCACCCACCGTCTGTTGGGCCAGCTTGAAGCGGTGGCAGTGGAGGCAGGTGCAGCGGAGGAGCTTGTACATGACCCTGCATGGCGCGAGCGGCGGGATTAGGTGGTAAGGAAAGGAACGAAGGAAGAAGCGAGGGTCCACAGACCGGGGATAAGTGTCCGCCAGGTTCCGGCAACCACCAACGGTAACAACCAACGTCATACCTGAGAGGACCCTGGCGTGCAAAGAGACAGCTGTCATGCAGTCGTACAAACAGGCAGGCAGGCCGAAAACGGAATACCCCAGGTTCTTGACGTTGATATGCCAGGAAGGTCCTCCGAAACCACGCAACCCCTTTCCCTCTCGAGCAAGAATCGAGTGTGTTTCCCCGAAAGCTGCCCCTGTGGCTGCGTGCCGATCCCTCCCTTCCCACGCGCCACGCCTTCCCGTAACACCCACACCCACTTGAACACCAGCGGGTTGTAGACAGGCACCGGCAGCACGATGCGGCCGAAGTGCCCCGGACACCGTTCGAAGCCCTGGAAGCAGGTGCCACACCTGAAGGGCGGTTGGAGATGGGGTGGCGCGGCAGGGGCAAACGGGGCAGGAAACGGGGCAGGTAGGTGTGGACGCAATCCGCAGTCCGTCGCAAAATTCCGCTTTGGCGCACCAAACCGCCCGGCCTTAGCTGCGAGCTACATCCATCCAACATCCCCTTACCCTTTCACCTCCCCGCCCCCAAACACACACACAGACATCAAAGTATCAGGACGTGTCATTTCACAGGACGGCCCCGGCCACCGCAAAGGAGCTCACCGATCCCGGAAGTCCAGGGCCCCCATCCGCGAGTCGTAAAGGCCATCCTTCACCGGCACCTTCAAGTTGTCAAAGATGATGGGGTTCGTCACCTCGAGAACGCTGAGCCGTTGTACCTGCAAGGGGGGGGAGGGGGAGGCGGGATGAGTTGCCGGGTATGGACTGACACGACAACGTAGGCACGGCGTAGGCGACACAGCGCCGCCGGCGGCGCTGAACCCGTGACCAACTCGCAGCAGTAACGGCGTTGTGGACACGCCCTACCTCATCATCGGTGTAAAATCCGAACCGGACGGCGGCGACCTGCTTCGTGGTCACCTCCTTGGCTGGGGCTGCAGCCATTTTCGTTGACCCGCACGAGATTACGGGACGTCCGTAGTGATGTTAGAGAGCGGCTTTCCGCTGCCGGAAAGCCAAATTGACACTATTGCTTGTGTACAGTTTTGTAATCAGACGACGGCGGCGCAGACGACCGCATGGCTTCCGCAGCCGCTGTTCGAGCGACAACCAACGGAATCTATGGTTCAGCGCTCGTTACATGCAAAGTTAATTACTGATGAGGCTCTTGAAATGCATTAATGAACTGACCTAGAAAAGTTTGCCAGCTTTGCCAAACTCGGCCGCCTGTTGCTCCAGGGGAGGGCTCTAAACCCCGGACCCGGTGCCTGTTTTTGTCCCTTTGCTCCTCCTAGACTCTTTCTCTTTCTAGCTTGTCCCACTCTCATCCGTGGGCGATACAATGGTGAGCATTCCTATTTCCGCGTAACACATAGCGACTCCCCTTACTGCATCGTGCCACTTTGGCGGCTAACCGAACTCTTTTGACGAGTAGTAATCGATCAAAATGCGTACATTTTTGTAGGCGCCGAAGGGCAAGAAGGTGGCCCCCACGCCGGCCGCCGCGAAGAAGGTGCGCTCGATATAAGCTTGGGTGCTTGAGCGGCCGTCATCATTGTTAGAAGGAAACAGGACAAAATATAATTAAGTCCAGTAACGGAGGTATCACTTTCGCGGGTTTGCTTTGTGCAGGCGGCCGCCCCTGCTAAGCAGACCAACCCGCTCTATGAGAAGCGGTCCAAGGCCTTCGGTAGGTTATTTTGTCATTTTGTATATTTCATATTTAGACGTCCCTTGTTTGGAGGAGTCACTGCTCAGCGACTTCGGAGGCGGTGCCGCCATTGCTAGGCGGCGGCAACGCAGCGGACTGGCACAGCAGCGCAGCGCCGGATTGTTGCTGGACGCCCGCAGGCGGAGTCTAGAAGCATTTGCAGCGCTGTACAAGCAGCAGCTGCGTCTGTGAGCAGCGCCGGAAGGTGGACACAGCAGTTCTTCTCGAGCTTGGGGAACCTTTCGCTGGGCGATCGGACTTTCCTCGGTTCGCACATGGAACGGGCGTCAGCGCAGCGACACACGGCGCCGAGGGCGGCCCGCAGCCCCCCTCCTTCAGCCTTGGGGGGGATCGGGAGTGATTACGCCACGGCCCGGCAGATGGTTAACCAACCGTCCGCGCAGCCACAGCAACGACTCCCCTGGTGTCGGGTCCGCCGTCCTCCCCGCAGGCCTGGGCGGTGCTCCCAAGCCGAAGCGTGACCTCCACCGCTTCGTCAAGTGGCCGCAGTACGTGCGCCTGCAGCGCCAGAAGCGCGTGCTGTCCATGCGCCTGAAGGTGCCGCCGGTGATCAACCAGTTCGTTACCCGGGCTCTGGACAAGAACGGGGCGGAGACCCTCTTCAAGCTGCTGATGAAGTACCGGCCGGAGGACAAGAAGCAGAAGGCCGAGCGTCTGAAGGCTGAGGCCGCCGCTCGCGAGGCCGGCAAGGAGGTGCGCTGGTTTACGTCTCCCTGCGGTCCCGGGACACCGTGGAATGCAGCGAGGATCGATGTTGTGGGGGAAACAGCCCGCACAAGCGAACAGACACATAGAATCATACAATGCGTAAATTGTGGTTCATGGACATTTGTCATCTTGTTGCGTTGGAAATATTCCGAGCTGTTGCATGCGCAAGTGCATGTAAATGGGTTTTGTGGTACCTGATGGTTTGCATCAGCGCACATCAAGTAAACCAATGCCAATCGAATGTGAGTTATTGTCGGCACGCATACACGGGATATGGGTTGAAGGAGTCCATGACATGGGTGGCGGTCTGTGTTGGGGGTGTTCCCCCGGTGCATCGCAAAACAGCCACAGTGCGCTTGGGCATCAAGCAGCCACAGCGGGGGCATTTGGTATCCCGTCGCTTGACGTGTCGTGCTCGGCATCTGTTGCCGCGCTGGTTCGTGCCGGTTTGGGTTCGCCGTCCCGCAGCCGGAGAAGAAGAAGCCCGTCGTCGTCAAGTACGGGCTGAACCACATCACGACTCTGGTGGAGTCCGGCAAGGCGCAGATGGTCGTGATTGCCCACGACGTGGACCCCATCGAGCTGGTGGTCTGGCTTCCAGCCCTCTGCAAGAAGATGGGTGTGCCGTACGCCATCGTCAAGGCAAGCGTTTGATATCGACATTGCCTGGGGGTTTGGTGCAGGGGCTGGGGGACCTGGGAAAGATGGAAGTGAGCCAAGGGACAGTGAAGGCGGAACCCACTCCGGAATCAAGGGATTCACGGGCTGTGAAAGAGCAGTGTCGGAAGCCGAGAACGGTGCTCGCGAGGGCTCATGGTAGGTTAGGAGAGGGTTTTAGGGTGCGGCATCTGGAGGGTACTTGGAAGTTGAAAGACCATCACGGGGTAAAAGCGCACATTACGGTTTACGTCTTGCGTGCAACACGCGGAGTGTCATTCAACAGCACATGATGGTGACGCCCGCACCAACGCACGAGGTTTGACATATGGAGTGCTTGAAATGACACCCAGCTGCCAGCGTCTGCCCAGCTGCCTAGGGTAGAGCGAGCGAAGATATTCGCGACGCATATGGAGGAAATCTTTTGTTTGAAACATGCGCATGCCGCACATCGGTCTCGTGCGGTGGCTCGCACACCGTTTGGAAGGATGTTCCGCGAAGGATGCCAAAAGTCCGCCGCCTGCAACCCTTTTGGCTGGACCGAACCATGCACGGGGCGTCGACACTGACGAAGAATTTGCGGCGGGGAATCACGGGCACGAATTCGGTCGCTATGTTTCACCTCGTTATGTTCCATGTGTGCTACCCCTGCGGCCACCACAGGGCAAGGCTCGGCTGGGCACGGTCGTCCACAAGAAGACCGCGACCGCCCTGGCGTTGACGTCGGTTAAGAACGAGGATCAGCGCGAGTTTGCCAAGCTGGTGGAGAGCTTCAAGAGCCAGTACAACGAGGGCGCGCGCGTCAACTGGGGCGGGCACATCCTGGGCATGAAGAGCATGCACAAGCAGAAGAAGCGGGAGCGCGCCATCGCCAAGGAGCTCGCGCAGCGCGCGGCCGCGTAAACGGCTGTGCTAACGCGCTTTTGCCTGGGCGTGGGGATGGCGAAGGAGGCTGTGCCCTGCAGTGTGCGGTCCTGCGGTTGCGGCTCTGTGGGTGTAAAGTGTGGAAAAATCGGCCTGTTCTCGTCCCTCGCGAGTCCCAACGAACCTCCCAAATCGTACTCCTTGGCATCCCGCTCAGCGCTTCAGCATTCCGTGCGCAGCACGAAAAATATCTCCAGCCACACAGCCAGCTTGGCGAAGAGCGCTGTATACTTGGTATTCGGAAGCGCGACGTCACCAGACACCACTGTTCCGTACAGAGCAACGTTTCGATGAAGTTAAGTTTAGAACAGCATAAGCAGCGAACAATGAAGCGCTGATTTTGATAGACGCCTGTTGACAGCTTGTGCGGGTGATGACTTGCGGCGCTTTGCGCGCAATTCAGGCTTACCAAGCCCTACCAAGCAGGGCGGCCGCTCTGTAACCAAGCATGTGGGACACGTCAGATGTCATATCAGATTGTGAATCTCCTCCATTCCTCGATCCACTGCACGTCTTCAACGGCCGGGAAACCCTTGCTGACTCTTTTTGGTGACATCGTACGGAGTTCTGTTACAATACGGGTTATCCTCACTCTTTGGTTGGCCTTCGAGTGATGCGCTGAAAGTTTCTGCGGTTTTTCAATGTAGTCATGGACAGATGATTTATCTGATACAAAGCTCAAACCGAGTACAGTTGAGCCTTGGTTGGCTGCAAGAAGTCTTGCCGGTAGTAATGCAAACTGCATGTGCACACACCTCGTTGACCTAAGCATTAGCTCATGTTGTTCTTTGGGAAATTCCTGCCTTCAGTTTCTGTTAAGCGCGGCGACCTCGAAGGCTTTCCAGGCACAAATGATTCACCGCTTCTTAGTTACTTAGGTACAATGCTCTAAGCCTGATTATATAGAAGGCGACATTACCTGCAGCGAGAACAGGAGGACGACGCCATGGACAACCTCGGGACACTGCATGCTACTCCAGCGCAGCTCAAGCTGCTGGAAATGCAGCAGGAGGAAGTACAACTGAACGCGGCGAAAATACAAGGCTTATTTCAGTTTCTGGTGAGCTCAAGTGCTGCCAGCTTCACTGGATGGTCAGGTGGTTTGTACGTTGCAACGCAGACGCGCCAATGTCTTCTCTGTGCAGAATTTCTGCGATGCGGTTGCGTTCGACCGTTGCCTTGGACGTTCGGTGAGACCAGCGGACGACGGTCACCGTGGGCCGTACGAAGTGTAACAGCAGAAAACCAGCCATCGGGATAGTTCCGAGCACAGATCTCTGACACGGGATGCAGGGCCTTTGCTTCCGCCGTGCCCATGCACTTTGCGTCGTCCCTTTCCACAGCTCCTCTGCTCAGGACCCCGGGAAGGAGGGTTCCTCCCTCCTCCTTCACACGACCCCCCGCTGTGCTCAAGGCGGCACTGGGCCTGCCAGGCCCCCCCTCCCCTGCTTATCCTCCCCGCCCACGACGAGCACGACGATGTGGATTCCACCCGCCCCCCTGCCCCCCCTCTCCACATCACGCCCGTGCCCATTCCCTACATTCCCTCCCCTCCACCCGCCCGCCGCCCACTCTTCCCACCCCCGCCCCGCCTCCCGTCGGCATTGCAGGGCAAGAGCCCCGACTGCCTCTCCCGCGCCCCCGACGGCGGCCCCACGCCCCGCAAGTACGCCACCATCACCACCACCAGCCAGAACCGCAAGATCCGGCAGCAGGAGGCCTCCCGCTCCGTCATCCTCATGGCGCAGCGCAAGGAGCCGGCGGCGCTTACGGACGAGGAGACCATGGAGCGGCTCAAGGACGTGAGCCGCGAGGGGCGGGAGAGGGAGAGAGGGGCGCGAGCAGGGGCCGTGCGATGGAAAAGCGGGGAGGGGAGGTCGATGACAACATCGGCGGTTACCGGTTTGTTGCCCTTTTGCGGTTTCGCTGTCTTTATTGACAACAAGGGGGAGGGGAGGTCGGCCACGACCCCCTCCTACGCATGGGGCCTACGCATGGGGCCCACGCACGCGCTGTTTCCCGGGTAGCCAGTCCCGCGGGAGCCCCACACCTCCTCCCGGCCCTACCGTCTCCCGCCCTGGTACCCCCGCTCTCCCGACCTCCAAATCCTCGCTTCCGGTCACCCCTCCCTTCCTTGGCCCCCCCCCTCCCCTCCCCAGGTGTTCGTGGCCTACTCGGACCCTCTGCTGTACGCGCACACGGGCCGGCGGGAGATGAACATCGTGGGGTTCTGCAACCTGATGCGGGACTGCCGCCTGCTGGACAACCGCCTCACGCTGGTGGCGGCGGACGTCATCTTCACGCGCGTGGAGGCGGGGGTCGACCAGGAGGAGGGGGCGGGGAGCACATTGCTGGGGGTGAGAGCCTTTGGGGTGGGGTGGGGGGGGTCGGGGGGGTGTAGGACATTGGTAAGACACCTTCCTTGGGGGGGTTGGGAGAGTGGGCGGAGAGAGGGTTTCGTCCATCTCAGCATCGGCGGGCTCTCGCGTTGGTCCGCTTGTGCGGTTCCGCCGTCTTTATCGACAAGGAGAAGGTGGGGGGGGAGGAAAGGGCTGTGTACCCCAATGACCACCCATATTACCCACCACCATACCGGCCCAATCCACACCCCGGACCCGCACCCCGCGCCCCGCCCGACATACACACACACACACACACACACACCTCCCCGGCGGTGCCCGGCCCCCCCCAGTTTGAACATGTCTACCAATTTCCTATACCCCCCACCCCCCACTCCCACTCTCCCCCCCCAGGACCTCCACGTGGACATGGACGAGTTCATGCGCTGCCTGCGGGCGGTGGTGCGGGTCAAGTTCCCGTCGGCGACCGACCCGCGGGACGCGATGCTGCTGCTGGCGCGCAAGTGGCTGCTGCCCTTTGCGCGCGACTCGGGGGCGGGCGGCGGGGTGGGCAACTCGGTGGACGGGCTGTTCAGCCGCAGCACCATGAACCTCATTCGCAAGTACGACGGGCAGCTGAAGAAGCTGTTCGCGTGGTGAGTGAGTCCGGGGGGCGGGGAGGGAGGGAGGGGACGCGGAGGGGGAAAAAGGGAGCGGAGGGAGGGCCGACGAGGAGGTGTGGGGCGTGGGGGGACAGGGGGCGGGCGGCTGGGGCGGGAGAGGTTGAGGTGGGGTTGTGTCCCGGCGGGTGGGCGGCGGGCGGCTGCTGGGAGGAGAGGGAGGGAGGGAGGGAGGGAGGGTGGGGGCCGGCAGCCCTCCCTCCGGTTTCGCTCTCTTTATTGACGAAGGGGGGCGCCACCCCTCCCTCCGGGCCCCAGCGGTGTCGCTGTCGTTTCGGCCACAGGAGGGGACCTCGCAGCGACCACCGGGGGTTAGGGGTGCACCCCGGGGGGGGGGCAAACCCGGACGTCCGCACAGTGCGCGCTCACCCGCCCGCTGCCGTCGGCCCCTTGCATGTGACGCACTCCTGAGCTCTACCCGCCTGGGAGCACCCACCCACCCACAGCCATCGGATTCTCTTCTCGCGGCTCTACGTTCTCTTTTACTCAACAACCCCCCCTCACACACACACACGCACACCCGGGCCTGGGCGGTTATGGGTCCTTTTTCTTACACACACACACACACACACACACACACACTCGCACTCACGGCTCAGTTATCTTTTACACACATTCACAGTTTTACCGCACCAAGCAGGGGCGCGCCTCCGAAACGCGCCCTGGGTGCTGCAAGGACTTGAGGAGGTTGAACAGGGACTGCGAGGCGCAGACCGCCCGGGATGGGCCTTCGCCCACTCCCTTGAGGGGGCACAGCGGTCACCGATCCTCGGGGATCGGGCACGCGCCCTGGTTGAGAGCGAGGGGACAGAAGCCTCTTACGCCCCTTTCCCCCGTATCCGGGGGAAAGTGCTTCGGCGGTCTCCCGTATGGGGCGGGTTAGCGCCCCCTGGCCAGTGTCGGCCCGGCAGATATGTAACGATTCACACTCACACACACACGCCCACCCCCCACACACACGCCCCCCCCACACACTCACACGGCCCCCCTTACACACACGCCCACCCCCCACAGTCAACCCCCCCCACACACACTCAACCCCCCCCAAACACACACTCACCCGCCCCTCCCACACACACACACACTCACCAACCCCCCCCCCACACACACACACTCACCCGGCCCCCCCACCCAGGTACGCGAGCATGGACGAGACGGACCCCGCCCGCGTCACCTGGTCCTGGGCCCGCGAGCACGCGGGCGCCATCAACAGCGCCCAGTTCGTGCTGATGCTGCTCAACTTCAACGTGCTGCCCGTGCTGCTGTCCAAGCACGCGGCGCTCGAGGTCTTCCTGCGCTGCGAGGCCGCCAACGACGGCGACGAGCGCGCCAACGCCATGTTCTACCCGGCCTTCCTGGAGACCATCGCGGAGGTGGGGGCAGGCGGCGAGGAGGGGGATGTAAGAAGGGGGATGTAAGGAGGGGGATGTAAGGAGGGGGATGTAAGGAGGGGGATCGGGAGGGGGGGGATATGAGGAGGGGGATCGGGAGGGGGGGCCGAAGCGGCGAGGGAGAGGCGGGGTGTAAGGAGGGGAAGGGGGAGGGCGAGGGGGAGGGGGCTTACGGTGTTTCCCACGTGGTCAGCCGTCCACTGTCTGAACACATCAGCGACCGTGTACCCCCACCCGCAGTTTGAACATGTCGACCGATGTCCTATACCCACCGCGCCCCCTTCTGCCATCACCCCTCCCTTGCCCCTTCCTTCCCGCGGGCCAGGTGGCCCTGGAGGTGGGCAAGTACGCGGTGGCCCGCATCCGCGCCGCCACCTCTCCCGACGACCTCAAGGTGCTGCGGCGCTACGCGGAGTGCTGCCCGCCGCCGCACGGGCCGAAGCTGATGCAGGTGCACCAGGAGGTGCTGGCAAGCCGGGGGCGGGACGCGTCCTCCCTGGACCAGCACGGACTGTACGACGTTGAGGCGGCGCGGGCGCGTAACGCGGCGGACCTGGAGGCGGCGCGGGCGCGGCAGGCGCGGGCGGAGGCGACGAGTGTGGTGCAGAGGTGGGTGGGTGGGTGGGTGGGTGGGTGGGTGGGTGAGAGGGGGTGGGTGGGTGGGTGGGTGGGCGAGAGGGGGTGGGTGGGTGGGCGAGAGGGGGTGGGCAGGGGGAGGAAGGTGGGGTCCGCAGCAGCCGCCAGTCATCTCCACTGCACCTTGTCTGACCTTACACACACATACACACCCTTGCTGTTTTCATGTTTTCCAATTCGCAGGTTATTAATATGGTACGTATGTTGGTGCTTGGTTTGGGTCGGGCGGGTCTTTTACCTGAACACGCCCTCCCCGCCCTGGGTATGTCTACCAATTTCCTATACCCCCGCCGGCCCCACCCCACCCGCACCCCCAACCCCACCCCATCCCCACCCGCCTCTGCCCGGCCAGGCGCGAGGACATGCGGCAGCGCTTCGCCCTGACCCGGCTCCGGAACTTCTACCGGGACGTCCGCACCTTCAACAACAACACCACCTGGCCGCCGGAGCGGGACATGAGCCCCACCACACACCGCAGCAACGGCCGGGGGGGCGGGCTGGGGGGCGGCGGCGGTGGAGGCAGCGGCGCAGGCGGCGGCGGCGGCGGGGGGGAGGGTGAGGGCGTGCACGTGGCCTTCTACGACAGCGAGCGGGCCATCAAGACGCCGAAGCCCGTGGTGGGTGGAGGGGCGAGGCGGGGCGGGTATAGGCGGGGTGGGGTATAGCGCATGGGTGGCGGGGCAGGGCGGGGCGGGGCGGGGTGAGATGGGAGGGAACAGGTTACGGCGCGTTGGGTTCGCGGGGCGAGCGCTCCGCTGCCCGCCGTTCACCCACCCCCCTCAAGCCGCGTCCTCCTCGCCTCCCTCCAGGGCCCCCTCTCTCTGTTTCCTTTGGGGTTCGGTTGGGGTTCCATTCCAGTCCCCCCCCATGATGTCAAAGAAGACGGCGAAACCGCGAAAAATCACCGAATGGAGAGCTGGTGTAGTATTAGATTAATATTCACATATTATATATATACGCCCGGTCGGGACACGGGTCCACCTTGCAACGGTTCCATACATATCGTTAAGGATGTTACAGCGGACCCCGCTAGGGTCATCAGTGACAGCCAATATTAGTATTAGAGGAGGTGTCCGCTTGTTTACATCGCCGCCATTCCCCTCCGCCCTTGACGGCCCTCCCTTGACGGCCCTCCCTTCACGGCCCTCCCTTGACGGCCCGCAGTGGATCCCCGTCTGCAACGTGGCGGGCGGCCGGCGGCACAGCCACGTGGGGCCGGAGGCGCCCTCGCCCTCGGCCGCGACGGCCCCCGCAGGGGCCGCTGCCGGCGGCGGCGGCGGCGGCGGCGGCCACAACTTCCTCATCATTGACACCCCCTCACCCTCGGGCGCGGCAGCCACCTCCGCCGCCAAGCAATCCATATTCGCGTCGCCTGCCGCAGCCGCCAGCAGCGGCGGCGGCGGCACCGCCGCCGCCGGTACGGCGTACGTTGTCCCCCGGTACGGCCCGTACCTTCCGTCGAGTGCCACCGTTAACATGTTGGTCCGCTCGCCCAAGCCCTGGCAGCTCAAAGTTTCCATCGAGGATAGAGACGAGGCGGAGGCGATACTGGACTTGGCGGGACGATTGCCCTGCATCATCTCGCCGCGCGGGGCCGCCGCCGCCGCCGCCGCCGCCGCTGGCGACGGCGGCGCGGGTGCCAGCGGCACCGACCGCGTCTCCGTCTCTTCGATGCCGCTGTGCCTGCCGCCGCCGCACGTCAAGCCCCGCGCCGTCACCGCGCCCGCGGAGCTCAACCGTCGCCGACCGGACCAGCAGCAGCAACAGCCGCCGCCGGCGGCGGCGACGGCCGCCGCCGCCGCCGCCGGCACCGCCGCCGCCGCCGGCACCGCCGCCGGGCGGCAGCGGCGGTCCGTCCAGGGCAGTGGCGGCGGCGGCGGCGGCGGCAGCGCGGAGACGAGCGGCGGCGGCGGCGCCAGCAGCGGCAGCTCGTCCGCTCGTCCCAAGCTGCCGCCGGTGCACCACCAGCTCCACCGGGCGGCGGCGACGGCGGCGGCGCTGGCCATCCTGGCGGGCCAGCCGCCGCCGCCGCCGGCCTACAGCGTCGACGTCCACATCACCACCATCCACCTGCCGCCGGCGCTGGGCGCCAGCCCGCTGCACCCCATCCCCTCCGCCACCTCCGTCGCCGCCGCCGTCGCCGCCGCCGGCGCGGGGCTGGCGCCCTCCAATTCCGCGCTGCTGCTCGGCGGCGGCAGCGGCCTGCTCAGCGGCGGCGGATCCGTGTACAGCCCCAACACCTCCCTGCAGCGCTTCAGCCCCCACTCCTCCCTCAGCCGCCGCCGCCACGGCACCCGCAAACGCATCGACCCCGCGGGGCTGCCGGACCTGCAGCTGCCGCTCGAGGGAGGGCCGCCGAGCGACGTGGCGGCGGCGCTGGACGAGCTGGACCGATTCGATGACGGCTGGGGGCGAACCACGGGCGGAGGGGGAGGCGGAGGGGGTGGAGGGGCGGGGGCGTCGTTGCGGCGGGAGTCGCTTGCGCTGCATGCGTGAGCGCGCTGGGGGGCGGGGGGGAGGGAGGCACAGGCAGGGAGGCACAGGCAGGGAGGGAGGCAGGGAGCGCGCTAGGGGCGGGGGATATAGGACATTTGTAGACAAGTTCGAACTGCGCTGCTGCCAGAGCAAACGTCCGGTGAAGAATCAACTGTACCAGTGGCCGGGATGGGGAGGGAGGCAGGCACAGCGAGGCAGGCAGGCAGGCAGGAAGGGAGGGACGGCCCGATTCGGTCTTTGTTTTAAAAATGGACGAGAGTGGGGGGCTTGGCGGCTGCTGCGGAGTGATGTCAGTGGGCGGCTGAGGGAAGGGGACTGTGTGCCGCGCAGGTGCCTCCTCCACCCGTCCCGTCCCGTCCCGTCGCGTCGCGTCCCTTGCCGTGCCGTGCAGTGCCGTCCCTTCCTTTGCAGTGCCGTGCCGTGCCATCGGACCCCTTGCGGGTGTAGGGCGCTCTCCTCACATCGCTTATGGGCCCCACAGAGCCTCCGGATAAGAAGCGCTCCCAGGGCTGAGGACCCCACCCATGACCTCGGGGTCCCAGGGGTTCGGGGTGGGCGCCCCCTTCCCGGCCGCGGGTGAGGGCCTTGGGCGGTGGGGACCCGGCTGCTGCTCCGATGTCCTCGAGCGTGGCGCGGGGGAAGGGAGCCAGGGCCGGGGCTGGGGGGGGGGGTAGGAAGCCAGGGCCGGGGCGCGGCCTGCGCGTAGTAGTAGTAGGAGGAGAGGGGGGCTCGCGTTGGGTCGTCGCTTGGTTTGGGAGGAGGAGGGCGAGGAGGGCGAGGAGGAGGAGGACGAGGAGGAGGGCTGGGGGGAGCTTTGAACCGTGGTGGCGCAGACTCGGGCATTGTGATGCGGCATCAAGTGTACATACCGGCAGTATGGCACGCGCGTATTGCTTGCCTGTATCTGTTTGTGACTGACTGACTGACTGACTGACTGACTGACTGGCTGCGTGTATGTGTCTCTGCGTTCCTAGGCAGGCAAGGCAGGCGTGCGGGTGGGGTGTGTGTTCAGAAAGAAGGAATGCGCGCGTTGGGGCCTGTGTTGTGGCGGTGCGTTGTTGGGTCTGGGGTTGCGGCCCCAGGGGGCCTCCCGGCGTCCCATGGGGCGCCTGCCAGCGGGTCCGGTCCGGTCGGGTCGGGTCCGGACGACTCCGGCCCCCCAGGCGCACGGGCACGGCAGCAATGCGGTGCAGGGGCGGTGTGTTGAAGCCCTGGCTGCCGTCGCGCTCGGCTCGGGTCGGCTCGGCTCGGCTCGGCTCGGCACCAGGGCGGGACGGCGGCGGCGGCGGCGATGGTGGGATGGCGTTGCCGGTGCCGTTGCCGTGGTTGGGGTGGGCTGGGGTGGGGACACGTCCTCAGGCCGCGTGTTTGTTTTGCTGATGACCTATCTGGCGCACGTTTGCTTGCAGGCAGGGCCGCAGCGTGGTCGCCGTCACCGCTACCGCTACCGCTGTATACCCCTATGCACCCCCTGGCGTGGGGTGTGTCGCGTCTGTCGTGGGGGCGGTGGCAGGCAGCGACTGGGTGGCGGTCTTGCGGACTTGACTTGGCCTCGCTGGGTGGGGCAGGTGGTCGGGCGCTGGGGAGGTGGAGGTGGAGGCGAACGCACCGGCGGGCCACCTCCCCCCCCCCCACACACACACCTGGCGGGTGTGTGTGCTGCGGGGGTCGGCGCGAGGGGCTGCCCCCGGAGCTCCGCCCGACGCGCTGGCGTTGTCTCTCAGAAACTCAATCCCCTCGTGGTGCTAACAGAACTGCTGCATGTGGTACCGTATGCTCGAACTTGACACTGCATCGCTTTGTTGGTTGGCTGGATGGGCGGCTGCAGGGAGGGGGAGGTGCGGGCACCAGCGCACCACTGTTTGACAGTTGTATATGCCCAGGCGGCCTGTCCGGTGTCTGGGGCGCCATGTTCCGCGCGTAAGGTTACTGTGGACTGTGGACTGTGGACGCAGTACAGACGGCATGTGATCTACCGCGTTGTGATCTACCGCGTTGTGATCTACCGCGTTGTGATCTTACGCGGCGCGATGTGAAGGTGTGGTGTGTGGGTCAGGCACAGGCAACCGATAGTCAGGCAGTTAGCAGATTTAAGAGAAGCGGTTGCCGTTGGTTGGTTGGTTGGGAGAAGGGGCTCGGCGCACTCGGGTCACCTGCATGGGGGGGAAGCGGGGCTGGAAGAGCTCTCGGGGCACCGGGGGCGGGGGGACGGGAACTCCGCGGAGAGCGGTCGGTGGTGTGTGCCGTACATATGGCGTGTGCCGTACTCTTGATGGTCTTGGAACCGTGAGGTGGTGAGGAGGGATGCCATACGAGGGGGTCTCGGCACGGCTCCGGGACACGGCCCCCCCATGTAATCCGCCATCACGTGATATGCCGTACCGCGTGATGCCGTACCACCTCGTGGCGCTGCGCTCCGTTGCGCTCTGTCGCGATGCCCTACGGTACGGCAAGCTGAGTGGACAAACACGGGCCGGGTGGCATGGGGCCTGTGCGGCAGTCCATTTTGCGCAGCGAGGTCACAGAGCGCCACGTCAGCTGCTGCAGGTGCCGCGGGGCCGCGTCTCCCCCTGCTCATATCTCCACTTCTCCAGGCCGGTGGGAGGGAGCTGGGAGCTGGGAGGTAACGCTCATCGGCACGCCTGACTGGCGTGCTGTGTTGCTATTTCCTTCCAAAACGGGGAGTTGGGGCACTCCGCAGGCTTCCGGCATGTCGCCAGGAGCCAAACAACAAACGCTCTGGCGGCGCGGGTTTGGGGGGCCCTTCCAGGGCGCCCTTTCCTTTTCCGTGTCTCAGTACCGTGTCGTGTCGTGTCGGCTGCGTCCAGCGAGGACGCCCCGTGGCGGGGATGGGTGGGCGGTTGGGTGGGCGGTTGGGTGGTTGGGTGGGCGGTTGGGTGGGCGGTTGGGTGGGTGGGCGGGTGGGTGGTGACGTCGCTGTCGCTGTCCCTAGGCTGGCAACCGTGGCAGCAGAGCTCCCGGGCAATGGACCGGACCGGACCCGCACCAGCCCCGTACAGTACGTTATTAGTACGTTATTAGTAAGGATGTTACAGCGGACCCCGCTAGGGTCATCGGGGCGACCCCCCCGTGTTGTGGGGCGGCTGCCCTGGGGCCCCATCGGGGGCTGCCATGGGGGCATCCCTCCACATGTAGTACGGTAGTACCGTTACAGAGTGTGGTGTAGTAGTACCGTTACAGTGTGTGTGGGCTCTTCCGGGCACTGTCCACGTAAGAAAACGGATGATAGCGGGCACGCCTGGCATGGCATGGCTGAGCCCTTGTTACAGTTGTACCGGGCTTCCCGTCGCAGCCAGTCCGTCGCTCTGCCGCATCGGCGCCATCGGCGCTCATTCAGCGGATCCCGCCCACCGCATCGCACCGCACCTCACCGCACCGCTGAGTGGGTGACGCGCAGGTATACCCTACCCCCGGCGAGCGGGGCAGCCAGCCAGCCAAGGCAACAACCGGGGCCTCAACCCCGTCCGGCACCAAAACGCTGCATAGACGCAACGAGGGGTGGCGACGTGTGGCGGCCAGGTAATCGGCCAACCACCAAATCGTCCACATGACCACATCCATGCGGCCGTCATGCGGCCGTTACGCGGCCATTGGATGCATTGGCATCGCCCGGGCTTGCACGGCACGTCCCTACGCCCCTCACTTGCCGTACTCGTACTTTCACCCTGCCGTGCCTTGTACCATACCGTGCAACAATCACACAGACACACTCTCATACGGGCACATTCTGGGCATTGCTCGGCCCCTCGCATGTTACGCACTCCTGTTCTGCCCGTTTAAGTAACAGATACACACTCCCGACTCAGACCACCCCCTTGTCGCGGCTCAATTTCTATTTACACTATCCCAACTGGCATGCGCGCTTGGCTCCGCCAGCGCCCGGCGCCGATGGGCGTCGACACATTTAAAAAACTATCTCAGGAACGAAGAACCCGTCGCCATTGAGGGTACGACACATCAAGGGTTGGGGTACGACATACACCTGTACGGCATTCCCCAACCCGATCCCCCGGTGTGCACACCGTCCATCCACGGGCCCGCGCACGCATACGGCACCCCTCGCACGTACCAGTGGCAGGCGCCAACCGCCAACCGCTACCTGAATCTCTGTTGACACGGCCAACGGCCAACGCCTACCTACCAACCAACCCACCAACCTACTTACCTACCCGGTTCCCACCCGTGCACGTGCCTGCGGACGCCCCTGAGGGACGGCTACTGCTTGCTTGCCATGATGACTGGTTGACACTGACACTGTCAAACCCTGCACACGGGTGCGGCATTCCGAGGCGCCGCAGGGCACAACCCGGCATCACCCCGGCACAACCCGGCATTACCCCGGCATCACCCCGGCACAGATCAAAAAACGAACACTCAAGACCCTCGAGACGAGATGCACAACAGAGACACACACACACCGCCCTGATAATCCCTAGAGCCCCATCCCCATGCACACACACTGCCTGCCTGCCTGCCTGAGAAACACACACTCGTTGAGGTGACGACACATATGGGGTGTGTGTTGTTTGTTGATCGACGCAAAGGGGAAAAATGTCGGCGCACCAAAGAATGAATGAAGAGATACTCCCCCCCCCCCCCCACACACACACACCCCTGCCCAGCGCGACCGCCGAATGCGCGGGGACCAACCCGCACACACTACAAGGCGCGCGCGCCCGCGAGAGAGAGAACGACAACGGCAGCAGCAACACACCAACCGCCAACGCCATTTACGACAATTTAACGGCAGTCCGGCAACGGAGAAAGGAAGCGCGCCATCGAAAAATCAATCAACAAAGGCCCGAGGAACAAGTTGGATTTTAGGTCAGCTAGGGTCTGCGCCAGGTGGAGGAGGAGGGAGGGACAGCAGCGGAGGGAGGGACGATGATGCCGCCACGTGAAGCCGGTGACGCGAGTGAAGGGGGGGGTGCGGTGAGGTTAAACGTTGAACGTTGGCGGCACTGGCTAAGACGCACCGTGAGAGACGTACCTGCCCCGACGTAGGGTAACTCGGTAAGGTGGCAAATAAACCCCCTCTGCGCTCACCCCGGCGCTGTACAACCGCCCCGACGTCAAACACCATCTTCGGGGCCCCCAAACCCCTTGACCATGCGCATGTCCACTGCCACTGCCGCTGCCCCTGGCCCTGTCACTACCGAACCGACCTGCACGATCTGAGCAGTTGGTCGCATGGGGCCCAACTGGCAGCACCTCCCCCCCGCGACAACCCGCTGCGACTGACCCCAGGCGGTGGCGGCGGCTGTGCGGCTGTGGCACTGTGCCCCCCAACTGCTTCTCAACCGACATCCACTCATCGTACCCGCGCATGCCACCGAGTTGCAGCCCCCCAGTGTTCTTGTCAATGACACCCTCCGACGCCACCACTCCTGCGCAGATGACAATCTTCACGATCATATTAACTTCATGATCATTGTAATCAATCAATGATGATGCGGTCACTCCGCCCCCCAACGGGATCTGCCATGGTGCCATGGTGTGCGCGTCTGGGGCACTGGCGGGCTGCCGGCCACGCCCCCGCCCCCGACCTGCTGTACACCCAATTGCGGTCAACTTCCTGAGGGACAAACTCGACCAGCCGCACCGGTTCGAATCCTACGGGGCCCCGAGGGCCACCCCAACACGCGGGCTCGGTCGGGCTATCCCGACCCCCTCCCCGTTGATGTGGGTCCCAACCTGCGAGGTCCAAAACAACCCCCTCTAGGGCCAGTGGTTTTTAAGCGCGGTGGTGCTGTGAGCGGTGGTGCGCGGCAGCGGCGTCACCCGCGGGACGGAATCCAATCTGGGCCGGGCCCCTCAGCTGACTCCACCCCACCTCCAGGGAGGGAGGGGCGGAGGGCTCCTCCTCTCCCCATAGGTGTTGCGGCTTCGCGGCCAGGTGTCCGTCCGATCACCTATTGGCTGGCGTACGACATTGTCGTGAATCTGGGCACCCAGGCCACGTAGGCCGCCACGGGCCTCCGGCAGAAGGGGCAGGGCAGCGGCTTGCAGCCCGCCGCCAGCCCCGCGCACAGCCGCTCCGCGCAGCCGGCGCACACCCCGTGGCCGCACCCCGCGGGCGCCACCACCACCGCCGCCTCGAAACACACCTCACACACCACCGCCTCGCCGCTGCCGTACATCTCGTCGGCCTCGTCGTACCATTCGGAGTCACGGACGGGCTGGAACTCGGAGGGCCGGGAGAGCACCGTGCCGGTGCTGCTGCGGTCGTACCCGGTGCTGCCGTCGGCGCGTCCGCTGACCCCCCCGCCGCTGCAAACGCCTCCGCCTCCGCCGCAGCCTGGGCCGCTCGCTTGGGCCGCTCCCGAGGCTGCTGCGGAGGCTCCGAAACCAGGAGGCGGAGGCGGAGAAGGACGCGGAGGCGCCGGACCTGCTTCCCGGCAGCTGCCTGCCCCATCGGCTGCGGCAGCGGCGCCGGCAGCCGCGGGCGCACCGAGCTCGCCACCCCGCCCTGTGACTCCAGCCGCCGGCACCGGCGCCACCGCCGCCAGGCCGCCGTCGCTCTCAAGCGCAGCTGCTGGGCCGCTGGCTGCGGGGCTGGGACTATCCCCGGTTCCTGTGCTGCCGTCTAAGGGCCCGGGGCTGGGACTGGGGGACACCTTATTGTTGCGGCTTCCGGAGCGCCGCGGCGAGCAGGGGCCGGGGCCGTCAGCCCGGGCGGCCCCCGGACACGACCGGGACTCGGACGGGTGCGGGGACCCGCTGCGGTGCGGGGACCCGCTGCGCTGCGGGGCCAAGGTGCAGGCGGCGGAGGCGGTGGAGGAGGAGGCGGCGGGCGCGGGCGCAGGCGGCGTGCGGCCGCGCGGTGCGGCCCGCCGGCCGGGCAGCTGCGGAGGGGGCTCCAGCATCAGCGAGCTGACCCGCAGGAAGGGGACCTCCGCGGGTTGCTCCAGGGAGGCCGGACCCGCGCCGCCGCCGCATCCGCCGCCGCATCCGCCGCCGACCTGGGTTTTGGCTGCCGCGGCTGCATGCCCCGCTCGGGCGGCCAGCTCCCTCACCTCCGCGGTCAGCTTGGTCTGCAGCGCCTCCGCCGCCAGGGCCGCCAGCGGGGGCGGCCCCAGGTGCAGCTGCGGCCCCGCCACCTGCAGGCCGGCGCGGAGGGCCTGGGGCAGCGGCTGGCCCGGGCGCAGGAGGGCGGCCAGGGCGGAGTGGCCGGGGTGCACCACACAGGCAACCTGCGGCAGGGCGGTGGGGGTAGCGGAGTTGACCGGAGGGTATTGATCAGCTCGGGGTTCTCTCATGGGGTCATCCCTCGGGGACGCCGTGTCGTCAACAGATGCAACCCAAGAGCCGTACCGCTCCTCCCCGCTCCCACCTGGAACGCGGTCTGCCCCGGCACGTCCATCGCCTCGCGGGGGTCCGCCAGGGAGGGATCCTCCAAGGACCGCTGACCCTATTGCAAGGGGGGAAATGGCCCAAAGGAGGTGACCGCCGGGCAGGCGGGAGAGCGGAAGTAGGGGGGATAGCGTGGCGGGTGGGAGGGAGGGGAGGACCCAGGGCATCGGGGTGGTGAGGGCTAATCCGCGCTTTGTGATACATACACCTACAGACGTACTTACATAATGAGGAGGCACAGTGGCTGCACTGCTGCACTGACCCGGGCGGCGCCGTCAAGCCCCACCTCGGTCCCCTCACGTCCCGCAGCCCAGCCCAGCCCAGCCCAGCAGGCCCCAGTGGGCGGAGGCCCTGTCGCCCCATTCCTCCACATCCCCGTCCAGAGGTTGGGTTTCACTTTAATCCCTGCCCTCCCTCCCGCTCTCTCTCTCTCTCTCCCTCCCCTTCTCTCACATAGTATCGGAGCAGCTCCAGCGCCGCCGCCAGGTCCCCCCTCACCGCCGCAAAGTGCAGCGGCGTGGACCCCGCCTCCACCACACACAGCTCGTCATAGCTCTCGCTGGTGGTGGCGGCGTCGAGGGCGGGGTGGTGGTCGTACAGCAGCTGACGCAGGGTGTCCAGCCGGCCCGAGTACACGGCATAGTGAAGGGCGGTCAGGCCGCAACCCGAGCGGGCGTCCACATACCTACACTCCTCCCGCGTTAACACGTGGGGGTGTATGCCCTGCAGCAGTGCGCTGAGGGTTTCGGGGCTGCAGCCTCCCATGGTGGCGTAGTGCAGGGCGGTGCGGCCGTCGCTGCTGTCCCTGACCCACGGGTCGGCGCCCTTGGCCAGCAGCAACCCCACCAGCTCGGGGGCGTCCGAGGCGCACGCGTACATCAGCGGGGTCTGGCCTGAGGGGTAGGGAGGGACGGAGGGAGGGGCGGGGGAGCGGGGAGGGGAGGGAGGCAGGGAGGGAGGGGCGGGGAGGGAAAGAGGTGAGAAGCTGAGGGCGGTGGGCAACGACGAGTCCTCGGGCGACGAGGCGCAGGCTGGAGGGCGAAGAAGGGGACCAACTCTGTAATGGATCGCAACAGATCCCAACCAGATCCCAACCAGATCCCAACCAACTGATGGCGCTGCCGGGGGGTTCTTTCTTTCCGTATGCGTTGCTGCTTCCACAGCCAAGTTTACACCCACTCGCAACTGCATTGACCACACGAGCTTCACACCTTTGGAGTTGGTCATCTCCACGGCCAGCCGCACGCCCTGGTCCACCGAGCCAGGCAGGGGCGTGCTCGTACGATTGCAGTACGATTGTACGGCTGCTTGCACCGTGGACAATGAAGACGAGGTCAGGTACGCCAGGATCTCCTCCACGACCTGCGGGTCAAACGGAATTTCATCCCAGGACCGGTGTCAACGACCAACGACCAACGCACAGCGCGACGACCCGGGGGCGGGGGGGTACGCTGTAACATCACCAATACACGGCAAAACGTGCACGTGGCACGGGAGAAGCTGGTGGCCGTCTGCTCATACCAGGGGGTCGCCTTATGGGAAAGACACTGGCGCCGCCGATCACTCACCCGGGTCTGCTTCTTCTCGCAGGCGACGTGGAGGGGCGTGACGGCCTTTGAGGAGTACCGCGAAGTGGGGCTGCTCAGCAGGTGCGGTCGGCAGGCCAGCAGGCGCAGCGCGGACTCGCCGTCGCCGCGCTTCACCGACTGCTTCAGGTCGGCCGCGGCCGGCGAGAAACACGAGGTGGTGCCGCCCATGATGGGTACAAAGCCGCCGAATTAAGATTCGTTCTGAAGGGCGTGAGATAGCGGGCGCGGCCAGGGTTCAAACTTGGGCGGACATGGACATCCACGCACGGCTTCAGCACGACCGACTGAACGAGGTGTATGAGGAATCGTTGCTTGACCCAACATGCTTGGTGTTCATTTACGATGACCAGGTCAGGTCAGGGCAATGGCTTCTGGCCACTTCTGAACTGGAAAGCGCGCCCAAACCGTTGCAGCCAACTGTGGTGTAGGGTGGTATAGTTTCGCGAGGCGCCGCGCCCGCAACACAGCTAACTGAGTTACGGTGTAAGGACAATCCATTTTTTGCTTAGCGAATACCTCTTGCTGGCGGTGGAGCGTCCTGGCCTTGTTGTTGTTCGTGCGGAAAGGCGAGCCGTGGAAGACGAGGCCACCGATTGTGGACCGCGTGCGCGACGTATTGTGTGCTCAGTATGTTCAACAAAAATGTATCGCCATCGTTAAGACAAGCGAACGTTGCCAAGTACGGTGGGGCGAAACTTGTTCAGCGACACACGTCAGACGGTCATACCCTTGCTCGCTTGCCAACATAAGGTTATACGTTTGTATCAATCTAATTCAAAATAATTTGTGGAATAGGATTTTTCAACCTTGAGCTTTAACGTCCGACGGCTTGGCAAGTAGCCTCGTAACCTGCCTAAGATTGGTTGGAAGTTTGTACGTTGCCCGTCGAAGGTCTGACGACGGCAAGTTTAAAATTTCTAGCGCCATCTGCAGGTTATCGCTAACATGCGACATAAACAAGAAGCAAAGATATGAATTTTTCAGTTTTGACCGGCAGACTCGCATGGTCCCCCGTGGTAGCCTTGCAAGCGCGTCGTATGTTAGGACGCACGTGGACAACCCTCACTGATTGGCCTGCACACTCCACCGGCTGAGTTTGAGATGTCAGCCGAGGGTTTGATGGTTAAATGTGTTATTGCACTCAAGTGACTTTATCAGCGATGCAAATGTCCGGGCCGCTGCGCACCCCTGCACACACACTCGCACTGTACCGCGTTTTGGCGTCCTGCTTCGATAACCGCTTGCTTGCGACAATGTCTTTATTTGACATCGCTTCGCACGGGTGTACGGCGCTTCGCACGGGTCCGAGCTCGGACACCGGTCCTGCCGGCGACTGGAAACGGAACCCCCCCAAGGTGCTGTGTTGGTCGGTGTTGGTGAAATGTAGAGCGGCGCGTTGCCTTGGTCAAGACTAAAAGCAGGAGGGCCCCCTCCTGCCTGGCCAGAGGACTGGGCCTCCCCTGGCCTCCCCCACGTGCCACCCCGGGGGGTAACACCCCCACGTGCCACCCCGGGGGGTAACACCCCCACGTGCCACCCCGGGGGGTAACAGCCGGGGCCATGCGCCAGCACCCCCGGCCTCCCGGCCTGGGTGTGTCTGGGCCGTTATCATTTTGACCCACCGGCCTACAGGTGTCCGTCCTTCGTCGTCCATCGCCTGCGAACCTCTGCAGGCAGGTGCGCCCGGCTATATGCGGGCAGGCGTGCCCGGCTGCCCGCGCGGGACTGAGCAGTGCAATCGAGGAGGCCGGCGCGCGTAAATGCTCTGACATATGCTTGAAACAGCAATCTGTTGGTTCTCAGGAACGGGATGCTTCCCTGGTAGAATGGGCACGGGGAGTGTTTCGGTGCACTTGTGGAGCCTGTCCGGTGCGCCATGGTGGCGTAATGCATTGTATGGTGAGGAAGCTTTGGCTGTCATCGATGACCCGCGGGTCCGCTGATACACCCTTAATAATACGGCAATACGGTAATATGACATGACGCTGTTCCGCCCAATCCGTTCTGCTCGCGCCCACACGGGCCTCGTCGGGCCTCGTTTGATGCAGCAATCCCTCCCGGCGCAGCTCGGCAGGCAGCAGACGGGTTTCCAACCGTGCTCCGAGGCACTCGGTGCGCCTACAAAACCGCAAAAACCTCTGGGCCACAATCCCCATGCGACCCCCTGTGACCGGCCCCGAAAACGTCTGCCTCGTTGTTGTCCGCCTGGCTGCCCCGCTCGAAGCGTCGGGCAGCCCCTCACCACTGTAACGCTTCCCCAAACGTTCCGTCCGTTAATACCTATCCTTAAGGAAATAATCTCGTCTGGCTGGGAGGAACAAATGCGCACGCGGGCGGTGTGGCGACGCCGACCCCGCGCGGTCATGCACCATGCACGACATATGTACGGCAACACCTCAGGTTTTATTGTACGAGCACTAGGCGTCCCCAGGCGTCGATGTATGTATGGCGTCCTACATGCAGAACCCCCGCCCGCCCGCCCGTCCGCCTTGGTATCCGTTCCGACGACCGAACGTATTGCCTCCTCATCGTTCGCGGTTAGCATTGCCGCCGCTGGCCACTTCACCAACCGATGCATCATCACGTTTCACATACGAACCATACTTGACCGCTCAAAACAGCTACGAGGAGGAGATGTATGCCTAGGGCAGGAAGTGCCAAACAGAAAAAAATGAAATCGAACCAATGTGAGCACCCTGCGGCGGACCTATGTATCGTGTGCAGCTATGGGGTGCGGTGTGAGTGTGCCGTACAATTATGCACGTATTACGGAGGTACGGCACATGGGTGTGTGACGGAAAGCGCAGATGCGGCTCGGAGCCACAGGCTTCCGGTAGTTTGGACACAACCAATAATAACACAATAAACATAACTAACTCAACTAACACAACACAACTAACACAACGCACTCGCGGACTGGAGGTGAAGCCCCCTCAGCGGTGGCATAAATTCTAATTGTGCTGAACACACCGACAAAACGCGCCCCGTCTGCATGGCACCTGCAGAACGCCGGCTGACACCGGCACAGGTCGCGGCACGGCGGGCACATGCGACGAACGAAAAAAGATGAGTCAGACACACATACTCATGCACACACATACACATGCAGACAGACAGACAGACAGACAGACAGACAGACAGACAGACAGACAGACAGACAGACAGACAGACAGACAGACAGACAGACAGACAGACAGACAGACAGACAGACAGACAGACAGACAGACAGACAGACAGACAGACAGACAGACAGACAGACAGACAGACAGACAGACAGGACAGACAGACAGACAGACAGACAGACAGACAGACAGACAGACAGACAGACAGACAGACAGACAGACAGACAGACAGACAGACAGACAGACAGACAGACAGAGACAGACAGACAGACAGACAGACAGACAGACAGACAGACAGACAGACAGACAGACAGACAGACAGACAGACAGACAGACAGACAGACAGACAGACAGACAGACAGACAGACAGACAGACAGACAGACAGACAGACAGACAGACAGACAGACAGACAGACAGACAGACAGACAGACAGACAGACAGACAGACAGACAGACAGACAGACAGACAGACAGACAGACAGACAGACAGACAGACAGACAGACAGACAGACAGACAGACAGACAGACAGACAGACAGACAGACAGACAGACAGACAGACAGACAGACAGACAGACAGACAGACAGACAGACAGACAGACAGACAGACAGACAGACAGACAGACAGACAGACAGACAGACAGACAGACAGACAGACAGACAGACAGACAGACAGACAGACAGACAGACAGACAGACAGACAGACAGACAGACAGACAGACAGACAGACAGACAGACAGACAGACAGACAGACAGACAGACAGACAGACAGACAGACAGACAGACAGACAGACAAACAGACAGTTATCAGACGGGTATTCGAAGAGCGAGCACACCCACAGGGCTGGCTTGGTTTCGGTCAGGTGCGGTCAGATGGCGGCAGCGCGTCGGATGGCTGCAGCGCGGCAGGCGCAAACACGGCCTACGCGGCTCCACCCAACCATTCGACCTTCCGCAGCTTCGGACCATCGCGGCCGCAGCCGATCACGGCAACCAATCACGGCAGCCAACTACGATCCGGTAACGCCACCTGGGCGGACTGCCGAGCCGCCGATGCAGGCAGGCAGGCAGGCAGGCAGTCCGCCTGAGGCCGCCTGGGGCCAGGCGTGGGTGTCCGTCTCAGCGGGCCACAAACACCCTCGCCAGCGATCCCCCAAAGCCGTACGGCAATCGACGCACAGCTCCGAAACCCAACACCCGCACGCAGCATCGCCCGGGGGGTCCCCTGCCCGCACCTCCTGCCGTACCGCCCTCTCTCCCTCTGCCGTGCAGTCGTGGATCCCAACCCAACCCAACCAACCATCCATGCATCCCATGCATCCACTCGGGAATGAAGGGGGGGCCTGCAGGAAACTGGTAGACGTTTCACAAACTGCGCTGCTGCTGAATGAAGAGGGGTCAGAAACCCTAGCGCTCCGTGAATCTGGGCACCCATGCCACGTAGGCCGACACGGGCCTCCGGCAGAAGGGGCAGGGCAGCGGCTTGCCGCCCGCCGCCAGCCCCGCGCACAGCCGCTCCGCGCAGCCGGCGCACACCCCGTGGCCGCACCCCGCGGGCGCCACCACCACCGCCGCCTCGAAACACACCTCGCACACCACCGCCTCGCCGCCGCCGCCGCTGCCGTACACCTCGTCAGCCTCGTCGTACCACTCCGAGTCGCGGACGGGCTGGAACTCGGAGGGCCGGGAGAACACAGTGCTGGTGCTGCTGCGGCCACAGCTGCGGCTGACGCTGCGCCTTGCTTGGCCGCGGCCCTGGCCCTGGCCCTGAGCTGGTCGGAGCCCCCGGCTCGTCGACGCCAGGCTCGACACCGCATCTGCCGACTCCGCCGCTGCCGCGGAAGCAGCATCCTCCGCGTCCGTGCAATGCTTCGAAGCACCACCAGTAGCAGCAGCAGCAGTTCCGCTGCCACCACCGGCCGCCTGGCTGCTTGCTTCGCCGGGTGCCGCCGGCCGCCCCGGACTGCCGGGTATCCGCCGACTCCGGCCACCCGGGCTCCCGGGAGGATAGAGCTGCGGGCCCGCAAGCCCGGAGTCGTTACGGGAGGGGCACCTGCCACCCAGCGGCCCGCTCCGCGGGCTGTTAGGGGTCTCCAGCACCAGCGAGCTGAGCCGCAGGAAGGGGACGTCCGAGCTGGGCGGTACACAGCCCGGCGGGCTGCAGCCGGGCCGTCGGGGCTTGGACGGCCCCGCTCGGGCGGCCAGCTCCCTCACCTCCGCGGTCAGCTTGGTCTGCAGCGCCTCCGCCGCCAGGGCCGCCAGCGGGGGCGGCCCCAGGTGCAGCTGCGGCCCCGCCACCTGCAGGCCGGCGCGGAGGGCCTGGGGCAGCGGCGGGCCCGGGCGCAGGAGGGCGGCCAGGGCGTAGTGGCCGGGGTGCACCACACAGGCAACCTGCGGCAGGGCGGTGGGGGTAGCGGAGTTGACCGGAGGGTATTGATCAGCTCGGGGTTCTCTCATGGGGTCATCCCTCGGGGACGCCGTGTCGTCAACAGATGCAATCCAAGAGCCGTACCGCTCCTCCCCGCTCCCACCTGGAACGCGGTCTGCCCCGGCACGTCCATCGCCTCCCGGGGGTCCGCCAGGGAGGGATCCTCCAAGGACCGCTGACCCTGTTGTAAGGGGGGAAATGGCAGAGGGGGACTCCCGAAGTCAGGACTTGGGCCATGCCGTCCGGAAGGCACAAACGCATAGGAAAGGATGACACAGGGTTAAGGGCTAATAGCCATCAACAGCATAGAGTTCCAAACCTAACTCCCTCCCTCCCTGCCGTCCCTCCCTCTCCTCTCTCCCCTCCTCTCACATAATATCTGAGCAGCTCCAGCGCCGCCGCCAGGTCCCCCCTCACCGCCGCGAAGTGCAGCGGCGTGGACCCCGCCTCCACCACACACAGCTCGTCATAGCTCTCGCTGGTGGTGGCGGCGTCGAGGGCGGGGTGGTGGTCGTACAGCAGCTGACGCAGGGTGTCCAGCCGGCCCGAGTACACGGCATAGTGAAGGGCGGTCAGGCCGCAACCCGAGCGGGCGTCCACATACCTACACTCCTCCCGCGTTAACACGTGGGGGTGTATGCCCTGCAGCAGCGCGCTGAGGGTTTCGGGGCTGCAGCCTCCCATGGTGGCGTAGTGCAGGGCGGTGCGGCCGTCGCTGCTGTCCCTGACCCACGGGTCGGCGCCCTTGGCCAGCAGCAGCCCCACCAGCTCGGGGGCGTCCGAGGCGCACGCGTACATCAGCGGGGTCTGGCCTGAGGGGTACGGAGGGAGGGAGGGAGGGACAGGAGAAAGGCAGGGAGGCAGGGAGGGGAGGGAGGCAGGGAGGGGAGGGAGGCGAGGCCGGTGTGGGCTACCTAGTTGAGGAACGGCGGGGACAGGTAGAGGTAGAGCGCACCGAGGTGGACAGGAGCTCAGGAGGGCATCAAAGCTGTTGGTCATGTTCCGACTGCACAGCTGCCAGCGCAAAGAGCCGGTGAAGGATCGACTGTACCCGGAAAGGGGGCTCGGCACGCGCTGCTGCGGCTACTGGCCCGGCAGACCTCAGGTGACGGGTATAGCAGTCATGGCAGTGTGCTGCAATCGTTCCCCCGCCCTTTCCCCCGGGGGATGTACGGATGTTGTCCTGTTCGAACCATGGCACATGAGGCCCTTTGCTGGTACGGCAGTGGACAGCAGTACGGCAGCAGTACGGCAGTGTCCCACCAGGCGCCTGTGATCAGCGCCGTACACACAATCGGCTCACCTTTGGGTCCCGCCCTCATCTCAGTGGCCACCCGCACGCCCTCAGCGACTGTACGGGGCTCCGGTACACCAGTACGGCGGCAGTACGGCAGCAAGGCCGCTTGTACGGTCGACAGCGGAGATGTTGACAGGAAGGCCAGGATACTCGCAACGACCTTAGAACCAGGCAAATTGGCAGAGCAGTAGTAATCGTAACAAGGTGGACACGGGTCCCGCAGAGTGTACATCCGGAGTGAAGTCACACAACAGAGTGTACACGGAATAAAAGGATTATGCCACACCCCAATGGCACGCGGCGAGTCGTCAGTGACAGCTCAAGTGCCATCACAGCCCCAACACAGAGCGCCGCCAACAAGGATCTACCCATCTACATATCTTGCTGCTGAAATGACGAGCTGAGCAGGCGCGCGCACCACATACACACACACATTCAGATCCGTGTACCAACGGGTTTGGGTCGGACGGGATCTTCCCGCTGCATACACGCGCAGACGTGGTGTACAGCCCCACAAACCGACAAATGCCGGGTTAAAATGAAACAGCCCAGACACACCCAGCCCAGACAAATGCCGGGTCGGGGCTGCCTGTGTGTCCGGCTGTCCGCCTGCCCTGCCCGCATGGTCCGGCCCTGTCCGGCTGGCCGCCCTGGCTCACCCACCCTGGGTGGCCAACCCAGCGGCGGAGAGCGCGGCGCGGCCTCGCGCTGAGTGCGCGCCTATCCAGCGCCTCCCTGGTCAAGTCACCCAGCCCACCCACCCACCCACCCTGGTCTGCTTCCTCTCGCAGGCGACATGAAGGGGCGTGACTGCGCTGGCGGAGCACAGCAGCCCGCGGCTGCTCAGCAGGTGCGGTCGGCAGGCCAGCAGGCGCAGCGCGGACTCGCCGTCGCCGCGCTTCACCGACTGCTTCAGGTCGGCCGCGGCCGGCGAGAAACACGAGGTGGTGCCGCCCATGGTGGATACGAATGGTCAGCCGTCCGGAGCAGGACGTAATCGTTGCGGCGCCCGGGTGAGATCCTGCCGTCCGACGCGCGGAGGGATCCTGTCAGGCGGCACGCAGAGAAGAGAGAACTGTTACGTCGATTCAGTTGGATGCAACCGCAACAGCGCAGCCCCATGATCCTCCTCTCGGGACCTGTCCCGTGCGGCCCAATGGGCCCTATATGAGGGTGCGAAGTCAGCCAAATAAGGACCCGCTCGAGGGACTGTTGGCTATTGTGTATCCGCATACGCTCATAGTGCCTGCCATACGCCTCCGCCAACCGCCGACTCAAACGACCAGAACAGAACCCCTTGGCCTTCACGGTGTACCCTGAAGACACAACCTCTTTCGCATGTATTGTGATCGTACCTGCAGCAGCTGTAGAGCGGGACTGGGGCCGCCACACAAGCCGAGGGTGCACGACGGTGCATGCAGGGCCACACACACGCAACCTATTTTGCGAGCGATGGCGGGGCTATATCACGCAATTTGAGCTTTGTTTGGAGCTGAAAGAGTGAGGGATGCGCGAAGTAGACACGTGCACTAAGGAGGTCGGCGCAAATTTAGCGTGCGTGGAGCGCTAATACGCGTTGTAGGTTCACTGGCCTGGGCATCGAACCGCTCCAATCACGTCCCTTCAGAAATAAACAAGTAAGTGGTAATTGCCGGCAAGAGTAAGGTACGTCCTGCTTCCTGCGCCATGCAGGTCAGACAGCCCCGTTCGGTTGTTCCCCAACGACTTCCTAACGACAACAATCCACCGCAGAAGGCATGGTGAAAATCGTCAAATCCGAAGAATATCGTTTCACTATCCATACTGGTACGATTAATTTGTTGCATAGTTTGCTAGAGGTTGTGCCAATCCCTTGACGGTCCTGCGAGTCAGGGTCCGTAGAATATGCCCCGAATATGCGTGCTTGCGAAGAGCGAATGCAGCGCCGAGAGCCAGAGCTGGCAATATCTGCAACATGTTATATGAAGTTGAGATTGAAGCTCCCCATCGTTGGGGATCGACCCAAATCGTGTTGCATGAGTAAAGAGACCAAACACCCCAGCCTGGCATTACAGTCTGCGGACATCGCTCTTAAAAATTCATGAAATTTGTAATTTTATAAACTTTTCAATGCTGTCCACGCTGAACAACGCGTGCACGAGAGCGTGTGGCCGCCCTCTCAAGGACCAACAGTCTGTTCCAGCCACGGCTTGGGCGCATGATTATAATAATCCAATTATTATACAAAATTGTTCAAGGGCTGATATCGTCATGCTTTTTTGGAAGCGAACGCATAGGCTCGCTCCAGCCTTGACTGGCCTTGACAGCAGCTGCTTTTTGTTGCGGTAATTCACTGGCTCTAGGACCAAAAATTATAAAGCCTGACAGTAAGCTACGATTCCTCATGAAAATGTCAAGCTGTACAGTAGGGTTTCGACGGGATACCTACCCATCTCTACCCACCAGTCAAGGTCCAGCAGCAACAGACGGGACAAATGCACTCGACCAGACCAACTAACAGCTTGCGTTAAGCCATCCTCAATACTGCGGAGGGAAATTGCTAAACGAACGGTCTGATGCATAACCTGCTGGCGAAACCGCAAACTGCGCTCAGCTCACGCAAGGTGTCAGGCCGTATGACTGCTCTCCGTCCGCTAGGCCAGGTCCATAACCTAACAAAAGGGGCCTACTAGTTGCTCATCGGCTATTGCCGAAGAGTAAATCGAGACAAAGCACAAAGGCAAAGCTTCGAGCTGAATCACAAGACAAACACGCACGTACGATACTCTACCATCGGAGATAGTCCCGAAACCTTATGAAACGGGAAACAGAATCACACAACACCTCACAATAACCGCAAATAACTGAATTTGAGCAGTCATACGACGGGTGCAGTCAATCGGCGTGACAGGGCAGGACAGGACATCCGTTTGTTTCGTGCAGGGCGCCACAAAATTGAAATGCGGAGAGCCGCCGATCAGATGAGGGAATGGGGATGGGGTAGGATGGACACGTCCTGTAGGTCCACGCACCATCATTATCCACTCCCCCCCTTGATGCCCATCCACTCCCCCCCTTGATGCACACCCTGCGCAAGACTTTCAGGTTTTCGCAACCGCACTTGTAGCCCTTCTGGGTAACGTTCATGCATGTGCCTCAGACCGACCTCAGACCGTCACTTACACGCTCCCCGTTTCTTCGACACGCGGGCGAGGGGACACCTGGGCACCTGGGCACATGGGTTGAGGCATGCGGTCCGCAAAGCAAATTTGCAACTCCGCCGTCGCCGAGGTCTGCACGCTGCCTGCGTGTACCGGTAGCACGCCGCGGGCGCCGCACCCAGGCGCCCGCAAGGTTGTCGCTTTGCTGGCATCGAGAGGGCCTCAGCAGGCCTCAGCCGCAGTCTGAGTTGCTGCGCATTGCTGCCTGCTCGCATTCGCCATTGCTCACTGACTCCGTCTACATGGCATTCCGAAACCAACATCTGATCTGCGCCCGGTTATCTGCGTCCGCGCGCGCCTTCCCCCGCGACTCGTTCGAGAGCGAACCGATGGTTCAGTGCCCCTCGCAGATGCACACTTAGTATTACATCAATTTTTATTCGCGGCGTTGAGGTGTGGAGGTGTCTTGCCGCCTTGTCGGTGGGGCCTGCTGGCGTGCTGGGGCTTGCCCTGGTATACACCGTTGATCCCTTTTGGGGTCCGCTGTCACGTTCATTCATTCATATAGGAGAGTCAAACAGCGTTATCAGATGACAAGTACATGACTACTACTTGGCCTACCTCCAGGTCCGCTGTGACGTTCATTCAATCATGTCCTACGGGAGGCGGTCACAGGTGCAACCACTACTGCAGTTGCTGTGCGCTTGGGGGATGTGGGGCGGCTTGTTTTCCCGCGGTCTGCCGCAAGGGTCAATCGCGGCGCCGCGTGACGGCTGTTTGACAGTTGGTGGTGGTTGTACAAACATACCTTTTAACGAACTGTCCACCGACCCACGGACCCCCAAGCGAAAGGCTCCCAAGATCCAGTCCAGGGGCATGCAGCTCTGCACAAACTGACCGTGTATATTACTTATACACGCGGCCCGTTATGGTGCCGTACCATTGACACGTGGCATTCGGGGGGCTGCGACGCAGACGGGAGCCGGGATGGGGAAACTGGGGGTGGCGTTACACGGGGAGGTGGAGTGTCACACTGCGCCTGGGTTCGGGCGGGCGGGCGGGCGGGTTGCATTTCTGAACACACTGGGTCGGGGCGCATCCCATCCGTCCGTCCGTCCGCACCTCCCCTGCCCTCCCCCCCAAACGTGTCGCGTTCCGGACTGCCCAACCCCCCGCCCCTGCCTCAGTGCCATTGGCAGCTCGCCGGACGCTAGCCTTACCCGCCGAGACGCCCCGTCGCAGACTTGTCTGAGGCTGGGAAGAGCTGCGACGAGGCAGGCAGGCTGTCCGAGGTGAGTGGTGACGAGGAGGCAGTCAGCCGTTGGCGGCTACGGTACCCTAAACCCTAACACCCTAAACCCCACTCCGCCACCCACCGGCCGCATCGACCCTTCGTCCCTCGACAGCCTTCCCGGCCCCACACCACACGCTTATCCACACTAAACAGACAGACAGACAGACAGCACCTCCAGCCCCGGAGTGGCATCCACCGGGAACGCGCCGCGCCGAGCCTGGCAGTAGCAGCCCACGTTGCTGTGACCCGCCCGCCTTGTGACCCAGCGCTCTCGATGTTCATGGCCCCGCGCTGCGAAGGCGGCGACCTCCTCAGTGGGGGCCGGACCGGGAGGCGTGTGAGGGCTGCCCCTAGGGGGGATGACTGGCGGCCCCCCCCCTAGAGAGAGAGAAAGGAACCACCGGCCCGCCTTCAGAAACTCGGCCCCCTGCCCAAATACGGCAATCCACCGGCGCACGGCACCACGGGCTGGCCTCGCGCGGACACCCAGCAGCAGCAGCAGCAGCAGCACACCCGCCATGTCCGAAACGGCTCGTCGTATCGGCGTTTCCACATTCGGGGTCTCACTGACTGGTCGCTCCGGTCTCTCCGCCGTACAGTACGACAGGGACGCACCCCGGGGAGGGATGTGGCATCGGTGTTCCGCGGGTCGGGGGGGTCGAGGGAGGGTCCACCCTCCACAAGGAAGATGCTCGAAAGGTACGGTACTCGGTATTGGTACGGCACACGTACGGTACTCGGTATTGGTACGGGACACGTGTGGTACTCGGTATTGGTACGGGACATGAATGGGACTCGTGGTTGGATACGGCACACGTACGGTACAGTGGTGTACGCGATGGAAGGGTCCGGGAACTGCCGCCAGCTCGTACGTACGGCACCGTCGTACAGGCACGGACGCGGGGGTCGTTCCGGGGCGGAACTCAAATGCGTCCTCAACTGCAGACAACGACAGGGGGCGTGGCGCAGCAGCTGCCTGACTGCTATGGCTCTCAGTACCCCAACCCCTCCACCGCCGCGAGGCCCATGTGCCGGCCGCGAGTCCGCCCCACCGTGCAACCAACCGTGCGCGGTTGCTCCGAAACCAAACCCCATTCCCACATACACATCGCCCCCGCCCACGGCGCCACGGGCAGTCACAGGTGTTGTGCCGGCGCCCACGCGTGGCAAGAGGGGGTCGCGTCCCACCGAGCGGCCCCCCCCGGGCGCCTGGCCATGACCTCCCCACCCCACCATGACCAGACCACCGCTGGTAGGTCTCCAGCGAGAGCACACACACCCCCTCGAGAGAGGGAGAGAGAGGGAGAGAGAGAGCTTCCGCTCTCAGCATCAAGTCCAGTACAGTACAGCAGTTCGATTCGACTGGATCCGACGTGAAACGCACAGCGTGCTGTACACGACCACGCCGTCGCACGTGACACGGACGAGGCTTGGTACGGCACTCGACATCCACAAATGACATGGACGAGGCTTGGTACGGCACTCGACACGGCCAAAAATGACATGGACGGGGCTTGGTACGGCACTCGACACGGCCAAAAAGTGACACACCCTCGCCATGGCAGTGCACGGCAAGACAGAACAAGACAGACAGTACAGACCCCAATGGGCCCTGCGGTGTGGGCCCATTGGGTGTTGAGAATTGCGGCCATCAGGCGCCGCCGCCGCCGCCGCCGCACGCTCATCCTCCGACAGCTGCAACATGCTAATCCTCCACGCACCCCAACTGCTGGTTTCAGTGCTGGGGGGGACCCTTCCAGTGTTCCCCACAGGGCATCAACGCGGCCGCGCTGATGTGTCCGAGGCGAGGTGAGGCGAGGGGAGAACGAGACACGACACCGGGCACGGACACGACGCAAGACACAGACACAAGACACGGGCACATACACATACCAGCGGCGCAGAGTAACTCAGGACGCCAACCAACAACTGCTAGGGAAGGAGGGAGCGGCCCCCACACGCGGCAAAATCAAAACGCTTGAGCGCCTTGTGGTCCTTGCGCCAAGCCGCCCACTTCCCACACAATCCTTACCCCCACCACCCCCACCACCCCCCACAGTGATCTCCAGTGCCGCAACCAAGCTGCTCAACCACTTCGTTGCTGTTGAACCCCCCACCCCATCGCCCACCCCATACGGATCTCCCTCCGGGGAATGCCCCAAACCCTTCCCTGGACAACCCCTCGACAGCTCGTCCCAAACCTCCCAAACCCTGCCCCCCCCCCCCGGAGCTGCCACACCCACCTCCTCACAGCACTGCCGCCGTCCATTGTCTCGAGCGCCTACCAAACGAGCCTGTTACGAGCCTGTTCACTGCTGCCACAACTGCAAGGCGTGGCCACGCCTCCCTCCCCCTTCCCTCTTCCCCCTCCCCCTTGCCTCTTTCTCCTCCCCCGCCCGTTAGTGGTGGCCGCTCCACCTCGCACCTGGTGAAGCGCCGGGGCGAGCGTTGCACGAAGGGGCGGAACGGGTCGGGGCCGGACGTGGACGTGGCGGCGGGGTGGGGCGGGGCCGCAAGGCCGCCCGGTGGCGGCAGCTCCTGCTGCCGCCAGCTGGTAGCGGATAGCTGCCGCTGGTCCTGCGATTCCTGCTGCCGCCGCCCGGATCCCCCGGTGCGCCGCGCTGTACGAGTGCGACTGGCACTGGTACCTCCCATACTCGGCCACGTCCCCCCAGGGGGTCCCCCCGGGGGCATGGTTGAAAGAGAAACCGGTAAACCTCTGCCTCCCCTTCGGGGTTTCCCTCCGCTGCTCAGCCCCGCCCCGCCCCGCTGCACTGCACAGCACTGCGCCGCCGCCGGCCCTCCCGCCTCCATTCCGTTCTGCTGTACTGCGCTGCGCTGCGCCACGTCATCGGTTCAGCGGCCTGTGCCGCTCAGTCACCTCCCAGTGCGCTGCTGAGTAGGGTCCTGGCGCGGCCGTCGAGCGGACACTGCTGGCTGGCTGGCTGGCTGGCTGGCTGGCTGGCTCACCTCTCCCACGCAGCTCTCCACAGCCCGGTGGTCCCCGCTTCACCGTACGGGTAGGTGCTCTGGGTCCTCTGAAGGGGTTCCTGCCTGTACAGTCGCGGGGTCCCCTCAGCGGGGGTTCCTGGCAATCTCCACCAGGAGGCGGCGGCCGTTCCAGTCGCGTCCGTTCATATCCCGGACCGCCTGGACGGGGGAGAGAGAGGGGGGAGAGAGGGGGGGAGGGGGGGGGGGGAGGGAGGGGGCGGGGCGGGGCGGGGGCGGGGCGGGGCGAGTCGGTCAGTCTTTTGAGACCTGGTTGGCCCCCCAAGGATTGGCGTGCGGTGCAGACACCTAGGGGAGGAGGTCCGGGTGGATGGGTGGATGGATGGATGGATGGATGGATGGCAGCAGCACAGTTTGATTGTGTCAACCCCCTTCCTATACCCTCCCATGGCCCCAGCGCCCAACCCCCCCGGCTAACCACCACCGCCACCACTACCACCACCACCGCCACCACCACCAAGCAGCCATCTGTCCCCGTACGTCTGTCCGGCCGCTGGTGCGCTGTACGGCAGGGCGGACCCCCAACCCCCTCAACCCATCCACTCACATCCTCTTCCCTTCCTATCTTGCCTCTCAGCCCTCCTCATAAACACCATACCACACACACAGTTATCTTCTACCCACACGCATACACACACACCCACACACACTCACATCCTCCGCCTCCGCCTCCGTCGACATGACCACGAAGGCGAACCCACGTGACTCCCCCGACATGGGGTGTCGTACCACACGGGCCTCCCGTACACGCCCGTAGCGGGAGAACTTGCGCTCCAGGTCCTTCGGCCGCCGGGGGGGGATCAGCCGGGAGGACGGAGGAGGGGGAGGGAGGAGGAGGGAGGAGGAGGAGGGGGAGGGAGGGGGAGCGGGCATTACATAATCGGGAGGACCGGGGCATGGGGTGCGAGGCGGGCGGTGACGGTGACTCCGGTGATGGGCCTGCGAGATTCGGTCGCGACCAGGTCTGTCAACTGGACGATCCCCCCCATCCGGAACGCAGCTGATTTCGTCCCCGTCCCCCCGGCAGGTGGGCTGTTCGATCCCCAGGAAGCCCAATTGATTTGGGGCCAGTCGGTGCTCGCGGGGGAGGGGTCCCGGCGGCCTCCGTGGGACCAGGCTGCCTCGGCGGCCTCCCGCCCCCCCTGCGCCCCCTGGTGTACCCCACGTGACCCTCTCCGATGAGGCGTGTGTGAAAAAAAACAAAGATTGCAGTGCCGTCTGCTGTACGGCAGTACGGCGTGGGCCCTTCCGTCCGTCCTACCTGTTCTCGGACGATGAAGTTGATGCCCGCCACGAAGAGCTGGGTGCCCACGCGGGGTGGGGTCCGTCCGGCCGGCGGCAGGCCGTACTTCACGTCCGGGGAGCGCGACCTGCGCCCCCAGACAGACAGACCGGAGGAGGAGAGCCCAGAGCAGCCCAACCCGGGCAGGGGCAGGGGCAGGTGGAGATGGGGGTGGAGGTGAAGGTGGAGGTGGAGGTGGCCCCCAGAAATGTACGGAGTGTGTGGAGGGAGGTTATGGGGCGAAATGTACGGAGTGTGTGGAGGGAGGTTATGGGGCGAAATGTACGGAGTGTGTGGAGGGAGGTTATGGGGCGAAATGTACGGAGTGTGTGTTTCTTAAGAGGGGCAGGTCACCGGGGGGCAAGGCGTTGCCGCCGCGTTGCGAGCGCTGCGCAGCCCGTGGGGGCCACAGCGCAAACAGGCCCCGGCCGGAGTAGGGACGGAGGGCGGGGCGCATACTGATGGGGGCAGGGCACCCGATGAGCATACCCAATGCGGAGGGTTTGGGCGTCGTGAAAAAACAGCGGCGCTCGACGGCACCACAGTGGACCGGGTCAACGGCTTTGACCGTTGCGGAGCTGTGTTCGAGAACGGGGGCCGTGCAGGGAACGGGGGCGTTGACCGTTGCGGGGCTGTGTTCGAGAACGGCTGTTGTTCTCTCAAACGAGACGCGCCGCCTGCTCAGGGCAGCTCTATGGCCGGCGCATATTGCCGTTGCTAACCGGTGATTCCCCCGTGCAGGTATCGAGGGTGCTGGGGCGCGTACCCCCCCAGGTCCTTTCGCTTTCGCTCTCATTCCAGGCCCTCGGCACTGGCCGGGGGGGGGGGCGCGGTCTACAGCGGCAAGTGCAGCGCACATCCGCGGCGGCAAGCTGCACGACCCTAGCCCAACAGCCCGCCCACCTGCCGCGCCGATCCCGCGACCTCGACCTGGAGCGGCGCCGGTCCCTGTGAGCCGAACGTTCAAGGTGCATTTGAATTTGAATTCAAGCTCCGGCATGGATCCCAAGGCCGCCGGACAGGGGTTTGCGCGCGCGCATGCATGCCGCGAACAAAAAGGGCGCCTAACCTGCTGCGCGACCGACTGCGTCGACGAGCATCCCGATCCCGACTGTGGCTTCTGCTGGGACTCCGACGGCGGGTGTCCCGGTCCCTGCTGCGGGAACGCCGAGGCGGAGAGCGGGCATCTCGCCTTGCCGGTGACCGGCTCCGACTGCGCCGCGGCGAACGCCTTGGTGAACGCCTCGGAGAGTTTGACCGACTGCGCGCCGGTCGGGCATCCTGTGTGCCGCGGAAAAAAGCCCAGGGCAACGCAGTACAATCCCGAAAATATTGAAACTTGTACTGCCCAGGAAGCGAAGCACGTCATGTCCTCCAAAGTTTGATGCAACCACCGAAATAGCCTCCGCAAACGTCCAGCGATTTTCAACGAAAGTGCGACGCACCTCCTGGTCCCGACGGTCGCGGTCGCGCCGTCCCTCTTCACGGTCCCTATCGGGAGATGCCATTCATAACAAATAATGATCCGCCAGTCGTTTACAGTGGTTGTCACGCTTCGAAGTCAGGAATCAGGGCCTATCTAATGCGGCCGACACGTACGACGACGACGCTAGTACGTATCGGCCCGCATAACAGTTTGGTGTGCAATAAGAATCGAGGATTAATGGGCTGATTTGTGCCTCATGATAAGGTTAACTAATCGGCTTCCTTGATCCAAAGGTATGAAGCCGTTGCTTTGGCCTTTGGGCGAGTGGAGCTGGGCATACGAAGTTGCAGAGACCGCTGCAACCTACAGATGAATGATTGCGAAATATTCTCGCCTAAAGGCCATGTCCAGCGAACGGGCCTTGTCAGGCGTCCAGTCCGCCCGTAGAACCCTTTTCTCCATCCCGTCTGGGCGCTCTACGTTACAATCATATATTGGGTGAAACCGAATTACAAATGTGCATACGTGAGCGGCCTGCATACGTGCGGGTTCGCGCCTCAGGAGCAAGAAACTCCCGTGCACGTCCCGGGTCCTGCGGACGAGACCCGCGTTACTTTCGGTCCGCCCCACGGCCCCCAACCCCCGGTCCAACCCACGCGCCACGCCCCGCACCCCCCAACCGGTCGTGCGACCACGGCATCGCACATCCGACAAACACGGGCATTTCCGATGATCGCCATCTAACAACTAACGAGAGGTCCATTTCGGGTCCACTGCACGGACCATGTCACACATGACCCCGCGGGAACTGCTATCCACTGGTTGCGATCCGGTCGATCTCAAACCCAGATGCATATATTTCGCGATGCATCCGATGCATCCCGTGATATGTTTCCCGATGCATCCGCCCAGGTATGCCGTACCCGATGATTGGCTGGGTTCGTGGCGCGGCGCGGCGGCCCTGCCGCATCGACCGCATAGCGGCCGCCCAGCGGGGGTCTCAAGCCGCTTCCGCCGGATACGCGTGGATACGCGTGGATCGATGTTTGATATTTATGATGTTACAGCAGACCCCGCGGGTCATCGAGGACAGCCGTAGCTTCCTCGCCATCAAGGGCCCGCTGATGAACTCCCTGGTACGATACATTCGTACGGTATGTCGTACCCTACCCCCTCAGTTATCTCCCCGGCGCCGGTAGGTCGGGTCGACCGGCCGTCCCGACGCCAGCTCGACATGGCTAGGCGCATAGTGTGACGACTGGTGGTACTCCCCCCGCCCCGCTGGAACCGTAATAGGGACCGATGAATGCGCAAGTCACAGGAATCCGCACCAACCCCACTGCATGAACTTACGAATGCCAGGGAGGGCTCCGGGTGCGCATATGCCGTAGAGCGCCGCCCCGCTTGCGGCTTGGCGGCTGCGGGGCACGACACTGGCAACGCGGGGGCGCCGCTGACAGCTAGATGCAGGCTCGGTGCGGTCCGCGGGCGCAGTCGGCAATGGGGTGTGTCGTCCGCCCTGCCCTCCTCATCACCCCCCACATCCTCATCCCCAAACGGGTCATCGCCCTCGGTCGTACTAATCCGCGCCGCGGGTGGCGAGCACTGGCGCGTGCACACGGAGGGGTGCACGAGGGCACCTGCATGGGCCGCAGATGGGGACGTCGCATCGTCCACGGCATCAACTGACAACGGCTGGAAACGGCATCAACTGAGAACGACTGCAAACGAGAGAGAGCGGTGTCTACCGATGTGGCCGCCGTGAGGGCCGTGTCGTGGACAGATGGGGAAAGCCGGGGATGACTTAGGCCCAAGGAACAAGCTGGCTGGGGCTGGGGCTGGGGCTGGGAGATGGTGGGGCCGTACACCCAGCTTGGAGATGACGTCCAGCGCGATGCGCACCTTGGCGCCCTCCTATCTTTCTCAGCGAGCTCGCGCTCCACCGCTGTGAGCTCGACACGCAGCCGCGTGCCGTACTCCGTGCCGTACTCCGTGCCAGCAGCCAGCCTCAGCTCCGCATCGAGGATGCGACCCCCTGCCCCGCCCTGCCGTTACCCCCTTGGGGGGGGGGGACATGGTGATTTTCCTTATGGATCACGTCATGGAGGTTCATGGAGGTTCATGGAGGTTCATGGAGGTTCATGGAGGGTCATGGAGGGTCATGGAGGGTCATGGAGGGTCATGGAGGGTCATGGAGGGTCATGGAGGGTCATGGAGGGTCATGGCAGTGCCGGAAGGGTGCACCAGGGCTCACGAGGGGGGGTGGCGTGATTGGGGGGTTGGCGGGTAGAGGGCGGCAACCAACCACAAACCTCAAAACCCCACAAACACACTCGGAAGTTTTCACCTCAACACCGAAAGCGCGCAAGGCACGGAGGAGACTTCAGCGGACAGCGGATTCTCTTCGGGGGTGGATCATTTGCAGCGACCTGAGCAGCGGGGAACGCCATCGGATGTCGGCGGCGCGGACGACAGCCGCAACCAGGCGCAGCTCCCGGTGCATGTCTTCAAATGAGTAGGCAGGGGTTGGGGTCACGTGACACCTAGGAACCCCGGTCCTATCGGTTCCGGTGATACACGGGGCGTTTCTTGTCGTGGCATGCATCGCGCTTGGCCTCGCCTGGCCCTCGCTTGGCGGCCGACCGATAGGGGAGATCGACGAAGGTGGCCGACCGATACGGGGAGATCAACGAAGGCGGCCAGCCGATACGGGAAGATCGGGGAGTTGCCGTATACAGAGGTCCGCCAGCAGCAGACGTTGCCTGCAGCCTCACGTGCGGATGTCCAGGGAGGAGCTTGGCTGCTGCTGCTGCTGCTGAGAAACCACCGTGTAACCCGGAGTGAAACAGACCGTGGTTGCATGCGTACGGCGGCGTACGGTTCCGTTCGCCGCAAGTTATCCGGTCTAGAATGTGGAAGTTGGTCGGAGGCTGCCCTATTTGAGGCATAGTGTAACCTTGCCGGGCTGGTAAGTGCATATGAGCCCCGGGGTCAGGAACGTCGCACAGCGGAGTCAGTGAGGACGACTCCGGAACGAGGGTGTGCGCTCTCGTGTGCGCCAGAATACTGGCGGGCTTGCTGCAGAAGTATTTGCGCACTTAGCCCCCTGAACGAGCGATGCAACGACGCTGTGTGTGACGGACCCGGTCGATGGTGTGACCCAAACAGGAGTGAGGGTCGCGCATTCAGGTTGCCATACACATAGAATGTGTTTACGCTATCAAAACATGTCAGATTGAATAAATATGTCAGATTGAATGCGCCCGTGCAAGATTTCGGCGAAATTGATCTGTGTATGCTGTTCAAGCAGACTCTTCTGTTTTCAGACGTTCGGGTGTTTTCAAATACTTGCTGTCAATCATGGAGCCTGCGCAGGTCCTTGATCTACCCAGCGCAATCTGCCGCCGCACAGAATCGGCCTGAAAAGTTCAAGTAACGTTGAGCCTGCGATACAACCAGGCAAGCACCAAGCACTGTGAAGTGATGATTGCATACACGTTCAATATTCATCGAAAACGAAGTGGAATCATTGAGATAACGCTGTCCCGACCGCCTACGTCCATGCGAGGACGCGTACGAGCATGTCGTTGCGCGTCCCGGCCGTTCAAGGAGTGAGATAACGAGTGAGATTACCGTTGGCTCATTACTGCTTCACGCAATCAATTTACCCAAACCAAGGAGCCCTACACACAATCCCTATTCACACCTACAGCTCGCACGCTCTCAGCTTATTATATTGCTGCCGGTCCACGCACCTTACCTTCTTTATGTAATGTCACAGCCCTGACCAGTCCAAAACCAATCGTCGTTGACCCAATCAGCCGTCGCGTACCTCGTGCGGACAGCGGCCCGCCTCACCTCATCTCTAGTCTTTTGCAAAGGTAACTGCCAGGTCATCCTTGCAATACTATCCACATACATGGTTTGTGTAAAGCAATGTCGGCGCGAGTGCGCAAGCAACAGAAAGAACGGGCGCTGAGCTCAGCATTTGCGGACACGCTTCCGACAGAACCGAACAACACACGGAAAGCGGAGCACACGAGGCTCTCGCACGGGCCATGCGGGGCACGAAGGCAGCAGCCGTGGACGAGGACTACGAAGTCGGAGCGGATGCCGAGGAGGGAAGGGCCGCCGGAAGCGAAAAGCCGTTGAGCAGCCGATACCGCGGCGTCTGCTGGAATCGCAAGGTGAGACCTTTCACCATCGCACCTCACGCATCCCGCGACTGCTCGCCCGGTCGGCCCGAGGTCGCCATCGTGCTGCGTCACCGGCTGCGTCACGCCGCGCCACTCAGCTGGTTCCCAGCGCAGCCCAGCCCAGCCCAGCGCCCCCGCGGCCCGCTCACATTCGAACGCGCCCAAGGGCCCCATACCCCCTCCCTGGACCCATTTCCATCTCACCAGCTTCTGGAACGCCATTGCCCCCTCCCGTCCCCCCCGACCGTCATCCCCCCTCCCGTCCCCCAAATGTCTACCGTCACCCCCCCCTCTCCCCCAGAACCGGCGCTGGCAGGCCGCCATCAATTCGGGCGGCAAGTACGTGTACCTGGTGAGCACGGCAGCAGGGCTCCACCGGGCCGATCGACCCCCCGGGCGGGGGGAGGCGGGGTCATTAGGGGGGCGTGCAAGCACTCGGATTGATGGTTCTGCAAGCCGGGTCTTTCGCGCTCGTCCCTAGATCCACAACGGCGGAGTTGCAAACGGGATGTCGCGGTTGCGCCGGGCTCGATGGCCCTCCCCCCAGCGGCCGAGGGAGGGGAAGGACTTGGGCTGCACCGCGAAACGGCGGCGGTCCGCCCTCCACCCCTCCGCCTCCACCCCTTCCCCCCTCCCCCCCTCCAACCCTCCAACCCTTCCTCCACCTCCACCTCCACCGGGTCGGGTCGGGTCCGCGCCTGTGTCAAGCGACTGCTGTGTTTGACCCCCGACTGAAATGCGCTCCGGAACCCCTGCCCCTGGCCTCACCTCAGCCCCCTCACGGCCTCGGGTCCTTCCCACCGCCCTCAGGGCTCCTCCTTGCCCCGCGCCACCCACCCAGCCCCCACCCAGCCCCCACCCGGCCCCCTCTTCACCGCCCGCCCCCCGCAGGGCTCCTTCCTGTCCGAGTACGATGCGGCCCGGGCGTTTGACAAGGCGGCGGTGAAGCTGCGCGGCACCAGGGGTGGGTGGGGCGGGGGGGGACGGGGGGCCAGGGGGGCGGGGGCGGGGCGTGCAAGTGAAGAGAGCATCAGTTTACTTTGATGACGCCGGTTGTGCCATGGGATGGGGTGGTGTGTGTGGACTGTGGAGTTGCTGTGGACCTAGCGGCTAGCCGTCGTTGTTGGTTGTCGGTTGTAGGTTGTTGGTTGTTGGTTGGAGAGTGCGGCGGTTGGCTTGGTGCGCAGATCCATCGTGCTGGCAGGAGAGTACTATACACACACGCCGAGCCACCTGCATCCCCTCTCTCGCCTCTTCCCCCTGCTCCGGCACCGCCAGTGGCCTCCCTCCCTCCCAGTTCGATATTGTCTGTCGAAATTGCCTGTCAAGCATCTGCACCCCTCTGCAGCCCTCCTTCCGTCAGTCAGCGCAGCTCGCCGTTGCGTGCGACTTCCTTGCATCCCTCCGCCTGCCTCAATCAATAAGACAGCGAGAACCGCGAAACGTCACCGAACGAACGAATGAATGAAGCAGGAGTTGTCATCGCGGGGGTCGACATCGCTCTCTCCCTCCCTCTCCTGCCCTCCCCTCCCCTGCCCTGCCCTGCCCCACCCGCAGCCAAGCTGAACTTCTCCTACTCGGAGTATGTCGACGAGCACGGCAACCTTCTGGAGGACCCCAAAATGAAAAACGTCATGTACAAGATTGAGGCCATCCAGGGCGGCGGCGGAGGCGGCGGAGGCGGCGGACACCACGGCGGCGGCGGCGGCGCCGCCGCCGCCGCCGCGGCCGCGGCCGCGGCCCACAAGTCCGACTCGGGCCCGGGCTCCGACGACGGCGGGTTACTGCAGCATCAGCAGCAGGGGATCGACGGGGGGCCGCTGCCGCCGCAGCTCCTGTTGCCCTCGCCGCAGCTCCGCGGCGCCGACGAGTGCAACGCCGGCGGCGCCGCCGGCGGGCGGCAGCTCTCCCCCTTGATCCACGCAGCTGCCGCCGCCGTCGCCGCCGCCGGCGGCGGCGTCGGTACCACCGTCGGCGGCGTCCACATTAAGCAGCAGCAGCAGCACTGCAGCAGCGACGGCAGCAAAGGCCCCGATTGGCCCGGGGGCGGGGGCCCGGGGCCGGGAACGCGTAGCGGCGGCGGCGGCGGCGGCGGCGGGCTGCAGCCGGCTGCGGGGCTGGGCGGCGGCATGGGTCTGGGGCTGAACCTGGCGGCGGTGGTGGGCGGCACCTCGGCGCAGCTTTCCGGGCACCCGTCGCGGTTCGGCGCCGCTGGGGGGCAGTACGCGGAGGGGCCGGTGTCGGTGTCGGGGGGAGGGGGCGCGCTGGTGCAGAGCGGCGGCGGCGGCGGCATGGCCCACCCCCGCGTGTCGGACGGCGCGGCGGTGGCTCCCCCCCTGTCCCTGTCCGCGGGCGCTCCAGGGGCGGCGGCAGGCGGCGGCGGCCGGCCGCCACAGCCGCCGTCGGCCCGGAGCCGCGGCGGCGCGCCGCCAGGCATCCCGCAGCCGCCATCGCCGCTGCACCACCACCACGGCATGTACGGCGGCGCCGCCGCCGCCGCGGCGCCGAGCTTGTCCGCGGCGGCCGCGGCGGGCTACGATCTGCCTCCCCCGGGCGGGCCGGGCGCGCAGCCGTACGGGTACGGGTACGGCGTCGCGACGTCGTCCGGGGGCCCGCCGCCGCCCGGCCGGGTTCCCGGCCCCGACGTGCAGCGCGCGATCTGCCGGGAGATGCCGGCCAACGCGAGCATCACGTCGTACGTGCCCCACCGCTTCCAGAACCAGACGGAGGACATGTGGGGCGTGATCTACCGCGACGCCGCGGCGCCGGCGCTGTTCGGGTCGGCGGTTTGGACGAGCAAGAACATCATCCGGATGGGCCTGTACGACACGGAGCGCGATGCCGTACAGGCCGCGATCCGCTGCATGCAGCTGTACGTCGTGTTCTACCAGGAAGTCCCCCGCGCGGAGCTGTTCAACGCGCTGACGGCGATCGTGGGGTGTGGCGCGGGCGCGGGCGGCGCGGGGGAGGACGGCGGGCAGTTCGACGAGCCGCCGCCGCCTCCGGCGCCACAGCCGTACGGCTCCCGCGGCGGCGGCGCGCGCGGCAGCGGCGGCGGCGGCGGTGCGGGGCTGCTCGGGGACCCCCTGGCTGACGGCCACCACGCGGGGGGGCATTCGGGCCTCCCGGGGCAGCTGGGGAGCCACCACCATCCGCACGCGCACTCGTCTTGCGGGCCGTACGGCGCCCGAAGCAGCGGCGGCGGCGCCAGGATGCCGTACAATGGTCCCGACTGCGGGCTTTCACAGCACCACCACCACCAACAACAACACCACCAACAACAACAACAGCAGCAGCAGCCGGGGGCATCGGCGGGCGGCGGGGGCGGGGGCTACGCGCATGACCAGCACGTCGACGGGGCCGGCGGCGGCGGGGCGGCCTCCGGGGCCGGGGCGGCGGCAGGGCCGGGGCCGGTGCAGCAGACCACCACCACCGGCAAGTCGCAGCAGCAGCAGCCCGACCTGGACAACCTCTTCGCCTACATGGCGGCCATCCGGCACCACAGCCGGGGCGGCAACACCGGCACCCCCGCCAACCAGCACGGCAGCTCCGAAACCGGTGCTGCTGAGATGGACGGCGGGGACTGCGGGCCGGGCGGCGGCGCGGGCGCGGGCGGGCTGCTGGACGGTGGCGGCGGCGGCGGCGGCGGCGCCGGCACCAAACGGCCGCTGCAGCAGCACCACCACCTCCAGGGGGGGTACGGGCCCGGTGCGGGCCAGGGAGGCGGCTACCACGATGGGCATCCGCATGGGGCGCATGGGGCCGGAGGGCGGCAGCAGGGCGGCGGCGGTGACCTGAAACGCATGCGGCTGGAGGGGGGCGGCGGCGGCGGCGGGGCGGGCGAGATGGAGTTGGAGTTGGTACTGAAGCCGCCGGGCAGCGAGTTCCGCCTGGCGCACAACCTCCAGCTGCCGGTGATCGTGAAGCAGCTGCAGCAGGTGCAGGCGTCCTCGGGCGGGATGTGAGAGGGGGGGTTTGGGGGGGTGGGTGGGAGAGGGGCGCGGGGCTGGGAGAGGGGGTCGAGCGTGGGGAGAGGAAGGGTTGCACCCGGGGGAATCGTTGTTGACTGGGCCCTCGTTGACCGGGCACCCCACACCCATGGTAGTCATGTACGACATCTTTCAGGACACAACCACGTCGACCACACCGGGTATTGCGCCACGGCGTTAAAGGGACACACCGGGTGCCACCGGGGTTTGCGTGCGCGCGCGCGCGCATGTGTCTGTGTCTGTGTGTGTGTGTGTGCGTTTGTGTGTGTAAAAACAAAACTGAGCCGTGTGTGTGTATGTGTGGTGAGAGCCAGGCAAGGCAGGCGCGCGTGATATGCGACGGGCGTAGCAGTGCCCATCAGTTGCCTAACCACCCCTGCCCACCGTGTGTGTGTGTATGCCCACGTGTGACTCGTGTCGATAACTAATTGAAGACCGACTGCTACTGCTCGTGTTCGGATGGTCGTATTCCGTGAGCCGATGCACATGTGTGCGTGCGGGTGTGTGTGTGTGTGTGCTGCCGCGGCGTGGGTGTGTTTGGGGGGAGGAAGGGGGGAAGTGGGCTCCCGCCGTACGAGTGTACGAGCGGACGCGGGCTCCCGTTGTGGGTTGAAGGGGTGGCCAGAGGATCCAGCTGGATGGCAGAGCGATCGGTCGAAATGCGGGGGTTGTGATAACGCCACTCTTATCGCATACATTATTGGGTGCCGTACTGCTGTATTGTTGTATTGTGCTGTACTGTGCCGTATTGCACTGCATTGCACGGCGGGGCGGGGCGCGGCGGGGGTCGCGCTGCTGCTGTGGGCGGCGGCGGCGGCGGCGGCGGGTGCGTCATCACAGCTCCGCACCGCAGCCGGGCGGGGCCCAGTCTCAGACGTCCCGGGAGGTGCGGTGGCGGGGAAGCCTGGCGGCGTGCAGGGTGAGAGGGGAGAGGGGAGGGCGGCCTGGTAGCTGGTGATATACGGTAGTGTACTGGACGATTGTGTACGGAGGGTACTGGACGGTTAGGTACTGGATCCGATCTGATGGGGGGCGCGCGCCTGCGTCGTGGCGACCGACCCATGGGATGTGGCTATCGTCATTCACATCGCGGCCCCCGGGATCGTCATTCACCTCACCCGCCCGGGCGTTGGTCTCGGCGTGCGATTGGTCATCACGCAGATCAGCAACGCCGCTCCTGCCTGGCTGCCTGCCTGGCGGTCGATGATGCCGCCGCCCTGCCGTACGCTCATGGTAGGACCGTACACATGTACGACACTCGGGGGGAGAAATAAGGAATAAACAAAGCTGCGGCGGCGGCGGCGCGGCAGGACCGACCGTCTGGAGAGCGGCACATGCGACGGGGTGTGGGGAAACGTGTATGCGCTGGGACGCTGAACTGCCGCCGCCTTTTATTCATGCATATGTATAAATATCAGTAAGCAAGTTATGCGGCAGCGCCGCTCCACCACCACCACCACCCCGTCGGTGTTTGTTACCCCGCCGTCGGGTGTTTGGTACGGCGAAAGAGAGCAGCCCCCCCGACTCGATCCTCTCGCCGGGGCTGTTGATGGTGTGCACCCCCGGACGGCCTCGCCTTCGTGTCGTACCGCGGTCGTACCGGGCTTTGTCGTGCGGGCGGTGGTGTCCGCCCGTGGGCGGATCCGGTTGGTGGCGGTGGCAGTGGCGGTGCCGATCTGTGTGTGTGTGTGGGGGGGGGGGGTGTAAGACGCAGCAGCATCAGCAGGGAGCCGCGCCGCAGGCAGGCAGGCAGTCAGGCACTGCCGGTTGGCCCTGGCTGGCGATCCGTAACCCGACTGGGGGCCTTGTTGCCTGGCGGTGACGGATCAGGGAGGAGACAGCGGAGGGGGAGGAGGCGGCAGCGGGGGCGTGGGAGAATCGGTGATTATTTCGCGATTTCGCTGTCTTTTTTGACAAAGGAGGGGAAGGGGAAGGGGGAGGAGCGGATCTCCCTTGCAGCTGAACCCATTGGGAGCGTGCATCGTATTGTGGTTGAGGTCGTTGCGGCTGCGGGGGACGGGGGGGAAGGAAGACCGCTGGCAGGGGGGATTGCGTGTGGTACTGGCACCGTGACTGACATATCGGGGGGCGGCGGCGGCGGAGGGTCACCACACCCCGCAATAAACTGGATCGGTGCCAACGCCCCAACACATAGCCCCAGCAAGTGAACGGGGGCCGTATCCACCAGCGTGTACAAACCGGGCTATGATGACTACTGGCTCGTCGTACAGCGCGCGACAGAGATTCCCTGTCCCTGCAAAAGTGCGTCATGTGGGGCAGCCTGCACACTGGCATGAGGCAGTGCCATGGAGGAGGACCCAACTGTTAACCAACTATAACTGGTGCACGACGCGCGACCGCAGGGGCGCTTTTGACGAGCTAATAAGACCCAAAGCCAGAAAACCTGAGCAACCCGTCCGGTGAGGTGGCATCCCCACTACCATGCTCATCCGTGAAGCACCTGAGCGCGTCCGTCCGTGAGGGGGTCAGCCGCTGGCGGCCAAGGCCCCAGGGGCGCGTACGGCCAGTGTAACAGTGCACGGCGATGATAGCGCGGGTCCCCGTCTAGTCCACGCTGTTCGTGGTGGTGAAAACCACCGGTTCAGCATTGGTTGGTAGGTGAGCTGGTCCGTCCACGTGTCCAGTCGGGTTCGCCGCCCGAAGCACACCCGTCCACCCCACCGCCCGCCGCCGTCCCGCCGGACACCAGGGCCGCGGACCGTTAACGAATCCGCGAAAGGCCCACCGGTGCCTGCTTGAATGTGAAGGACACCGACCGCAGCGGAGCCGCACAGGAGAGGCAGTGTGGTCGCGGATCGGCGGCGGCTAGGTGCCACGCCTGTGCCGGCGCCGGTCTGTGAAGCGGCCAGGTAGGCCGACAGGGACTGCTGCGCCACTGCCACTGCCCGCCACCACAGTTGCAACGCCAGGCCGAGGCCGGCGACTGGGTGCGGTGTGAGGCTGCGGCCGCTCCAGAAGTTGCGGTGGCCCGACGGCCAGACGGTGAAGCAGTGACAAGAACGTGCGGACAACGTTTGCCGGACCACCTCGCGGACTTTGAGACAACCGTGGCGCGTCAACAAGTCAACAAGCAAGGGGCCGATTCGCAATCACGAAGCGGCTGACTCAACTTGTAGGCGCGGACTTACCTTCGCACCTGGCCAATCAATCCGCAACACCAGCAGCCACCGCGCCTGCAAGCAATAAGAAGTTACATACGACCAAGGGAGTCAGCTCGTGCCTTAACGCGCGGGCAGATCCGTATTATCGTTCAGCCTCATCACCTGGCCTATGACCTATCACCATGAGCGGTAGGTCCTGCACGCAAGTACGCAAGTGAGGCGTTCAGCGCCTATCGTGGAACGGCAGCTGCGCACTGCTAGTGACTTACCGTCGAGGTCCGCAGGCGCTCGTCTGGACCAACTAACGTAAGCAGGCTCCATCTCGCGAGGGGCATCGCAGCGCACAAGGAATGGAGGGGGTTGGTTAGAAGAGTGACGGGATCAAATCTCATGGGTCTACGGCATTGTACGAAATCAACAGCTAACAACGTGAATGCGTGTGCAAAGGCTGCGCTGCGCTGTGCTGAGCGGAGCTGAACGGTGTGGCTGAGGTGGCTGCTTCGCGGAGCTGAACGGCGTGGCTGAGGTGGCTGCGGCGCGGAGCTGAACGGCGTGGCTGAGGTGGCTGCGGCGCGGAGCTGAAGCAAAGGCTGTGCTGCAAGTTCAGGAGCGTGCGAATGATGATTCCCCGGGCCCAACCCAGTTACCCGATCCCTCCCTGGGCCCGACCCAACAAGCGACCGGCACATGATCCCGAGCCCAGCCAAATCGTCACCTACCGGATACGGGATCTGGTCAAGGTGCACAGCATGGGCTTTAGTCTTGGGGATGCAGGGGGATGCGTCAGGCGGTGAGTGAACGTGTTGGCAAACCCGACGGAGCACTCCTTTCGATGAGCGATTCTGCAAGCAGCGACGCGAGGGCGGGGTCAGCGTGTACGTGTTGGCAAACCCGACGGAGCACTCCTTCCGATGAGCGATTCTGCAAGCAGCGACGCGAGCGCGGGGTCAGCGTGTATTGTGTGTGGAAAGCTGACGTAGTACTTGCGAAGCAAAACTTACCTACCAACTTACCAACACCTGGGCTACCACCGCGCCTGCAAGCAATAAGAAGTTACATACGACCGAGGGAGCCAGCTCGTGCCATCAGCAAGGGGCCGATTCGCAATCACGAAGCGGCTGACTCAACTTGTAGGCGCGGACTTACATTCGCACCTGGCCAATCAATCCGCAACACCAGCAGCCACCGCGCCTGCAAGCAATAAGAAGTTACATACGACCAAGGGAGTCAGCTCGTGCCTTAACGCGCGGGCAGATCCGTATTATCGTTCAGCCTCATCACCTGGCCTATGACCTATCACCATGAGCGGTAGGTCCTGCACGCAAGTACGCAAGTGAGGCGTTCAGCGCCTATCGTGGAACGGCAGCTGCGTACTGCTAGTGACTTACCGTCGAGGTCCGCAGGCGCTCGTCTGGACCAACTAACGTAAGCAGGCTCCATCTCGCGAGGGGCATCGCAGCGCACAAGGAATGGAGGGGGTTGGTTAGAAGAGTGACGGGATCAAATCTCATGGGTCTACGGCATTGTACGAAATCAACAGCTAACAACGTGAATGCGTGTGCAAAGGCTGCGCTGCGCTGTGCTGAGCGGAGCTGAACGGTGTGGCTGAGGTGGCTGCTTCGCGGAGCTGAACGGCGTGGCTGAGGTGGCTGCGGCGCGGAGCTGAACGGCGTGGCTGAGGTGGCTGCGGCGCGGAGCTGAAGCAAAGGCTGTGCTGCAAGTTCAGGAGCGTGCGAATGATGATTCCCCGGGCCCAACCCAGTTACCCGATCCCTCCCTGGGCCCGACCCAACAAGCGACCGGCACATGATCCCGAGCCCAGCCAAATCGTCACCTACCGGATGCGGGATCTGGTCAAGGTGCACAGCATGGGCTTTAGTCTTGGGGATGCAGGGGGATGCGTCAGGCGGTGAGTGAACGTGTTGGCAAACCCGACGGAGCACTCCTTCCGATGAGCGATTCTGCAAGCAGCGACGCGAGGGCGGGGTCAGCGTGTACGTGTTGGCAAACCCGACGGAGCACTCCTTCCGATGAGCGATTCTGCAAGCAGCGACGCGAGCGCGGGGTCAGCGTGTATTGTGTGTGGAAAGCTGACGTAGTACTTGCGAAGCAAAACTTACCTACCAACTTACCAACTCCTGGGCTACCACCGCGCCTGCGAGCAATTAGAAGTTACGACCAAGGGAGTCAGCTCGTGCCATAAGCCAGGGGCCGATTCGCAATCACGAAGCGGCTGACCCACCTTGTAGGCGCGGACTTACATTCGCACCTGGCCAATCGATCCGCAACACCAGCCACCGCGCCTGCAAGCAATAAGAAGTTACGACCAAGGAAGTCAGCTCATTCCATAACGCGAGAGCAGATCCGTATTATCGTTCAGCCTCATCACCTGGCCTATGACCTATCACCATGAGCGGTAGGTCCTGCACGCAAGTACGCAAGTGAGGCGTTCAGCGCCTATCGTGGAACGGCAGCTGCGTACTGCTAGTGACTTACCGTCGAGGTCCGCAGGCGCTCGTCTGGACCAACTAACGTAAGCAGGCTCCATCTCGCGAGGGGCATCGCAGCGCACAAGGAATGGAGGGGGTTGGTTAGAAGAGTGACGGGATCAAATCTCATGGGTCTACGGCATTGTACGAAATCAACAGCTAACAACGTGAATGCGTGTGCAAAGGCTGCGCTGCGCTGTGCTGAGCGGAGCTGAACGGTGTGGCTGAGGTGGCTGCTTCGCGGAGCTGAACGGCGTGGCTGAGGTGGCTGCGGCGCGGAGCTGAACGGCGTGGCTGAGGTGGCTGCGGCGCGGAGCTGAAGCAAAGGCTGTGCTGCAAGTTCAGGAGCGTGCGAATGATGATTCCCCGGGCCCAACCCAGTTACCCGATCCCTCCCTGGGCCCGACCCAACAAGCGACCGGCACATGATCCCGAGCCCAGCCAAATCGTCACCTACCGGATGCGGGATCTGGTCAAGGTGCACAGCATGGGCTTTAGTCTTGGGGATGCAGGGGGATGCGTCAGGCGGTGAGTGAACGTGTTGGCAAACCCGACGGAGCACTCCTTCCGATGAGCGATTCTGCAAGCAGCGACGCGAGGGCGGGGTCAGCGTGTACGTGTTGGCAAACCCGACGGAGCACTCCTTCCGATGAGCGATTCTGCAAGCAGCGACGCGAGCGCGGGGTCAGCGTGTATTGTGTGTGGAAAGCTGACGTAGTACTTGCGAAGCAAAACTTACCTACCAACTTACCAACTCCTGGGCTACCACCGCGCCTGCGAGCAATTAGAAGTTACGACCAAGGGAGTCAGCTCGTGCCATAAGCCAGGGGCCGATTCGCAATCACGAAGCGGCTGACCCACCTTGTAGGCGCGGACTTACATTCGCACCTGGCCAATCGATCCGCAACACCAGCCACCGCGCCTGCAAGCAATAAGAAGTTACGACCAAGGAAGTCAGCTCATTCCATAACGCGAGAGCAGATCCGTATTATCGTTCAGCCTCATCACCTGGCCTATCACCTATCACCATGAGCGGTAGGTCCTGCACGCAAGTACGCAAGTAAGGCGGTCAGTGCCTATCGTGGAACGGCAGCTGCGTACTGCTGATGACGTACCGTCGAGGTCCGCAGGCGCTCGTCTGGACCAACTAACGTAAGCAGGCTCCATCTCGCGAGGGGCATCGCAGCGCACAAGGAATGAAGGGAGTTAGAAGAGTGACGGGATCAAATCTCATGGGTCTACGGCATTGTACGAAATCAACAGCTAACAACGTGAATGCGTGTGCAAAGGCTGCGCTGCCCTGTGCTGAGCGGAGCTGAACGGCGTGGCTGAGGTGGCTGCTTCGCGGAGCTGAACGGCGTGGCTGAGGTGGCTGCGGCGCGGAGCTGAACGGCGTGGCTGAGGTGGCTGCGGCGCGGAGCTGAAGCAAAGGCTGTGCTGCAAGTTCAGGAGCGTGCGAATGATGATTCGTTCCCCGGGCCCAACCCAGTTACCCGATCCCTCCCTGGGCCCGACCCAACAAGCGACCGGCACATGATCCCGAGCCCAGCCCAATCGTCACCTACCGGATGCGGGATCTCGTTAAGGTGCACAGCATGGGCTTTAGTCTTGGGGATGCAGGGGTTTGCGTCAGGCGGTGAGTGAACGTGTTGGCAAACCCGACGGAGCACTCCTTCCGATGAGCGATTCTGCAAGCAGCGACGCGAGGGCGGGGTCAGCGTGTATTGTGTGTAGAAAGCTGACGTAGTCATTGCGAAGCAAAACTTACCTACCAACTTACCAACACCTGGGCTACCACCGCGCCTGCAAGCAATATGAAGTTACGACCAAGGGAGTCAGATCGTGCTATAGCGCGCGGGCAGATCCGTATTATCGTACAGCAGACGATGAGCGGCGGTCCTGCAAACAAGTTCGGATGCACCGAGTCAGCTCGTGATGTAATGAGCGGCAGCAGCACTTGCACGTTAATGCGGACCGACGTACCTTCCAGGCGACACTTACCTACCACATACACTGGCTGATTCTCTAATGCGGTTCACGTGCCTGCAAGCAAGTAAAGAGGCACTAAGTCAGCCCGTGTCGCTTGTGCTGTAAGCGGCTGCCTTGAGTGAATTTGAGCACGTCATCCTTCAGGTGCACCATCTGCATCTCAGGGTGACAGTGAGGGCGGGGGAGGGAGGGAGGCGTGATGTGTGGGGGCGTTATCAGGAGGCGGAAGCAGGCAGGAAGGGCAGTAGGACCGCGCGAGAAGCAACCGACCGGTTGGGCCTGCTGGTCACCGTGTTAATGAAACAAGCTTAGCAAAAAAGAAATTCATCAATAGAGTTGAAATATAATCAAGTAGTCAAAGAAGGCGGCAGCTCTAGCTGCAAATGCAGCCTGTGGAAACCAATGTAACGCAATGCGCAGAAGGCTCAAAACCGGAAGCTCACCTTTCAAAGGCGCTGTTCAGCCACGGCCAGAGTAGTGAAGTCCGTCGACTGGGCCCAACCCAAGACTTCCGATGAGCTGAAAACCACATAGCAAGACCACACAGCAAGCTTCCAGTTTGAAAACCACATAGCAAGCTAATTTTAAAGATTTTAATTATGATCGTATAGGAAGAATAAGCAGGGAGGCAGTGCTTCGGGACAGAAACTCAGCTTGAGCGAGAGTGCAATAAGAAGCTCTATGTGAGCTGGTATTACAGACACTATTTGTTCCTGCAGCTTTGTGGTGGAAAAAAAGCCAGCCGCAGGTTTATATAGGATGTCCAATGCACGAAAGCAGCGGCGAAGCGCTTCCTGGCTCTCGGCCGTGCAGATGCCCGGCTTCCTGACTTCTCTGTCAGACGATTCTGATTACGAGATGCTACTGATGGTTCGTAATCACTACTGGCAATGGCACATGTCTGACAAGATGACAAGGTCGGTACTGCTCTGGTTGGGTTTAGCGCAAAACCAAGGGTTGAGTTGTGGGGCCCTGGGGGCCCTAACACATTACCACGCAGCTTGCAGATCAGCGATAAGACCGGCTCACCAAGTCTCTGCTGAATAACACTCGATAACACTGACAACAGGCCGAAAGGTCACTGGGAATACTCCCGTCCGGTTCTCAGCGTCATCCAGCAAATACTAGGGAAGCTAGTCTTATTGCTTATGCGCAAGCTGTGTGGTGAGAGTGCGCGTGACCTGAAACTCAACCCATGGTTTTGGCAACAACCCAACCAGAGCAGTACTGACCTTGTCAGCTTGTCAGGCCCAGCCTGTGGGCTGCGCCTCGGGCCTCCGGGCGCAGCCAACTGTTGCGGTATTCGTCACGGCCAATCTCCTTGTGCCTTGCGCCGTCTGCACTAGGAATACTGGTATGCTGCGTTCTGCTCGTTCGCTCCGCGGCAGTGCCAAGCGTGCTGCACATCACCAACCTCGCCTAGCCGCAGCCGCCCCACCATCTCCGCAGACTAGCGATTTTCCGCTCACTACTAGTGTTAGCTATAGGTTCCCTGCAACATATGCTGCGGCCGGCGGGGCTGTCATGACGGCAAGAATGTTGGATAGGAGGCGACAGGCAAGCCGCAAAGAAGTGATATAGACTAGAGTGCGCAAGGAGGAGTGTTTAACGCGCACATCAAATGTTCTGAAAGTTATGGGCGAGTTCGCTGGGTCGACACCTTACATGCTTGCGACGGTTGTGCTGGCCACCATTTTCCATCCAGGACAAAAAGAAATCGAAATGTAGATGAAGTGGACACCAATTGGGAAGAGGTCAGTATCCAGAACCTAAGCAAGATCAAGAGTAACATGGGTTGAGTATGTTGGCTTCCGCCAAGTCAGTTCTACCAAAGGGTGCCAACCAAAACAAGATAAGCAAAGGAAATGGATCATCAGGACGAAGTTGCGGGGCTTTTCTTCGGTACGCAATCATCCTGCAGCGACCGGCCAAAAAGTATCTGAAGTTTGGGACCTGCTTCTTTTATATTATTGTGCGGCATCGTTCAAGAAAGCCGTGAGGGATGGACTGCTTGAACTCGAGAACTCCCAACGGTAACCGAAGCACGACAGGAACACCGGAAGACCGGTACCTTCACTCGCTTTGCTGTATGCCGGTACCTGACTCGCTTAGAACATCCTCCGCCCCCGCGGATACAATACGCAGCAGCAGCGCGAGTGCGCGATCGCGCTGCCGCCATGTGCAACAACAGGCCAAGTGCGCTGGGGGACTGGGGGACTCGACCCATACTGACCCGGGATTGCCGTACGGACCTGCAAGATATGGAATGGACGCCGTGCCGCAGTTATTGCGCAAAGGCCATGTCAATGCCCAGGGGAAGCCGAGGGAACGGGTGATAAGGCGCGCCGTTGCAGCAGCGACAAGCCAATGCATACCAAAATGCAGGAATCGACGGGCGGCCGCAAGCCTGGAGAGAGAATGGGGGTAACACAGCGCAACGGGGGATGAGGGGGATGGAGGGTTATGATGTGGGTTAGGTAACCTCCCCCTTGGGAAGACCTCCCCTCCATCCTCCACTCTGACCTCTCCTGCCGCCTACCTGGGGCCTGGCCTCTCCAACCTTCGCGGCTTCGTTGCACACGAATAACTCATCTGTTGGCGATGATGTAACAACCTTGAATTCAGACCAGTAACCCAAAACGCCATGCCATCTGACACCAAGCGCTCCCGGGATTTGAACCTATCACCCACACGTTGGTGGGTACTGCCGGAGGTCATCCCAACATTTTGCCTCGCTGCTTGACGACATAGGGTACACACCTGCTGGGCAAGAAGCCATCACCGGGCAAAACCGGGCTATGATGACTACTGGCTCATCGTACAGCGCGCGACAGAGATTTCCCTGTTCCTGCGAAAGTGCGTCATGTGGGGCAGCTGCATGAGGCAGTGCCATGGAGGAGGACCCAACTGTTAACCAACTATAACTGGTGCACGACGCGCGACCGCAGGGGCGCTTTTGACGAGCTAATAAGACCCAAAGCCAGAAAACCTGAGCAACCCGTCCGGTGAGGTGGCATCCCCACTACCATGCTCATCCGTGAAGCACCTGAGCGCGTCCGTCCGTGAGGGGGTCAGCCGCTGGCGGCCAAGGCCCCAGGGGCGCGTACGGCCAGTGTGGCGAGGCCTGACCTCTTGCAAGGGGGCGACAGAAGGGGTCAAAGCGGGTCCCAAAAAGGGTTGTGCAAACAATGCACGGCGATGATAGCGCGGGTCCCCGTCTAGTCCACGCTGTTCGTGGTGGTGAAAACCACCGGTTGAGCATTGGTTGGTAGGTGAGCTGGTCCGTCCACGTGTCCAGTCGGGTTCGCCGCCCGAAGCACACCCGTCCACCCCACCGCCCGCCGCCGTCCCGCCGGACACCAGGGCCGCGGACCGTTAACGAATCCGCGAAAGGCCCACCGGTGCCTGCTTGAATGTGAAGGACACCGACCGCAGCGGAGCCGCACAGGAGAGGCAGTGTGGTCGCGGATCGGCGGCGGCTAGGTGCCGCGCCTGTGCCGGCGCCGGTCTGTGAAGCGGCCAGGTAGGCCGACAGGGACTGCTGCGCCACTGCCACTGCCCGCCACCACAGTTGCAACGCCAGGCCGAGGCCGGCGTCTGGGTGCGGTGTGAGGCTGCGGCCGCTCCAGAAGTTGCGGTGGCCCGACGGCCAGACGGTGAAGCAGTGACAAGAACGTGCGGACAACGTTTGCCGGACCACCTCGCGGACTTTGAGACAACCGTGGCGCGTCAACAAGTCAACAAGCAAGGGGCCGATTCGCAATCACGAAGCGGCTGACTCACCTTGTAGGCGCGGACTTACCTTCGCACCTGGCCAATCAATCCGCAACACCAGCAGCCACCGCGCTTGCAAGCAATAAGAAGTTACATACGACCAAGGGAGTCAGCTCGTGCCTTAACGCGCGGGCAGATCCGTATTATCGTTCAGCCTCATCACCTGGCCTATGACCTATCACCATGAGCGGTAGGTCCTGCACGCAAGTACGCAAGTGAGGCGGTCAGCGCCTATCGTGGAACGGCAGCTGCGCACTGCTAGTGACGTACCGTCGAGGTCCGCAGGCGCTCGTCTGGACCAACTAACGTAAGCAGGCTCCATCTCGCGAGGGGCATCGCAGCGCACAAGGAATGGAGGGGGTTGGTTAGAAGAGTGACGGGATCAAATCTCATGGGTCTACGACATTGTACGAAATCAACAGCTAACAACGTGAATGCGTGTGCAAAGGCTGCGCTGCGCTGTGCTGAGCGGAGCTGAACGGTGTGGCTGAGGTGGCTGCTTCGCGGAGCTGAACGGATTGGCTGAGGTGGCTGCGGCGCGGAGCTGAAGCAAGGGCTGTGCTGCAAGTTCAGCAGCGTGCGAATGATGATTCCCCGGGCCCAACCCAGTTACCCGATCCCTCCCTGGGCCCGACCCAACAAGCGACCGGCACATGATCCCGAGCCCAGCCCAATCGTCACCTACCGGATGCGGGATCTCGTTAAGGTGCACAGCATGGGCTTTAGTCTTGGGGATGCAGGGGGATGCGTCAGGCGGTGAGTGAACGTGTTGGCAAACCCGACGGGGCACTCCTTCCGATGATCGATTCTGCAAGCAGCGACGCGAGGGCGGGGTCAGTGTGTGGAAAGCTGACGTAGTACTTGCGAAGCAAAACTTACCTACCAACTTACCAACACCTGGGCTACCACCGCGCCTGCAAGCAATAAGAAGTTACGACCAAGGGAGTCAGCTCGTGCCAATAGCAAGGGGCCGATTCGCAATCACGAAGCGGCTGACTCACCTTGTAGGCGCGGACTTACCTTCGCACCTGGCCAATCAATCCGCAACACCAGCAGCCACCGCGCCTGCAAGCAATAAGAAGTTACATACGACCAAGGGAGTCAGCTCGTGCCATAACGCGCGGGCAGATCCGTATTATCGTTCAGCCTCATCACCTGGCCTATGACCTATCACCATGAGCGGTAGGTCCTGCACGCAAGTACGCAAGTGAGGCGGTCAGCGCCTATCGTGGAACGGCAGCTGCGCACTGCTAGTGACTTACCGTCGAGGTCCGCAGGCGCTCGTCTGGACCAACTAACGTAAGCAGGCTCCATCTCGCGAGGGGCATCGCAGCGCACAAGGAATGGAGGGGGTTGGTTAGAAGAGTGACGGGATCAAATCTCATGGGTCTACGGCATTGTACGAAATCAACAGCTAACAACGTGAATGCGTGTGCAAAGGCTGCGCTGCGCTGTGCTGAGCGGAGCTGAACGGTGTGGCTGAGGTGGCTGCTTCGCGGAGCTGAACGGCGTGGCTGAGGTGGCTGCGGCGCGGAGCTGAACGGCGTGGCTGAGGTGGCTGCGGCGCGGAGCTGAACGGCGTGGCTGAGGTGGCTGCGGCGCGGAGCTGAAGCAAGGGCTGTGCTGCAAGTTCAGGAGCGTGCGAATGATGATTCCCCGGGCCCAACCCAGTTACCCGATCCCTCCCTGGGCCCGACCCATCAAGCGACCGGCACATGATCCCGAGCCCAGCCAAATCGTATGCGGGATCTCGTTAAGGTGCACAGCATGGGCTTTAGTCTTGGGGATGCAGGGGGATGCGTCAGGCGGTGAGTGAACGTGTTGGCAAACCCGACGGGGCACTCCTTCCGATGATCGATTCTGCAAGCAGCGACGCGAGGGCGGGGTCAGTGTGTGGAAAGCTGACGTAGTACTTGCGAAGCAAAACTTACCTACCAACTTACCAACACCTGGGCTACCACCGCGCCTGCAAGCAATAAGAAGTTACATACGACCGAGCGAGTCAGCTCGTGCCAATAGCAAGGGGCCGATTCGCAATCACGAAGCGGCTGACTCACCTTGTAGGCGCGGACTTACCTTCGCACCTGGCCAATCAATCCGCAACACCAGCAGCCACCGCGCCTGCAAGCAATAAGAAGTTACATACGACCAAGGGAGTCAGCTCGTGCCATAACGCGCGGGCAGATCCGTATTATCGTTCAGCCTCATCACCTGGCCTATGACCTATCACCATGAGTGGTAGGTCCTGCACGCAAGTACGCAAGTGAGGCGGTCAGCGCCTATCGTGGAACGGCAGCTGCGCACTGCTAGTGACTTACCGTCGAGGTCCGCAGGCGCTCGTCTGGACCAACTAACGTAAGCAGGCTCCATCTCGCGAGGGGCATCGCAGCGCACAAGGAATGGAGGGGGTTGGTTAGAAGAGTGACGGGATCAAATCTCATGGGTCTACGGCATTGTACGAAATCAACAGCTAACAACGTGAATGCGTGTGCAAAGGCTGCGCTGCGCTGTGCTGAGCGGAGCTGAACGGTGTGGCTGAGGTGGCTGCTTCGCGGAGCTGAACGGCGTGGCTGAGGTGGCTGCGGCGCGGAGCTGAACGGCGTGGCTGAGGTGGCTGCGGCGCGGAGCTGAACGGCGTGGCTGAGGTGGCTGCGGCGCGGAGCTGAACGGCGTGGCTGAGGTGGCTGCGGCGCGGAGCTGAAGCAAGGGCTGTGCTGCAAGTTCAGGAGCGTGCGAATGATGATTCCCCGGGCCCAACCCAGTTACCCGATCCCTCCCTGGGCCCGACCCATCAAGCGACCGGCACATGATCCCGAGCCCAGCCAAATCGTATGCGGGATCTCGTTAAGGTGCACAGCATGGGCTTTAGTCTTGGGGATGCAGGGGGATGCGTCAGGCGGTGAGTGAACGTGTTGGCAAACCCGACGGGGCACTCCTTCCGATGATCGATTCTGCAAGCAGCGACGCGAGGGCGGGGTCAGTGTGTGGAAAGCTGACGTAGTACTTGCGAAGCAAAACTTACCTACCAACTTACCAACACCTGGGCTACCACCGCGCCTGCAAGCAATAAGAAGTTACATACGACCGAGCGAGTCAGCTCGTGCCAATAGCAAGGGGCCGATTCGCAATCACGAAGCGGCTGACTCACCTTGTAGGCGCGGACTTACCTTCGCACCTGGCCAATCAATCCGCAACACCAGCAGCCACCGCGCCTGCAAGCAATAAGAAGTTACATACGACCAAGGGAGTCAGCTCGTGCCATAACGCGCGGGCAGATCCGTATTATCGTTCAGCCTCATCACCTGGCCTATGACCTATCACCATGAGTGGTAGGTCCTGCACGCAAGTACGCAAGTGAGGCGGTCAGCGCCTATCGTGGAACGGCAGCTGCGCACTGCTAGTGACTTACCGTCGAGGTCCGCAGGCGCTCGTCTGGACCAACTAACGTAAGCAGGCTCCATCTCGCGAGGGGCATCGCAGCGCACAAGGAATGGAGGGGGTTGGTTAGAAGAGTGACGGGATCAAATCTCATGGGTCTACGGCATTGTACGAAATCAACAGCTAACAACGTGAATGCGTGTGCAAAGGCTGCGCTGCGCTGTGCTGAGCGGAGCTGAACGGTGTGGCTGAGGTGGCTGCTTCGCGGAGCTGAACGGCGTGGCTGAGGTGGCTGCGGCGCGGAGCTGAACGGCGTGGCTGAGGTGGCTGCGGCGCGGAGCTGAACGGCGTGGCTGAGGTGGCTGCGGCGCGGAGCTGAAGCAAGGGCTGTGCTGCAAGTTCAGGAGCGTGCGAATGATGATTCCCCGGGCCCAACCCAGTTACCCGATCCCTCCCTGGGCCCGACCCATCAAGCGACCGGCACATGATCCCGAGCCCAGCCAAATCGTATGCGGGATCTCGTTAAGGTGCACAGCATGGGCTTTAGTCTTGGGGATGCAGGGGGATGCGTCAGGCGGTGAGTGAACGTGTTGGCAAACCCGACGGGGCACTCCTTCCGATGATCGATTCTGCAAGCAGCGACGCGAGGGCGGGGTCAGTGTGTGGAAAGCTGACGTAGTACTTGCGAAGCAAAACTTACCTACCAACTTACCAACACCTGGGCTACCACCGCGCCTGCAAGCAATAAGAAGTTACATACGACCGAGCGAGTCAGCTCGTGCCAATAGCAAGGGGCCGATTCGCAATCACGAAGCGGCTGACTCAACTTGTAGGCGCGGACTTACCTTCGCACCTGGCCAATCAATCCGCAACACCAGCAGCCACCGCGCCTGCAAGCAATAAGAAGTTACATACGACCGAGGGAGTCAGCTCGTGCCATAACACGCGGGCAGATCCGTATTATCGTTCAGCCTCATCACCTGGCCTATGACCTATCACCATGAGCGGTAGGTCCTGCACGCAAGTACGCAAGTGAGGCGGTCAGCGCCTATCGTGGAACGGCAGCTGCGCACTGCTAGTGACTTACCGTCGAGGTCCGCAGGCGCTCGTCTGGACCAACTAACGTAAGCAGGCTCCATCTCGCGAGGGGCATCGCAGCGCACAAGGAATGGAGGGGGTTGGTTAGAAGAGTGACGGGATCAAATCTCATGGGTCTACGGCATTGTACGAAATCAACAGCTAACAACGTGAATGCGTGTGCAAAGGCTGCGCTGCGCTGTGCTGAGCGGAGCTGAACGGTGTGGCTGAGGTGGCTGCTTCGCGGAGCTGAACGGCTTGGCTGAGGTGGCTGCTTCGCGGAGCTGAACGGCTTGGCTGAGGTGGCTGCGGCGCGGAGCTGAAGCAAGGGCTGTGCTGCAAGTTCAGGAGCGTGCGAATGATGATTCCCCGGGCCCAACCCAGTTACCCGATCCCTCCCTGGGCCCGACCCATCAAGCGACCGGCACATGATCCCGAGCCCAGCCAAATCGGATGCGGGATCTCGTTAAGGTGCACAGCATGGGCTTTAGTCTTGGGGATGCAGGGGGATGCGTCAGGCGGTGAGTGAACGTGTTGGCAAACCCGACGGGGCACTCCTTCCGATGATCGATTCTGCAAGCAGCGACGCGAGGGCGGGGTCAGTGTGTGGAAAGCTGACGTAGTACTTGCGAAGCAAAACTTACCTACCAACTTACCAACACCTGGGCTACCACCGCGCCTGCAAGCAATAAGAAGTTACATACGACCGAGCGAGTCAGCTCGTGCCAATAGCAAGGGGCCGATTCGCAATCACGAAGCGGCTGACTCAACTTGTAGGCGCGGACTTACCTTCGCACCTGGCCAATCAATCCGCAACACCAGCAGCCACCGCGCCTGCAAGCAATAAGAAGTTACATACGACCGAGGGAGTCAGCTCGTGCCATAACACGCGGGCAGATCCGTATTATCGTTCAGCCTCATCACCTGGCCTATGACCTATCACCATGAGCGGTAGGTCCTGCACGCAAGTACGCAAGTGAGGCGGTCAGCGCCTATCGTGGAACGGCAGCTGCGCACTGCTAGTGACGTACCGTCGAGGTCCGCAGGCGCTCGTCTGGACCAACTAACGTAAGCAGGCTCCATCTCGCGAGGGGCATCGCAGCGCACAAGGAATGGAGGGGGTTGGTTAGAAGAGTGACGGGATCAAATCTCATGGGTCTACGGCATTGTACGAAATCAACAGCTAACAACGTGAATGCGTGTGCAAAGGCTGCGCTGCGCTGTGCTGAGCGGAGCTGAACGGTGTGGCTGAGGTGGCTGCTTCGCGGAGCTGAACGGCTTGGCTGAGGTGGCTGCTTCGCGGAGCTGAACGGCTTGGCTGAGGTGGCTGCGGCGCGGAGCTGAAGCAAGGGCTGTGCTGCAAGTTCAGGAGCGTGCGAATGATGATTCCCCGGGCCCAACCCAGTTACCCGATCCCTCCCTGGGCCCGACCCATCAAGCGACCGGCACATGATCCCGAGCCCAGCCAAATCGGATGCGGGATCTCGTTAAGGTGCACAGCATGGGCTTTAGTCTTGGGGATGCAGGGGGATGCGTCAGGCGGTGAGTGAACGTGTTGGCAAACCCGACGGGGCACTCCTTCCGATGATCGATTCTGCAAGCAGCGACGCGAGGGCGGGGTCAGTGTGTGGAAAGCTGACGTAGTACTTGCGAAGCAAAACTTACCTACCAACTTACCAACACCTGGGCTACCACCGCGCCTGCAAGCAATAAGAAGTTACATACGACCGAGCGAGTCAGCTCGTGCCAATAGCAAGGGGCCGATTCGCAATCACGAAGCGGCTGACTCACCTTGTAGGCGCGGACTTACCTTCGCACCTGGCCAATCAATCCGCAACACCAGCAGCCACCGCGCCTGCAAGCAATAAGAAGTTACATACGACCAAGGGAGTCAGCTCGTGCCATAACGCGCGGGCAGATCCGTATTATCGTTCAGCCTCATCACCTGGCCTATGACCTATCACCATGAGTGGTAGGTCCTGCACGCAAGTACGCAAGTGAGGCGGTCAGCGCCTATCGTGGAACGGCAGCTGCGCACTGCTAGTGACGTACCGTCGAGGTCCGCAGGCGCTCGTCTGGACCAACTAACGTAAGCAGGCTCCATCTCGCGAGGGGCATCGCAGCGCACAAGGAATGGAGGGGGTTGGTTAGAAGAGTGACGGGATCAAATCTCATGGGTCTACGGCATTGTACGAAATCAACAGCTAACAACGTGAATGCGTGTGCAAAGGCTGCGCTGCGCTGTGCTGAGCGGAGCTGAACGGTGTGGCTGAGGTGGCTGCTTCGCGGAGCTGAACGGCTTGGCTGAGGTGGCTGCTTCGCGGAGCTGAACGGCTTGGCTGAGGTGGCTGCGGCGCGGAGCTGAAGCAAGGGCTGTGCTGCAAGTTCAGGAGCGTGCGAATGATGATTCCCCGGGCCCAACCCAGTTACCCGATCCCTCCCTGGGCCCGACCCATCAAGCGACCGGCACATGATCCCGAGCCCAGCCAAATCGGATGCGGGATCTCGTTAAGGTGCACAGCATGGGCTTTAGTCTTGGGGATGCAGGGGGATGCGTCAGGCGGTGAGTGAACGTGTTGGCAAACCCGACGGGGCACTCCTTCCGATGATCGATTCTGCAAGCAGCGACGCGAGGGCGGGGTCAGTGTGTGGAAAGCTGACGTAGTACTTGCGAAGCAAAACTTACCTACCAACTTACCAACACCTGGGCTACCACCGCGCCTGCAAGCAATAAGAAGTTACATACGACCGAGCGAGTCAGCTCGTGCCAATAGCAAGGGGCCGATTCGCAATCACGAAGCGGCTGACTCACCTTGTAGGCGCGGACTTACCTTCGCACCTGGCCAATCAATCCGCAACACCAGCAGCCACCGCGCCTGCAAGCAATAAGAAGTTACATACGACCAAGGGAGTCAGCTCGTGCCATAACGCGCGGGCAGATCCGTATTATCGTTCAGCCTCATCACCTGGCCTATGACCTATCACCATGAGTGGTAGGTCCTGCACGCAAGTACGCAAGTGAGGCGGTCAGCGCCTATCGTGGAACGGCAGCTGCGCACTGCTAGTGACGTACCGTCGAGGTCCGCAGGCGCTCGTCTGGACCAACTAACGTAAGCAGGCTCCATCTCGCGAGGGGCATCGCAGCGCACAAGGAATGGAGGGGGTTGGTTAGAAGAGTGACGGGATCAAATCTCATGGGTCTACGGCATTGTACGAAATCAACAGCTAACAACGTGAATGCGTGTGCAAAGGCTGCGCTGCGCTGTGCTGAGCGGAGCTGAACGGTATGGCTGAGGTGGCTGCGGCGCGGAGCTGAACGGCGTGGCTGAGGTGGCTGCTTCGCGGAGCTGAACGGCGTGGCTGAGGTGGCTGCGGCGCGGAGCTGAACGGCTTGGCTGAGGTGGCTGCGGCGCGGAGCTGAAGCAAGGGCTGTGCTGCAAGTTCAGGAGCGTGCGAATGATGATTCCCCGGGCCCAACCCAGTTACCCGATCCCTCCCTGGGCCCGACCCATCAAGCGACCGGCACATGATCCCGAGCCCAGCCAAATCGTCACCTACCGGATGCGGGATCTCGTTAAGGTGCACAGCATGGGCTTTGGTCTTGGGGATGCAGGGGGATGCGTCAGGCGGTGAGTGAACGTGTTGGCAAACCCGACGGAGCACTCCTTCCGATGAGTGATTCTGCAAGCAGCGACGCGAGCGCGGGGTCAGCGTGTATTGTGTGTGGAAAGCTGACGTAGTACTTGCGAAGCAAAACTTACCTACCAACTTACCAACACCTGGGCTACCACCGCGCCTGCAAGCAATAAGAAGTTACATACGACCGAGCGAGTCAGCTCGTGCCATCAGCAAGGGGCCGATTCGCAATCACGAAGCGGCTGACTCACCTTGTAGGCGCGGACTTACCTTCGCACCTGGCCAATCAATCCGCAACACCAGCAGCCACCGCGCCTGCAAGCAATAAGAAGTTACATACGACCAAGGGAGTCAGCTCGTGCCATAACGCGCGGGCAGATCCGTATTATCGTTCAGCCTCATCACCTGGCCTATGACCTATCACCATGAGCGGTAGGTCCTGCACGCAAGTACGCAAGTGAGGCGGTCAGCGCCTATCGTGGAACGGCAGCTGCGCACTGCTAGTGACGTACCGTCGAGGTCCGCAGGCGCTCGTCTGGACCAACTAACGTAAGCAGGCTCCATCTCGCGAGGGGCATCGCAGCGCACAAGGAATGGAGGGGGTTGGTTAGAAGAGTGACGGGATCAAATCTCATGGGTCTACGGCATTGTACGAAATCAACAGCTAACAACGTGAATGCGTGTGCAAAGGCTGCGCTGCGCTGTGCTGAGCGGAGCTGAACGGTATGGCTGAGGTGGCTGCTTCGCGGAGCTGAACGGCGTGGCTGAGGTGGCTGCGGCGCGGAGCTGAACGGCTTGGCTGAGGTGGCTGCGGCGCGGAGCTGAAGCAAGGGCTGTGCTGCAAGTTCAGGAGCGTGCGAATGATGATTCCCCGGGCCCAACCCAGTTACCCGATCCCTCCCTGGGCCCGACCCATCAAGCGACCGGCACATGATCCCGAGCCCAGCCAAATCGTCACCTACCGGATGCGGGATCTCGTTAAGGTGCACAGCATGGGCTTTAGTCTTGGGGATGCAGGGGGATGCGTCAGGCGGTGAGTGAACGTGTTGGCAAACCCGACGGAGCACTCCTTCCGATGAGTGATTCTGCAAGCAGCGACGCGAGCGCGGGGTCAGCGTGTATTGTGTGTGGAAAGCTGACGTAGTACTTGCGAAGCAAAACTTACCTACCAACTTACCAACACCTGGGCTACCACCGCGCCTGCAAGCAATAAGAAGTTACATACGACCGAGCGAGTCAGCTCGTGCCATCAGCAAGGGGCCGATTCGCAATCACGAAGCGGCTGACTCACCTTGTAGGCGCGGACTTACCTTCGCACCTGGCCAATCAATCCGCAACACCAGCAGCCACCGCGCCTGCAAGCAATAAGAAGTTACATACGACCAAGGGAGTCAGCTCGTGCCATAACACGCGGGCAGATCCGTATTATCGTTCAGCCTCATCACCTGGCCTATGACCTATCACCATGAGCGGTAGGTCCTGCACGCAAGTACGCAAGTGAGGCGGTCAGCGCCTATCGTGGAACGGCAGCTGCGCACTGCTAGTGACGTACCGTCGAGGTCCGCAGGCGCTCGTCTGGACCAACTAACGTAAGCAGGCTCCATCTCGCGAGGGGCATCGCAGCGCACAAGGAATGGAGGGGGTTGGTTAGAAGAGTGACGGGATCAAATCTCATGGGTCTACGGCATTGTACGAAATCAACAGCTAACAACGTGAATGCGTGTGCAAAGGCTGCGCTGCGCTGTGCTGAGCGGAGCTGAACGGTATGGCTGAGGTGGCTGCGGCGCGGAGCTGAACGGCGTGGCTGAGGTGGCTGCTTCGCGGAGCTGAACGGCGTGGCTGAGGTGGCTGCGGCGCGGAGCTGAACGGCTTGGCTGAGGTGGCTGCGGCGCGGAGCTGAAGCAAGGGCTGTGCTGCAAGTTCAGGAGCGTGCGAATGATGATTCCCCGGGCCCAACCCAGTTACCCGATCCCTCCCTGGGCCCGACCCATCAAGCGACCGGCACATGATCCCGAGCCCAGCCAAATCGTATGCGGGATCTCGTTAAGGTGCACAGCATGGGCTTTAGTCTTGGGGATGCAGGGGGATGCGTCAGGCGGTGAGTGAACGTGTTGGCAAACCCGACGGGGCACTCCTTCCGATGATCGATTCTGCAAGCAGCGACGCGAGGGCGGGGTCAGTGTGTGGAAAGCTGACGTAGTACTTGCGAAGCAAAACTTACCTACCAACTTACCAACACCTGGGCTACCACCGCGCCTGCAAGCAATAAGAAGTTACGACCAAGGGAGTCAGCTCGTGCCAATAGCAAGGGGCCGATTCGCAATCACGAAGCGGCTGACTCACCTTGTAGGCGCGGACTTACCTTCGCACCTGGCCAATCAATCCGCAACACCAGCAGCCACCGCGCCTGCAAGCAATAAGAAGTTACATACGACCAAGGGAGTCAGCTCGTGCCATAATGCGCGGGCAGATCCGTATTATCGTTCAGCCTCATCACCTGGCCTATGACCTATCACCATGAGCGGTAGGTCCTGCACGCAAGTACGCAAGTGAGGCGGTCAGCGCCTATCGTGGAACGGCAGCTGCGCACTGCTAGTGACGTACCGTCGAGGTCCGCAGGCGCTCGTCTGGACCAACTAACGTAAGCAGGCTCCATCTCGCGAGGGGCATCGCAGCGCACAAGGAATGGAGGGGGTTGGTTAGAAGAGTGACGGGATCAAATCTCATGGGTCTACGGCATTGTACGAAATCAACAGCTAACAACGTGAATGCGTGTGCAAAGGCTGCGCTGCGCTGTGCTGAGCGGAGCTGAACGGTATGGCTGAGGTGGCTGCGGCGCGGAGCTGAACGGCGTGGCTGAGGTGGCTGCGGCGCGGAGCTGAACGGCTTGGCTGAGGTGGCTGCGGCGCGGAGCTGAAGCAAGGGCTGTGCTGCAAGTTCAGGAGCGTGCGAATGATGATTCCCCGGGCCCAACCCAGTTACCCGATCCCTCCCTGGGCCCGACCCAACAAGCGACCGGCACATGATCCCGAGCCCAGCCAAATCGTCACCTACCGGATGCGGGATCTCGTTAAGGTGCACAGCATGGGCTTTGGTCTTGGGGATGCAGGGGGATGCGTCAGGCGGTGAGTGAACGTGTTGGCAAACCCGACGGAGCACTCCTTCCGATGAGCGATTCTGCAAGCAGCGACGCGAGCGCGGGGTCAGCGTGTATTGTGTGTGGAAAGCTGACGTAGTACTTGCGAAGCAAAACTTACCTACCAACTTACCAACACCTTGGCTACCACGCCTGCAAGCAATATGAAGTTACGACCAAGGGAGTCAGATCGTGCTATAGAGCGCGGGCAAATCCGTATTATCGTACAGCAGACGATGATGAGCGGCGGTCCTGCAAACAAGTTCGGATGCACCGAGTCAGCTCGTGATGTAATGAGCGGCAGCAGCACTTGCACGTTAATGCGGACCGACGTACCTTCCAGGCGACACTTACCTACCACATACACTGGCTAATTCTCTAATGCGGTTCACGTGCCTGCAAGCAAGTAACCAGGCACTAAGTCGGCCCGTGTCGCTTGTGCTGTAAGCGGCCGCCTTGAGTGAACTTGAGCGCGTCCTCTTTCAGGTCCACCGTCTGCATCTCAGGGTGACAGTGAGGGCGGGGGAGGGAGGGAGGGAGGCGTGATGTGCGTGGGGGCGTTATCAGGAGGCGGAAGCAGGCAGGAAGGGCAGTAGGACCGCGCGAGAAGCAACCGACCGGTTGGGCCTGCTGGTCACCGTGTTAATGAAACAAGATTAGCATAAAAGAAATTCATCAATAGAGTTGAAATATAATCAAGTAGTCAAAGAAGGCGGCAGCTCCAGCTGCAAATGCAGCCTGTGGAAACCAATGTAACGCAATGCGCAGAAGGCTCAAAACCGGAAGCTCACCTTTCAAAGGCGCTGTTCAGCGGCGGCCAGAGTAGTGAAGTCCGTCGACTGGGCCCAACCCAACACTTCCGATGAGCTGAAAACCACATAGCAAGACCACACAGCAAGCTTCCAGTTTGAAAACCACATAGCAAGCTAATTTTAAAGATTTTAATTATGATCGTATAGGAAGAATAAGCAGGGAGGCAGTGCTTCGGGACAGAAACTCAGCTTGAGCGAGAGTGCAATAAGAAGCTCTATGTGAGCTGGTATTACAGACACTATTTGTTCCTGCAGCTTTGTGGTGGAAAAAAAGCCAGCCGCAGGTTTATATAGGATGTCCAATGCACGAAAGCAGCGGCGAAGCGCTTCCTGGCTCTGGGCCGTGCAGATGCCCGGCTTCCTGACTTCTCTGTCAGACGATTCTGATTACGAGATGCTACTGATGGTTCGTAATCACTACTGGCAATGGCACATGTCTGACAAGATGACAAGGTCGGTACTGCTCTGGTCGGTACTGCTCTGGTCGGTACTGCTCTGGTTGGGTTTAGCGCAAAACCAAGGGTTGAGTTGTGGGGCCCTGGGGGCCCTAACACATTACCACGCAGCTTGCAGATCAGCGATAAGACCGGCTCACCAAGTCTCTGCTGAATAACACTCGATAAACTGACAACAGGCCGAAAGGTCACTGCCCGTCCGGTTCTCAGCGTCATCCAGCAAATACTAGGGAAGCTAGTCTTATTGCTTATGCGCAAGCTGTGTGGTGAGAGTGCGCGTGACCCGAAACTCAACCCATGGTTTTGGCAACAACCCAACCAGAGCAGTACTGACCTTGTCAGCTTGTCAGGCCCAGCCTGTGGGCTGCGCCTCGGGCCTCCGGGCGCAGCCAACTGTTGCGGTATTCATCACGGCCAATCTCCTTGTGCCTTGCGCCGTCTGCACTAGGAATACTGGTATGCTGCGTTCTGCTCGTTCGCTCCGCGGCAGTGCCAAGCGTGCTGCACATCAGCAACCTCGCCTAGCCGCAGCCGCCCCACCATCTCCGCAGACTAGCGACTTTCCACTCACTACTAGTGTTAGCTATAGGTTCCCTGCAACATGTGCTGCGGCCGGCGGGGCTGTCATGACGGCAAGAATGTTGGGTAGGAGGCGACAGGCAAGCCGCAAAGAAGTGATATAGACTAGAGTGCGCAAGGAGGAGTGTTTAACGCGCACATCAAATGTTCTGAAAGTTATGGGCGAGTTCGCTGGGTCGACACCTTACATGCTTGCGACGGTTGTGCTGGCCACCATTTTCCATCCAGGACAAAAAGAAATCGAAATGTAGATGAAGTGGACACCAATTGGGAAGAGGTCAGTATCCAGAACCTAAGCAAGATCAAGAGTAACATGGGTTGAGTATGTTGGCTTCCGCCAAGTCAGTTCTACCAAAGGGTGCCAACCAAAACAAGATAAGCAAAGGAAATGGATCATCAGGACGAAGTTGCGGGGCTTTTCTTCGGTACGCAATCATCCTGCAGCGACTGGCCATAAAGTATCTGAAGTTTGGGACCTGCTTCTTTTATATTATTGTGCGGCATCGTTCAAGAGAGTCGTGAGGGACGGACTGCTTGAACTCGAGAACTCCCAACGGTAACCGAAGAACGACAGGAACACCGGAAGACCGGTACCTCACTCGCTTTGCTGTATGCCGGTACCTGACTCGCTTAGAACATCCTCCGCCCCCGCAGATACAATACGCAGCAGCAGCGCGAGTGCGCGATCGCGCTGCCGCCATGTGCAACAACAGGCCAAGTGCGCTGCGGGACTGGGGGACTCGACCCATACTGACCCGGGATTGCCGTACGGACCTGCAAGATATGGAATGGACGCCGTGCCGCAGTTATTGCGCAAAGGCCATGTCAATGCCCAGGGGAAGCCGAGGGAACGGGTGATAAGGCGCGCCGTTGCAGCAGCGACAAGCCAATGCATACCAAAATGCAGGAATCGACGGGCGGCCGCAAGCATGGAGAGAGAATGGGGGTAACACAGCGCAACGGGGGATGAGGGGGATGGAGGGTTATGATGTGGGTTAGGTAACCTCCCCCTTGGGAAGACCTCCCCTCCATCTACTCCATCCTCCCCTCTGACCTTTCCTGCCGCCTGGGGCCAGGCCTCTCCAACCTTCGCGGCTTCGTTGCACACGAATAACTCATCTGTTGGCGATGATGTAACAACCTTGAATTCAGACCAGTAACCCAAAACGCCATGCCATCTGACACCAAGCGCTCCCGGGATTTGAACATGTTCCCCACACGTTGGTGGGTACTGCCGGAGGTCATCCCAACATTTTGCCTCGCTGCTTGACGACATAGGGTACACACCTGCTGGCCAAGTAGCCATCACCGGGCAAAAACCGGGCTATGATGACTACTAGCTCATCGTACAGCGCGCGACAGAGATTCCCTGTTCCTGCGAAAGTGCGTCATGAATGAATGAATGTTACAGCGGACCCCAACGGGATCATCGGTGTATACCAGAGCAAGCCCCAGTAGGCCCCACCGTCATGTGGGGCAGCTGCATGAGGCAGTGCCATGGAGGAGGACCGAACTGTTAACCAACTATAACTGGTGCACGACGCGCGACCGCAGGGGCGCTATCGACGAGCTAATAAGACCCAAAGCCAGAAAACCTGAGCAACCCGTCCGGTGACTTACTAAATCGTCAAGCTGGTTATGAAACGACGTGTTGTGTGTTGGGTTGGCGGCGGTGAGGGTCCTGGCAGCCGGGAGCGATGCACGCCAGGAAGGGGGGGGCAGCTGCGGCCGCGACCGTCCTGGCCGACAGCAGGGGCCGCCGGTGATCGGGTTTGGCGGCGCGGTGCAGTGGGGTGATGGGACTGTTCGCTGGGTCTGCTGAATATACGTCATACTCGTGTACTACACTGTCGTACCGATACGGGCATGTATGTACTGGCCCAGGACACTTCCGCATGATGTGAGCACGTGATCCCAAGACGTATTGATGACGTACATAACGGCGCTCGAATGTGTTTTATGACGTGTCTTGCGCCTAGCAGCCTTCAGACAGGCAGGGCAGGGCAGGGCGGCAGGCGAGCCGGCCGGCTTCGCAGCGCCCGCCGCCGCTGTTTTTGTGAGATCGCGACCATCGTTGTGACCATCGTTGCGGGCGAGCGACGTCGCTCGCGTGCCCATTCGTTTGTCCCCCGTATGCCGTACATGCCGTACGTTCTGAGTAACTGACACCGCCTAGCCGATCCTCCCCACGCCTCGTGCGAGGCCTCACACAAACCGAACCAAACCAAAACCATATCAGGGGTTGGCGCGAGTGTCGTGCTCGTCTGAACGCCCCGTCCCGCTCGCCTCCCTAGGTTAAGACGCGGCACCCGGCGGGCCCCCCCTTGTCGCATAATCCGCCACCCAGACACCTTGGGATGAAGAGATGAGAGGGAGAGAGAGAGAGAGAGAGAAAGAGAGAGAGAGAAAGAGAGAGAGAGAGAAAGAGAGAGAGAGAGAGGAAGCGGGTGAGGAAGAGATCGACAGAGGGAGAACGGGAGGAGAAGCAATGGGAGGGAAGCAGAACAACTGAACAAGAGAGGCGTCGGTCGGGCGTCGGTCGGGTGGCGAGGGCGCATCGACTGCCCACCGCGGGCCCCGCGTCTTCCATCGATGTGCGACCACCAAAGTACGACAAGTACGACACGGCATATCTCAGCTGTGGACTCCAGGACATTGCACCACCACCGCGCCTCCCCCCCAAAAAGCAGTCGCACACCACCGTGACCCCCCTGATCTCATCGCATCGCGTTGCAACCCAGTTACCCCTCGCCCTCTGCGCACAGGACCACACGCCCACAGGACGACCTGCGCCGGCGAGGCGGGGGGCCCGGGGGCGGAACCGTCTAGGGTTTCGGATTTCGTTTCGTTGTCTCCCTTCACCGTACCCATCCGTTCCTGCAAAAACTTATAGCGCTCAATCAAAACTTGTGTTTGAAGTAAGTACCAATTGTGCAAAATCGCGTGCGTGCAGATGCGCAGCCCGCCTCCCGTCAACGAATGTGCCAGGCAGCGGCCTCACGGGTCACGGGTCGGCGGATATGAACCAACCAACACACAGCACCGCACCACCAGAACCACCAACCAGCCCGCGCCAGACTCCTCTTTCCTCGCGGCTTAGTTATCTTTCACACACGGGCGGGCGGGTTGCATTTCTAAACACACACACCACCGCCACCACCACCAACTGCATCAGCGACCCACGCCAACGGGCAACGCCCCCCCAACGGCCCTCCAACGGTCCTGTTAACGTCCTGCTGAACCCGGCCTGGCCCAAGCCAACCCGACCCGACCCAATCCGCGGCCTACCGGCAGCGCTCTTTAACCTGTGAATCGACTCTGTGACCCAGCCTGCCCTCAACTGTTCTTGCACACATCACACGAACACAGTTTCTTTACATACTCATATACTTTTACACACTCATATACTCTTTGAAAGCATCATGCATCATGCAATCCACACGCCCGGACCGAGAGACAGAGCGCAGCCCACGGACGCAAAACAGCTGTGAGGTCGCCCAGCCGGAGGGAGCTCCCCCCCCGCCGCCTCTCCCTTGCGCTGGCAGTCCGTCAGCGCCGTCCGCCGTTGCCTGCCCACTCGCGTTGCGCCCCTCCCCTCCCCTGCTCGCCCTCCCCTGTCACCTCCCTCCCTCCCTCCTCCCACTTGTCAAGGAAGACAGCTACCTCGCAAAAGAGCACCCAACCGATGACCCCCGTTAGTGGGATGGACTGTCCACCCGCCCCTGTCACCTCTCCCTGTTCACCCTCCCCTCCCCTCGCTCTCCGCGGTACTCGGCTCAAGCGGCCGGTTCTGCATCCCGCGCGTGGCCCCACCGCCCCTTGACCCTGTCGCGGCACCGGCGCCAACGCCCCGGCTCCAACAACAACAGCCCGGCACCGCAGGCGCCGGCTCACTGCAGCGTGAAGAGCCGGATAAGGCCCACCGAGTTGGCCGCCAGCACCAAGTTACTCCGCCGGCTCCAACACACGCTGGACACGAAGGGTCCAGTCCCGGACCCGGACACGGGGCCGCCGCCGCCACCACCCCCCGCCGCCGCCGCCGCCGCCGCCGCGACACCCGCACCGCCGCCGCCGCCGTCCACTCCGCCCGCACCTACCCCGCCAGCGCCGCCGCCAAACCCCGCGGCGGCCCCGCCGGCCCCGCCTGCACCGCAGCCCGGCTGGCCGGCCCCGCCGCCCGCCTCCATTCCGCCGCCGACGCCACCGCCGTGCCCGTCAGCGGCGTCCGGCGTCGCGAAGTCAAAGGACGCCACCGGCATCGGCAGGCTCTGGTAGTAGCAGAACACCCGGTTGTTTTCGGAGCCGCAGCAGATGTAGCCGTCCTGGGAGACCGACAGCCCCGTAAAGTTGCGCTCGTTCTGGTGGCCGCGGAACACCTGCGCGCAGTACGGCGCCGCCGCAGCCGCGGCGGGGTCCCCGCCGGCGGCGGCGGCGGCGCCACCTGTCGCCGCCGGGCCGCCCGAGTCCAGTCGGTCCAGCTGCCAGAGCCGCAGCGTGTTGTCCGTGGAGGCCGACACCAGCTGCGACGGCGACAGGAACCGGACGTACGACACCGCGCGCGAGTGGCCGAGCAGCACGTGCAGCGCTCGGCCGGTGTGCCGGATGTCGTACAGGTAGATGCGGTAGTTGGCGCAGCCGGCGGCGAAGACGTGCGGCGAGGTGGGGCTGAAGTGCACGCTGCACACGTTGGCGCGCAGGTCCAGGGTGGCGGCGGAGGTCTCCTGCTGGATCGACCACAGCTTCACGAGGCCGTCGTCGCCGCCGCTGAGCAGCCGCGCGGGGTCGGCCTGCGAGAAGTCGATGCTCCACACGCGCTTCCGGTGCTCCTCGAACTGCATCAGCTCCGAGTTGGTGTTGGCGTCCCACAGCTGTACGACGCCCTCGTAGTCCGCCGATGCCAGATGGCCGCGGATGTAGCTGCTCCACGTCACGGAGCTCAGCCGCGAGCGCGAGGAGATCTCAAGCACAGGGTAGTGCGCGCCGATGTTGCTCTGCAGCACGGCCTCGCGCTCGTAGATCTTGATGCGCTTGCTGACACCCGCCACGGCGAAGAACTCGTCGTCGCGGTCGAAGGCGGCGCCCGCCACCATGGAGCTGGCGGTGGGCGGGTCGCCGTACCGCAGGCTGGCGACGGGTGTGAGGGAGGTGAAGGTGGCGAAGGCGGCGAGGTCGTCCGCGAAGCGGACGAGCGGCTCGGGCAGGCCGCCGGCGTCGGCGTGGCGGCGCGCCGCCGACACCGCCGCGGGGACCCGCGGGTCAGTGGCGCCGCGGCAGGCCGCGTCGGGCGGCGACGCGGCCGGGAGGCTGCCCCCCGCGGATGGCGACGACGGCGCACCCGCCGCCGCCGCCGCCGCCGGCGGCGGCCCGCGGCGCGTCATGAACACGGGCTCCAGTTGCTCGTACTTTTGGGCGATACGGCACCACTTGCTCTGCGCCGCTTGGTGCTGCTCGGACCAGGCCGCGGTGTGAGGCAGGGCCAAGGGGCCGCCGCCGTCGCCGCCGCCGTTCCTGACCGCCGCCGCCGCACAGCCGCCGGCGGACGGCCGGGAGTGTGACTGTGGCGGCGGCGGCGGCGGCATGCTGGACGCGGCGGCGGCAGCGGCGCCGCCGCCGCAGGGGCTGGCGCCCGCGCCGCAGGCCGGCGCGTCGCCTACGGCGCCGCTGCACGTCCCCGTCCCGGGCCCGGGCCCGGACCCGGACCCGGCGGCGGCCCCGCCCCGCTGCCGCTTGACGCTCCGGGTCTGGTGCAGGTACAGCAGGTACTGCTCCACCGTCTGAGCGTCGGCGGTCAGGAACGCCAGGTCGGCGTCCACCTGGCAGTCGAAAAGCCCCAAAGGGAGGGGCAGGGAGGGAGGGGCAGGGAGGAATATAGGAAATTGGTAGACATTTTCAAACTGCGCTGCTGCCAGAGCAAAGGGAGGGGCCAGGGAGGGAGGGGCAGGGAGGGAGGCGCAACCGAAGGAGGAGGGACCACGGTGGAGGAGGAAAGGAGGGACAGGGTGGGTTATCGGAAATCGATGGACATTACCAAACGACAGGGAGAGTGGGGAGAGTGGGGCCGCCGAGGCGCACAATTCCGTTACAGCGAGTGGCTAATGAGGGTTATGGCCTGTGAGTCTGACTGCGTGCTCGAACGCACACCCTGTTTACACGAAGGGCGTGTGTACCCTTCGCGACACACGGTACACACGACCCCTCCTGCCGCATTGCCCCAAGCCGGGCACCCAGCCCCCACCCGGTCCCCTCCATCCCGCCGCACCCCACCCCATCCCCGCCGCAACCCTCCAGCCCAATCCGACCCTCCGGGCCCCCTAAGAGCCCTGCCCTCAGACCCAGCTTAGCAATCCCCCCCCGGCAGCTTCTCGCAGCTCCCACCTGAGCCAGCTCCGCCAGCTTCCTCTTCCGCAGCATCTGCAGGAACTCCAGCAGCACCGCGTCGTCCACTCGCAGGTGCGCGCCGCCGGTCAGGGGGGAGGCAGCTGCTGCTGCTGCTGCTCCGGCGGCGGCGGCGGTGGGGTGGAGGTGGAGGGGGTGGTGCGGCCCCAAGCCGCGGGCGGCCGGCGGGGATGGGCCGTGGGGTTGGGCCGCCGGCCCAGCGTCGCTGAGGCCCTCCTGCGCCGGTGCCGCCGCTGCCGGGGCACCGTCGGCGGCCGCGCCGGCGGCCGTCCGGCTGGCCAGCCGGTGCATTTGAAAGCCAGGAGGCTGCTGCTGGTACTGCTGCTGTTGCTGCTGCGGCGGCGGCGACTGGTGGTGGAGGTGATGATGGTGCAAATGCGCGAGCGGGTGCTTCGCCACCGCGGCCTTGCCGCTGTTCACGTGCGGTGCGGCCGCTGCCGCCGCGGCCGCGGCCGCGCCGCCACCGGTGGTATGCCGGTTGTGGTTCGTCCGCCGGGGGTGGCTACCGTGGTGGGGATGGCTGTGGTCCCCGCCGCTGGCGCCGCCGCCGCCGCCTGCCGCCGCCGGTTGCCTGTGGTGCGCCGTCAGTCCTCGCTGCTGCCGCTGCCTCAGCGAGGCGCAGGTGGCTCGGAACATGGCGCTGCCCAGCAGCTCCTCCAGGGTGGGCCGGCAGGAGGGCTGCGGGTGCAGCAGCGCCACCGCGAAGGCCGCCTCCTTGGGCTGCTGCTGGCTGAAGGCGGGTGGGAGCTGCCGCTGCCGGGCGTCCTGGCGGCCGCGGGGGTAAATAAGGAAAGGGTTATAAAGAAACAGCTCAGACACGGGGCGGGGGGCACACAGGGCAGTGGTACACATGTTGAATGACACGGGGCGGGGGGCACACAGGGCAGTGGTACACATGTTGAATGACACGGGGCGGGGGGCACACAGGGCAATGGCGGACATGTTGAATGACACGGGGCGGGGGCCGGGCGGCACACAGGGCAATGGCGGACATGTTGAGATGGGGATGTACTCACGGGGGCAGGCCCCGAGCGAGTGCAGGACACTAGTTCTAAAGACATACCTAGATCCCTATCCCACACGCCTACGGCTCGTATGGGTGGTTGCACAGGCCTTGCGCCGGCAGACAGACAGCGCATGTTACCGTCGCCTGGCCATGTCCCCTCACCCGCCCGCCCCTCTCGCCCACCCACCCACCCATCGACCGACCCGCTCACCCGCAGCAGCGCGGCCCGCTCCTTGCCCCCACACACGAAGAAGAGCTCGAAGAAGAGCAGCCCCAGCGAGAACATGTCCGAGGCGGCGGTGGCGGGGTGGCCCTGCTCCTCCTCAGGGCTGCGGTACAGCGCCTCCTCGTCGTCCTCGGACGACGCGGCGCCGCCACCCGCCGCCGCCGCGGTCGCCGGCCCGGGCCCAGCCCCCGCCGCCGCCACCTCCGCCGTCGCACCGCCGTCGCGCGCCGTCCCGACCGCAGCCGCTGCTGCGGCGGCGCTTACATCGCCCGCACCGAGGCCCGCCTCGGCCGTGGGCGCCGGCGCGGCCGTCGCCGCCGCTGCGGTCGGTGCTGCATCCCGGCACGCCACCTTCCCCTGCACTGGCCCTCCCTCCGCTGCGCCGCCGGCTGATTCCTCGGCTGCCTGACGCTCCTCCGCCGCCGCCGCACCGCTGCCGCCGCCGCCGCCGCGCATATGCTGCTGCAACTGCTGCTGCTGTTGTTGCCCCGAGTTGCGCCGCCGCCGCTTTCGCCCGTCGGAGCCATCCCCTCCCGCCGCCGCCGCCGCGGCTGCCGCCGCGGACAGCGACGCCGACGGCTGCGGCGCGAAGGCGACGCGGCCGTTGCTGTACAGCACTAGCTTCGAGGGCCGCAGCCCGCACGCCCGCGGCCCGGCCGCCGCCGCCGCCGCCGCCACCTCCGTCTGACAGCTCTCCAGCAGCAGCAGCACCTCGCAGAAGATCCAGAAGCTCTCTTTGGGCTGCACTCCGCGGTTGGAGCGACGCAGCCACTTGAGCAGGTTCACCTTGGAGGCGCCGCCGCCGCCGCTGCCGGCCGGCGCCGCGGCGGGGACAGGCGCGGCCGACCCCGCCTGCGGCTGCGGGGCCGGCTGGGCATGCGGATGCGGATGTGGGCCGTGCGGGGCTGACGGGGACAGCGGCGCCTCGGAACCCGAGTGAGGTCCGGATCCGGGTGGGGTTACCGCCGCCGTGTCCATGTGCAGTGGGTGCGGCGCGGCGGCTGCGGCGCCGGGCCCGGTTCCGAAGGAGGGCCCCGCGGCCGAAGTGCTGGCCGCCAGCGCCGCCGCACGCATCATGTCCTGGGCCACCCCGGGCGGCAGCGCGCCCCCGAAGCCCAGGCTCAAGAGCGGGCCCCGGGGCAGTGCCCCGGCCGCCGCCGCGCCGCCGCCGCCGCCGCCGGCCGCCGCGGCGGCGCCGGCGGGCATCCCCGTCGCCGCGGAGCTGGCCAGCGGCACAAGCGCCATCGCCGTCGCCGCCCCGGCGCCGCCGCCTGCCGCCGCCGCCGATGCGGCGTCCAGTGGGGCCTGCCGGGGGAATGTGATTAGGATACACATCTCGTATGCGCACTGGGTCATGTGGGTCATGTGGGCCATCTGGGTCATTACGTATTACTGGTCCCTGCCCGCCACACGTCCCTGTCGCCCGCACCCAGATGCCCCGCCCCGAGGCTGCTCCGTGCCGTGGGTGCCCGCATGTGGCAACTTCGACCCAGGCCCCCCCGCCGCCCACCTCAGGTGCCGCCGCCGCCGCGGCTGCCGCCGCCGGTGCCGGCTGCGCCGCCGCCGCCGCCGCAGCGGACGCGGAGTTGTGGTACCTCTTCATGACGTGCATCCAGATGTTCTGCACCTCCTTGCGGGTCACCGGCTTCACCTGACGCAACAGGCGGCGACAGGAAGAGGCGGCGACAGGAAGAGGCGGCGACAGGAGGAGGCGGGCTTGCTGCGAACGGGGCTCAAACAGACGCCCGCCGGGGGTCCTACAGGGCCTAAATCGGAAGGAGGCGGGGAGGAGGCCCCGCAGCAGCAGCAGCGACTGCAGCAGCAGCAGCAGCGACATTAGCAGCAGCAGCAGCAGCACCCCAGTGGTATCACCAGGACGGGGGCCCCTCCACCAGGGGGACGGGGCGCGGGGGCGGGGTGTATAAGAGGACTGTGTGTGTGATGTGTGACTAGGGTGGCCGTTGGATGTGTGCTCGGCCTGGCGCACACATCCAACGGCCACCCTAGCCACACATCACACACACAGTTCTCTTATACACACACACACACATCCCGCTGCGGCGCAGGTCGTGAGCACAGAGACCGCCGGGCTGTACGCAGCTGGCTGCCCCCAGCAGCTGAAGCCCGCTCCCCCCCCCGCCGCACCAGGTACTCGTCCGCGCTCCCCAGCAGCGCGGCGCACATGGTCTCGTGGGCCTCACTGGCGGACATCACTGCGCCGGAGGGGGAGGCGGAGGGGTAGGAGGAGGAGGAGGAGGAGGAGGGGGAGGGGGAGGGGGAGCAGGAGGAGGGGGAGGAGCAGGGGCTTCACATCGGGGGTTGCCCGAAGCACACGATTACACGAGTACTAGCTTTGGGAGTCCAGCGACACAGCGCAGGGCGGGGAGGCGTGTGCGGCGCCAAGGGAGGGATTGGGTGCGCTGAGCTGTCGAGACGGGGTACGGCGGACCCATGGGGAGGGAACGGCTCCGCTCGGGCTCCACCGCAAAATCGCGGCACCCGAGGACATCATACCACACCCTCCTGCCACGATAAGTTCGTCGGGTATCGTTCTGAGATGTGAGCTTCTGCTGACCCACATGCCGCGCATCTGCCCGTCTGCCTGCCTGTCTGCCCTTCCGCCCCCGCGGCGCCAGATGCGGCCGTGCCTGAACCGTCCTGCTGGTGGTGCTGCTGCTGCTGTAGCAGCAGCGGTCCCTCGGCCCCTGCCCTGCCCTCCGGCACCTGGTGACCTGGAGGACCCGACCGGACCCCGCAGACGAGCGGCGGTGTGCCGCGCACCGCATTGTGCGGTAGAGGAGTCGCCCCCCACGTAGTGCTGTTTGCCGGCCGCGTCAACCGGCCGTGGAGTTGACCCCTGCACTCGCTGAGAAAAACTTCGGGGTCCCGGGCCCCAGCGCTAAGCGACCCCCGCTAGACGAGCAACAGCAGCAGCATCGCCGATTAGGCATCGCCGCCCTCGCCCAAAGCAGTGGCAGTGCTCCGGCCTTGCGAGGGGCGTGGAACGCACGTCGGGAGTGGCCGGGGAGTCGCATCGCGGTTGCGGGGCGAGGGCACTCAGCGTCCTGCCCAGAGCTCCAGTGCCACCACCCCGCCTGAAAGTGTTCTGGCACCAGCGGCGGGTTGCCCACTTACTGATGACGGGCACGTTGTACAGGTGCTGATGGCTCCGCACAAAACGAAGCAACTCCAGCCCACTGACGTCCGGCATCATGACGTCCTGCGCGCAGCGTATGGGGTGCGCGTGCAAGAGCATTCTCATGCTAGGAGTTCGCCTTTGTCATAGTTATCATGACTGCGCAACGATGCCGGTCTGCAGCGTGTTTCGGGCGGGCTGAACCAAGGGACCAAGGGGTTCGGCGTACCGTCAAAATAAGCTGGAAAGCTCCGGGGCCCGCCTTGGACAATACATCCAGAGCCTGAGTACCACTCTCCGCAATCGTCACTGCAGTTGAATTTGGGTGGTTGGTGTTCTATTCGTGTGTGGCAACCAACTGGTCAGCCTCCGAGCCCGCTCACACCTTTGTATTTGCAAGTTCGAAGCAAATTGCCCACAACCAAGCGTGTCAGGCGTTCGTCGTCCACCAGTAATACGTGGATATCACTGGGATTAAGCGCGCTGAGAAGGGGCCCTCCTGCTGCCTCTCCTGCAAGAGCTGTAACCGTTGCCATTCTGCTAAGAATTGCAGCAGATACTCCGAAGTGATGCAAGCGGTTCCCTAAGGCATCTTAAATTTCCGTGGTAAAGCCGAGGCCAAGCCTCACAGTCAATATTCGGTCATCAAAAATGGATGGCACAAAAAAATAACACACTTGATTGACACATAACATGAAATTGGAGAAAAAACAAAGAAAGTCTGCGACGGTGAAACCATAACCAATCAAACGGACACCTGCAGGACAACCCACATCAAGCATCATTGCGGGCTCAAGGGATCCCCTCTCGCTCAAGGGCTCCCCTTCATGTATGCCTGGATGTATTCCGCGGCAAACAGCAGCAAATCAGCCACAAGGATCAGGCCAACAATCTTCAGCGCGCCGTCGGCGCTGCCCAGCCCCTTGTTCTGCTCCTGTTGCACCTCCGTCCAGCCAATGGCCTCGCTCAGGCCTCCGATACCCGCCATCCGAATGTCCACGTCTCCAACTGTCGGCACCTCGCCTGCGGGTTTTCAAACGCAGCACGATCGGCACAAACACCTTTTGTTTGACACAGCCCAGCCATGGTCCCCGCAGACTCGGGCGAGATCAGGTTCCGGTCCGCATCGCTCGACTGCCATACCGACCCCCTTTTTTGTCAATAAAGGCAGCGAAATCCAGAAACCCCTCCCCACGATACCCGCCCCTACCTTTCTTGCAGCTGTCAAACCCGCCGTTGATCCAGGCCAGCGTGTCGTACCCAGCCAGGCTCAGCTGCTCGCAGGCCGCCAGGGACCGCAGCCCCTTCTGGCAGCCCACCACCAGACGAGCAGTCTTGGGAACCTTGGCCTGCGGAGAGCGGACCCGCGGCGGCGCAGTGCGCAGCGGGGTACATGACTGATGAATCGTTCCCGCAAGCGCAGCAACCGAGGACATGACTCGCTCCCCCAAGCGCAGTGCCCGCCGGCATCTCAACCACCCCCACTCGGCTACTGACAACGGTTGCTTCACGGGCCGGTGGTGATCTCCTAGCGTTCACGGCCCATCACGTCAACACCCAAGGCGGCCGCGACTCCTGCATCTTGTGTAAGTTGACACTGTCAGTGCTTAGGGACGCGCAACCACGATACGACGGTACCCCTGCCCACCGCCTGGCCGACCTCGAAGCCGCGCAGCGCTCGGCCAACCCGGTCATGCACAACCCCCCTTCCCGGGGGCGCCAGCTCTTCGCACCTCACAGCGCCCGTCCGGCAGCCCCGTTCCATCGCGGGCCCCACGCCACGGCACTCACTAATACATGCCAGGCCCACGGGTCGGGCCGGTCCACTTCCTCACCACATGGAGTCACGGGCCCACGGATCGGGTGGATTGCTGAATTCAAATGACCTAATGGCCTAAACGCAACGCCGGGGGATCCCGGCACGTGACGCACCTGGACCTCCTCCAGGAACTTTGGGTTGGGCACCATGTGGGTGCCGCCCAGCCACCAGCCGCCCATCCCGAACGCCGACAGCCGCTTGATGATCGAGGACAGGCTCACCGACTCATCCTCCAGGAACAGGGGCACCTGGGAAGGAAGCCGGGGGGTGGGTGGGCAGCCGCGGGGTGAACGGGTAGCCGCGGGGTGGGTGGGCAGTCGCGGGGTGGGTGGGCAGTCGCGGGGTGGGTGGGCAGTCGCGGGGTGGGTGGGCGGCTGAGGTCCTGGACTTGTGCGGGAGGAAGGGCGCCCAGGGAGGTGCCTGCCGGACCTCGAGCGGGAACTCGGGGACAGGGGGACTGCCGCGTGTGTGCTGCACGGTAAGGGGACGCCCCGGCCTGCGCCAGGGCCAGCGGGTCGTTCCCCGCGTTGCCCTGCTGCACTGCGTCCCCGTCTCCCAAGGCGGCCATGAGACTTGAGAGGCGCCTCTGCGGCCCCCCTGCGCTGGGTGCTCGGGATAGCGACCGCCCCTCCGCCCTCCCCCTCCGCCATGCAGTCAAGCGTCTGCCCCGTTGCGGGCCCCGGTGCACTCCACCTCGTGACCTCGACTCCCACACAGCCCTCCCGACGCGCCTCAGAGATCCTGCAAGCAGCGCGGATCTCCCCTGGCCACCCGGGGGTTGCGAACGCGCGCGGCGGGCCGATCGGGTGGCCTGATCGCGTCCCAGACGGCGACGCACCGCGCAGGTGTCCCCAGGATCCTCAAGCCCCACCGCGCCAGTTGCTTCCCCGGGATCAACCCCGCGGTCAGTGTCATGTCAGTGTCAGCATGCTACCCAGCGGGGTCTACCTTCCTTGCTCCGCCCTCCCTCCCTCCCTCCCTCCTTTGTCAGCGGCCCGGATCAAGTCACGGGCCGACCGGTCCCCGCGCAGAACCCCCGCCCTGGGCCTTCGCCGTGTGGCCGCACCTCCACGGCGCCTTCGATCCGCGCCTTGCGGACCTCGCTCGGCGGCCGCGCGTCCAGCAGCACCCAGCCGTCCTTCAGGTACTGCCGGATGTCCGCACCCGACAGGTTGCGGACCTGCGTTGGGGCCGCGGGGTGCATCGTGTGGGGGCAGAGCACTTCACGACCGTGCACGACACCGTACACTGCCGTGCGGCGCCCCTGTGCTTCTACCGGGCACCGCTTGAGAACTATGGGTTCACCTTGTAACGGTTACAGAGATAAACGGAACTGCTCTCCGCCATGATGTATTATCGTTTACGGAGGGCAAGTTAGTTGAGGCGGTTTGGTAAGGAGAATAGCTGATTTGTACATCGTCCTACACAAAGTTCGTGGGGAAGGTCGCATGGCTGGTGCCATGGAGGGGTCCCCGCGATAACTGGGACACCAAACAGCTCCCTGCCTCGACAAGTCGACATGCAGGGAAGTGGCCCCGGCCCCAGACCCCAACAGGCAGACGTGGCGCGCGATCTCGAACAGACCCGGGGGGAGCCTACCTTGCCCTCCGTGACCTGAGCGTCCCAGCGCTGCTCAATCCCATCGGCAACTTGCTGCTGCTGTTGCTGCGCCAGCACTCGCACAGAGCGTGCAGGCAGGGCGGGGCTGAAAGCGGCTGGCCTGCGGCCGCACGGCCGCGCGGCCGCAGCCCCCGGGACGGGTGCGACGCGTCGCGCGCTGCGCGGCGCCGACGCCGGGGTGCTCTTGGACATCGCCACAGTGACCGTTCTCTGGGGGGCCTGCAAAGCACGGGACATATGAGGTGAGGTGACTTTGTGTGAGGTGACTTTACACATGTCAATCCAACCAAACCCCATGCCGACCAGGGCTCCGAGGTTGCGCTGGTTCAGCGCACACGAGGGACGCACGGATGCGTTTGTGACAGGACGAGCAGATCCCGGACAACGGCGTGCACGGCAGGGGCGACCGGCCACAGGCATCGGCCTTGAAATGAAATGCTTCATGGAAATCCCATTTTCTTGTTCCAGCAGTCTATACAGCCGTGACCGATTTGCGCCTAATCTCGCTTGCTGCGCCCGTACCATCCTGCCCTCAGTACCGGCACGAAGTGGCCCCCAACGTTTCAAACCCAGCTAAATTTTGAATTCGATGACGTAGGCGTACCTTGACGTAACCGTCTGGCGAAAGATGTTCAGTGCTTCTCGCGCAAATCACCTTCACCAAAGTGATTCAAGGCTGATCGTATCTCAGATGCACTAGGCACATACCTCTAGGCAGACGAACGTCATGGCAAGGAACTCCGTGACGACATGCCAGGAAAATTGTGCCAAGATCGTCGCTGCCGTGCATGCTTCGGAGCTTATAGTAGCGGTTTCTCGTTGCAAAACTTGTTGATGCGAAAGTGTGGCGGAATGTATGAACCAAAACGCTTGATTCTGCTTTGAACTAACTGGTTGCAACGCAATTCGACGGAACTCTACACGGTCCTCACGGTGTCGGAAAATATATAATATCTTCCCAACTCCTGAATGAAGGATTACCACAGTCTGTAGCCTTAATTTTTGATATTCCGTTTAGATGTCTGAAAAATTAGACTTGGATATTGATGTCGCGCAATTAGTTACTGCACCCTCAGAGGTTCTCGCGAGCTTGCGAGTCGGCCAGCGGTTGACAGCTGTGTATAAAGGAGAGGGCGAGGATACATGCCTGTGCACAGAGCCTGGAGTCCAGCTGGCACCGCTGCCTGAACCCCAGCTGGCGGCGAGGTTCCCCAACCCAAAGATAATTATTCGCGCAATCAAGCGGGACCCTCAGAGTGGAGTCATTCAGAAACTTCAAGTGAGGGTTTACCGGGCAGAGGACACAGGTCGGTGTGGTGCGTGTGGCAACAGGGGGTTGGCCCCCTGCACGGGCCTGTGAGTCTACCACTGGTGCAACTCCGTGCACGACGCGCACGGTGTCTAAAACGCACACAAGAAACGTAAACTCCGTGCGCGTGGACGCCTGGGCTTGCGTTTTCGAATTGGGTCGTCAGGGTTATCGTACGGCACGTATCGCACGACACACCTGTCCGTACCGTTCTGGAGTTGCTGCACGTGGTCAATAAGGCCCCTGCACGGGGTCATTACGGCACATGCACGCCACCTCCCTTGCATCTGACATCTTTACCTCTGCTTGGCGGTGCCGTCCCCACATCGCCGGTGCAGGCACTCCTAGCGACAGCGCAAGGGCTGTTGCCGCTGCCGGGCCAGGAGCGCCCGCTCCCGACCATGCCCAGGCGAGCAGCGCAGCGGTGGAGGATGAGCACGACTACAAACTGAGGCGGTCTCAGTATCAAGCCCTGGGTATGCGGGGGTCGCGCGCCCGGAGGGGCTTCCCTTGGGGCCACTGCATGATGCGGGGGTCGAGCGCGCGGAGGGGCTTCCCTTGGGGCCACTGCACTAACACATCGAGGGCAGGAGGCTTGCCGTGGCGCATGATCAGCATCCATCGGAACCCAAAGCGCAGCCCACAGCATGTGGGCAAATGGGATGGACGTGTGGGTGCGGCGCTTTTGAACAGATTAGATTGCAATGAGCCCAAGGAGTCATCGATTCTTTGCTGCTGTCTCTCCGGCCACCCCCGCTGAGGATCGCGGTGTGTGTGTCCGCCGGTGCCCCCCTGTGCGGGTAACCCCCCTCCCCCGCGGCCCGCACTCTCGCTGCGCCCCCATCAGCGGACAACGGGGAGCTCCGAGCCATGCTGGCGGACCCGCACTTGCAGGCGGTCCTCGCGAAGATAGATGCCGCGCCGGACCGAGAGCGGGTGAGTGACTGGGTCGCGACCCATGGGTCGCGGAGCGGCAGGGACCAGTTGGGTGGCCCTCAGCGGCCGGGCGCTGAGGTCCAGACGTCATGCGGCTGCCATGCTTCGGGCCTCCAGCCTTAGCTGCGAGATACCGTACCTGTTTGTGCGGTGGTGTTCAATGAGAAACCCAGGACTGTGTGTGTATGTGTGTTTAATGAGAAACCCAGGACTGTGTGTTTATGTGTGTTTAATGAGAAACTCAGGACTGTCTGTTTATGTGTGTTCAATGAGAAACCCGGGACTGTCTGTTTATGTGTGTTTAATGAGAAACCCGCCCAGAACCGCCCAGGCTGGGTGTTGTGTAACGAGAAGGCTGCGGTCAGGAACTACCCTGCGCCGCCCCTCAAGCCCCAACCGTACCGTACGTGTGCTGCCGCGCACTCCTGGCGGTGCAGGCGCTGGCTGCCCAGATCGAGATGCCCAGCTTCCAGGGCTTCGTGTCGCAGGTGGGTGGTCCAGCTCGCGCGGAAATTTTGGTGAGCAGCCCCGGTTGCGCGGCGATGGCCGATGGGCCGCTGATCCGTGCGGGCGAGCCGCCGTCGCCACAAGGGCGCGCGCGCGCGCGTGGACCCCCGGGGTCCTCGGCTCGCTGCTGCTTCGTAATGAGATAGTTGGAAGGATCCTGCATGTGGCCAAAGCTCAGGGACGGGTGACGGGTGCTCATTCGAGGGGCCGCTGAGGGTGCCAGACTTCCGGGATGGCACCATCATGGGCCCCTCGAATCAAACCGCCCCACGGACGCAGCCGCGGTCGGCTGTTGCCGCCCGCGGGCGGAGTGAGGGCCCAGCAGCGGTTCTCGCGGGCGGGTTGTGGTTGTGGTTGTGCTGCCGTTGACGAGGACCGCGGCGCGTTTCTTCCTTCCTGCCTTCCTGCCTTCCTTTCCGTATTCGTGCGGGCGCGCAGGTACTCCTCAGCCTGGACCCGGGGCGCGTCCCGGCCACCGCCGCGACCGTCGCCGCCGTCGCCATGGCGACGCAGCCTTAGCTGGACGCTGCATGCAGCCTGCGGCGCAGCCGCGCAGCCGATCCGAGCCCCGCCTGCGGCGGCCAGCGAGGGCGCCCCGCATCGGTTGCCGGACTCCGCCGCAGCAGCGTGTGTGCGCCGGTCAGGATGCGGAGTCGTCGTCTTCGCCGACGGGAGCGTGGCAGATACGGACTTGAGCGGCGGGGCATGCAATGGCCGCAAGGCGGCGATGACCGGGACCGGGATCGGGACCGGGACCGTGCGAGTCCGTACAGCAAGACGGGGTTGAATTGAAAAGAGAAAAGAGAAAAGGAATCCAGAAACGAACCGGAGTGCATGCTGCGGCGGAGATGCCCGCGGATGGCCTGTACGGACGGGTGACTCACCGCCCCTCGGCAGTGCTCGCTCATTGTGATTTAAGTGCTGTTGAGCTGTTCCCTGGGCACTAGGACCGGGTGTGTGTGTGTGTGTGTGTGTAAGGAGGTGGGAGGTGGGGGGAGTGTTGATCGGTGGACAGCGCAGGACGGTGTGTGTTCTGAGGCAGGCAGAAACATGCGAGCGGCCGAGTAGCGCCCAAATGTTGCCCGTATGCGTATAGAGAATTCCCATTGCCCGACCCAGGACTGTATGTGTTTCTTAGGCAGGCAGAACAGGAGTGTGTGGCTGTATGGGGGATGTATTAGGAACCCACAGGTGCATTCGGGGGGAGGGGGCAGTGGTGTGCGGTTACGGGCGCTGCGGGTTCGTTACAGGGTGTCCGCACAGGGGGTTAGCCACGCACGCAGTGGCGCGGCGCCGCGGCAGAGGCGGGTCTCCCGGGGGCGGGGCCGCACCCGAGGGGGCGAGCTCCCGTGGTGTCGCGGTGCGGACCTGGGGTCACGTCACGGCGGTGGCCTGACTGATGCCGTGTTTGGGAGACTGCTTGCCTCCCCCGCGGAGACAGGTGCGTCCGCCAATGGGGGCAAACGCACCTTGGCATCGGCAGGGTTTTCACTGTAACATCATTCGTGTTAACATTGAACTCCGGCAGGGCTGTACGCTTCCGATAGCCGGTCCCTGAATCGGAATGTCTCGGTAGAAACGGCGCTGGCCCGGGGATGAGGTTGGCTGTGTTCGATGGTGCACCTGACCGGTGGGCGCCTTACTACAGCGCCTGCCCCCAACGTGCAAGGTTTGGTGAGAAGGTGATCCGCTGTACTGAATGAATGAATGAACGAATGAACGCTGCAGCGGACCCCGAAAAGGGGATCGTACTGCCGATCCGCGCGGGTTCGGTGTAGATGGCGGCCATCTGGTTACCGTCGTCGTGGTGTGGAGTCCTCGGGAGACACGCTGCGCGAACCTTGCACATTGCTTGCAGTCCCCGAACCACCGCGCCTGCCGACGGCTAGCACTTCTTCCAGGTGCAGTACGCGCGTAACTGGGGGGAGGCGGGTGGGTGTGTGGTGCGCCGGTCTATCTTGCGGGACGGCTGATGCTGGCGGCGTTGGCGGTCCACATCCGCTGCATGTTTTCAGTCGCCAACCTCGTCACTTGGGGTGCGGTACCCGCAACCCCGAGCGCTTCACAGACAAATCGCGTGTGCGCCACACGTCTCACCTTCCCGACCCCGTGCAATTGCAGCGCCGTACCATACCGTACGGTATACTCGTGGAGTGGCAATGTAAGGCCATTTTGCAGCCTCCACCCCATGTGTATCTGGAACTTCCTGCCTCCCCGGGGGGGTCGCCTCGGTGGGCACTACGGCCCCCTCGGCGGCCCCCCACCACCCAGCTGGGATGTCCTGACGAAGCGCCTCCAGGGCCGCCTCGCATTCACGCCACCGGTGCCAATCTTGCCACCCGTCGGCTCCTACCCCCAAGCATTCCCCTACAAAGGCGGCCCAGCCCCGGCGGCGCTGCCGCTGGGTGCGGGCTGTCGGGGGGGGGGGGGCTCGGGGTCGCGTCCGCATTCCTCTCCCACCCGTCAGTCGTGTCTCGGAGCCGGGACATCGCATGAACCGCGTAGCCAACGGTCCTCAACGACAGGCACCTGGCAAGGGCAACGTGCCTACCTTCCGGCCCGGGCCGTTCGCCTTCTTGCAGCTCTTGTGTGGCAGCATTGGATTGCCTCACAGCGGTGCATTCCAGCACCAAACCCACTGGGGTTAGGGGTTCCGCACCGAAATCTGTCACCGGCGGGAGGGCGCTCAGCGCCCTTGCTATCCGATTCAACCCCTCCGGCAACCCGGGACAATTCATCCAGGGTTCCCCTGAGTCGCCGTCAAGGCAATGATGTGCTCGAAGCCGGGTACAGCTCCGAGCAGGAACTCAAGCAGAATGCGCCGCCAGCGGGCGTCTGCCCCGCACCTGGGGCCCAAGGACCAAGCGGATTGCCCATCGTGCCCATCTGGCCCGCGCATGAGCAGGGGTAGTGCCCCAAACCCTCCCCCCGTCGGGTGCCCTGCCAACAGCGATTTCGGAACCCCGGTACAAGGATAGTTGTTTGCCATGCACACGAAGCGTCGCGTGCAGAAGGGTGCACGGTACGCCAGCGCTTCCGCCCTGACACTAGTGCCCTTAGCTTCCAGAAGGGTGTGTGTGTGTGAAGCGTTTTTCAATTCCTGCCCGTAGGTGCGGGTCATTCCGGCGATGTATGAAGCGCCCTGTGACGTATCCCTCCGGGTTACCGTCAAGGCGTCCGGGTCCCGCCGATCCAACCCCCATACTACTCTCGCTCCCGACATTGCACCAGCTGCGGTTTTACATTGTTGTTTTAAGGAGAGCCGTTGGTGGAGGACTACAATTCTTTGTCACAGTATGCACCCCTGATAATAAACGCCCGCTCAGCCTCACATTCACATTCAATGCTGTAAAGCATTTACGTGCGACCCACAATTGCATACAGCTGTTCAGTGTGATCATGTAACTGGCCAGTGATGCCCATTGTTAACGGACCAAGGAGCTCATATATCAAGACAGTGTGAATTATGCAGGCACGAATTATTAATCGTGGCATGGTAAATAGCTTGGATAATTCGAAGGTGAGGACAAACGACGTTTTCGGCGAGTAGCCTGTATCAGTGTCGCAAATGGCCCAGATTCCAGTGCTCAGACTTGCAAAAAGCCAGAGCGACATACTGTAGCAGCGAATAGGAATAATTGAACTGTCGTCCATGCACAAACGACGCAGGGGGAGCGGCCAAAGAGAATGGATCCAGTGCCGTATTCTTGTTCTTAAATTCTGCTCATATAAGCACAACGCGTCCTTTTACAGTAGTGAAGCTTTATCTATTCCAATTACTTATAGAACTTGACTCTTGCATGCGTATGACCTTAGCGTAGCAGCTGCCTTGAGCACCTCCCCCAACTCTCGCGCGTACGCGGCTGATAGCCTTCTGCAAGGCCGACCTTTACTGACCTTTTCATATATCTATAACATAAAAAATGGCCATGCGGGCAGCTAACAACGTCGTCGAGGCAGAGAACGGTGTTCTTCCGAACGCCATGGCCGGGAAGGCCGCCGCTGGTGCCAAGGCCGGCATTGCTCTTCAGGCTCAGAATAAACGCCGGTGTGTTTCTTAGATGACAATTCATTGGTTGGGCCCAAAGCCTGCAACCTTTGCTGACAGCCACCCCCCGCTCCGTAGTGCTTTGGGCGACCTGTCGAACCAGCAACCTGCGGCCGCTGCTGGAAAGCCGGCCCTGGGCAAGGAGAAGGTGGGTGCCTTTATTTAAATTGAAATCACTAAAATGCAATATGACAATTTTTTCATGCTGTTCTTGCAGGCTACAGCTCAAGCTCCGGCAGTTGAGGTTGGCGTCAAGACACGGGCAGCCGCAAGGAGGGCGGATGGCGCCGTTGTCAAGGACGCTCCCCTGCCAGCAGGCGCGACGCTGCGGCCGGCCCAACTTGTGCCGCGCACTCGTGCCCAGGCTGCTCAGGCTCAACGGGTGCAGGGGCCGAGCATGAGCGCTCTTCTTGCGCAGCGCAGCGAGGCCTTCGTCGGCAGCCAGAGCGTTCGGGCTCCGCCTCCCTCTCCGCTGCCAGACATTGACAGCGGGGACAAGCTCAATCCGCTGATGGCCGCCGATTACGTCAACGACATCTACAACTTTTACAAGCGCGTTGAGCCCAAATACAAGGTTCCGTCCGACTACATGACCAAGCAGGTGAACACATGATTACGTTCACAGTACTGATTGAAGCGATCATCGCTAACTTTACCCATGTTGGTTGTACAACACAGGCGGATATCAACGACAAGATGCGCGCTATCCTCATCGACTGGCTTGTGGAGGTGCACCTGAAGTTCAAGGTGAGTAGGTTGTTGGAGGTGCTCCTACCGTCTGCTGTGCAAGGTTGAGGGTTGCACCCACGCTCCAGCCATGCTAACATCGCGTGACGAATGCCATGTCAGCGTCGCCCCGCTATGCGCCTCATTGCGTTTGGGTTGCCTCGGCGCTTAGGTTACCCCTAAAACCACACTCAGGGTGCGGAAGGCGCCTGCTTATGAGGCCCGTCCGCGTTGGATAGTCACCGATCATCCCATGGGATCGATACATCATTATTGACTTACTTTCCTGTGACCCCGCAGCTGATGCCCGAGACGCTATTTCTCACCGTCAACCTGATCGACCGCTTCCTGAACGAGAAGCAGGTCACGCGCAAGAATCTCCAGCTGGTAAGGAACCTGGATTCGTGACTCCATCTGTTGTGCCAGTCAGCTGTTACGTCGTGACTGTATCAACGCATCACCTAGACCATTCTCTTCGTGGTTGCAGCAGGCCCTGACCATGTTCATACTCTGCCCCCGCACGATCATTCCAGTCACGGGTATCTTTGTTGATAACCTTTCGCGTACGGCACGGCTGACCTGTCGTAGGTCGGTGTCACGTCTATGCTTATCGCCTCCAAGTACGAAGAGATCTGGGCACCCGAGGTCCGTGACTTCGTCTACATCTCCGACCGCGCGTACACCAAAGAGCAGATCCTCGGCATGGAGAAGGTCATGCTTAACACGCTCAAGTTCCAACTCACCCTGCCGACCACGTACAACTTCCTAGCGCGCGACCTGAAGGCTGCCAGCATGCACTTCGACAAGGACGTGACCATGCTGTCCAGCTACCTGATTGAGCTGGCGCAGGTGGACGCGGGCATGCTCAAGCACAACTACTCCATCATCGCCGTGGCGGCCCTTCACCTTGCCATGTGCTCCTACGACAAGGCCGACACCTACCCCCGCGCCCTTGAGAAGCACTGCGGTTACACCCTGGAGCAGGTGTTGCCTGTGGCCACTTCCCTAGCGGAGCTCATGCAGAAGGCCCCGACCGGCAGCCTGACCGCCGTATACAAGAAGTACTCGTCTTCCAAGTACAACGAGGCCGCCAAGCGTGCGCCACCGGCCCACCTCCTCGGACAGCAGCAGCCGGTGGCCTAGAAGGCGTCCCATGCTGATCATCCTCGTCAGCAGCGCTTGCTCCCTCGCGTCACGTACGTACGCTGACCCACACGGCAGCAGTGTCGTGGCTGGATCTGGGGCCCGTGGCTGTCTCCGTTAGCGGCCTCGCCTACATGCGATTGGGCGAACGACATCTACGATTGATTGCTTCAACTGGTCGCCTTCGCAGCAGTCTCGCTGCCAACATGCATAGAGCTATCGATAGCAACATGTCACGCCGATTGGCGTGATTCATTAGATCCTGAGATAGGCAACTTATCGCTCTGAACGTCATCACCTGCGTACAGCTCTCAACTTGAGCCAACTATGACGTGACGTTTCGGACGACGCCGACCTCCGCTGGTCGTATCACGCGGTCGTTTAACTTGTAACCTTTCTGTGGGGATTGAAATCGGCATTGTCGACGCAGTTAGTTGTCACCAGAAGGATTGCTTGCGCCAAAGGCGCGCGGCGTACACTTTCCCTGCTAGCAAGCTGACTCCCGGCATTCCGGTTCCCTGATGTATAAATACGGTTTGCATCTGCCTACCTTGGTGACGATGGCTATGGTGTTGTTTTCCTTGGAGGGGTCAGGCACGTCGAAAAGGGCGTTGTGCAAGTTAGGGTCGAAGGGCTGTCCCGAAGGGTCGTACCGCTCCACGCCGTGCTGCTTGAGAACCTGTCGCAAGGAGGACGTGTGTATATAAAAATGCACCTAAAGGACGTCGTATCGTCCGATTGGGACTCTCGGCCTTGCACATGATGTAATCAGCAACGACCAGCAATTGCCCCTACGATACCTTCATCATGATGCTCTCCGTTGCGCGCACGCCCTCGAGCAGACCCGACAGCAGATTCCGCAGCTTTTCGGCCGACACGTCCGACCCCTCCTTGAGCACGTCTGTCGGGACGACCCCAGCTGCGCGTTCGAGATTATCAGGTACATCCAGGAGCGCTTTCACGAAGCCCTGCGACAGTCGATCAATTGGATACTCACATTTGGGTTGGGTTTTGCACGTGTCATACGCGTGTCATGGCCCTAGCCCTGGTAAATACACGTGTCATGACCCTAGCCTAGGTCATGCAGTCTTCATGACCCTAGCCTCTTCACTCCAGGTTCTGAACAGCATGCATCGACATCCGTCATTCAATGGGCCGGCCCAAACTTCCATGGCACAGCGTCAGCACGCCCACCGTTAACCGTTACTGCACCTGAATCGCAAACTTTTTGCTGACGTCCACCTCGCGCGCTGTTCTCGCTCGCAAGTTCTCCATGTCGGCTAAGGTGCGTTTGAGGCTATCAGTGAGCGTCTCCACCTGTCAGTATGGCGAATGGATGTCTGCAACCGAAAACAAGTCGTGTGGTGCTCATCTTAATGCGCACACGGTTTCCTGCCTGCTGAGTGAGCTTGGTCGTCTGCTCATCCTTTGCCTTCATCTGGGCGATCAGATCCTGGTTTGAGGGTTCAGAATCGGCAGGCGTGTCGGCCGCACCGGCGTCGGCCGCGGGGCTGGATCCGGGGATACCCTCATCGGCCGCTGCGCCAATCGTCGCTGCTTGCGCGTCCTGCTTCTGGTCTGTCGCAAAGGAGCGCGCCCACAGGCCGGTCCGAAGCAAATTGGGTCGCCCAAGTAAGGCACACGCGCCCAGAGGCAATTTTTGAATTGATGTGCCTAGAATGCATTTCTGTAATAATGTCTTTCCATAATGACTTAGCACTGGGACACTCATGACGAATCCGACCGACACCGTTTCGGAAGTCTTTCCAGTTGCGTTTGTAAAGGATATGCACGTTTGTGGGTCACAGGAATCTACAGATCGATGCCGCGTTTCGATTTAACGTTTGATCCAGTAGGAGGGATGGAAAGCAGTACGGCGTCGTCGACAACGACGTCATCAAAGGTGGCAATATAATAACGTTGACTCGTGCTGACACTCCTTGCCTTCTTTCTTTCCCATACTGCATTTTTGGTCAAGCTAGCATGCGATGCCTTTGTGTCTGTAATCCTCCTTCGACCAGCCACCAGTCGGACTTGAATTCAACCTTGCACCAGCTGCAAACCTTGGCATCTGTTTCATTCTTCATAATTAAAGAATCAGTGTAATTGGGCGACGGACATCCCTTTTGTGGCTCGTCGAGGGCTTATTTTCCTACATCTTTAGTCCATGGACGTGACGCGGCAGTGCAGAGCAAGGAGCAGGCATTACTCTGGTAAAGATTGCCTGCACGGCGAAGCACGCACACCTCTTCGGAATTGTTCAGCTTGGGCTCATCGTGGTCGGTCCCTCGGGCGGGCAGCATCCGCTTGGGCTTGGCCGGGCTTGTTATCATGGCGGGATGGGAGTACGAAGCACGGAAAAGAACAGTCAGCGCGAGCGCCAGGACAGGCGTCCATCGCACCTCCGACTCAGCCAGCGGCAGTTACCCAGGGCGAGGCCACCTCAGAAGTGGCGGACCGCGAACGCCATGACGAGCGAGCACAAAGGAGCGCTGATGGGTCGTCTGGCGACGGACGCGACAATTTACGGTCCCCCGCGTCGCCTTCGGCGGTCAGTCACCAGGTGCTGAACGCTATGCCCCGGCTGCCACAGCTCTCACAGCCAGAAGCCAACACAGTTGTCACGTTTTCTTACGGAGCCAACATGAATTTCTTGACCCTCGTGCGACGAGACGTGCGTGTGCTGAGGTAAGGCAGGGCGGGCAGCTGCGGGCAGCGCCCTCACTAGGGACTCGTGAGCCAGGGGTTCCAGGTTGCGAGCGGACCATCTTACCGCGGTCCTTTAAATCTGGAGGCTGGGCGGTCTCGAGGGTCTGCCAGTGAGGGAAAGAGAGAGGGAGATAACCCCAGGGAGGGAGAACTCGAGGCAGGGTGGCCCGACGGGAATGCGCCCTCCCTTGCAAGGAGCGACTGCGGGCCGCTCGGCACCACGGGTGTCAAAAGCTGCGACGTCCCCCGCCCGTGGCTGTCCAAAACGCTTGGCAGACCGCTGGGAAATGCTGGGACCATAATTGTTGATCTGGGTCAACTCGTCACAGACTCGTGGCCTCGCAGTGCGGGTACACTTGAGCATTAGCACTTGCAGTGCGGATACACTTTTAACATCAACAATGTCAAATCGCCCCCTCGCCCCCTCTCGCCCCTGGTCTCCCCTCAGTCGAGACCCCGCGTTCGTTGTGGACCCGGCGGTGCGGCTTGTGTTCAAACACCAGGGAGGGTACGCTACCCTGGAGCGGGCGGACGACAGCGCCGCGGCGCACACGAATGTGAGCGGGGATGGAGGTAGGGGTTGGGGTCCGCAGGGCCGCAGCCCCCGCGTTCCCGCTCTCCTGGAGCTTGTTGATGCGGTGCCAAGCACCAGGCGGCTGCGCCGCGCCTGGGACGCCTGCGTGACGCCGAGGAATAGCGCGCCGCACCCAGGGGGGGCCCGGTACTGCGCGGTCAGCATTACACGTCCAACAGACCTACACCCCCCTTTCCCCCTCCCCCCGCGCGTCCTCACAGGAGGAGCCCCGCTTCGTGCCGTACGACGGCAGGGTGCACGGCGTGCTGTACCGCGTGACGAAGGAGGATTTCGACAAGCTGTCGAAACGGGAGGGCGGCTACGTGGTGCAGGAGGTGCAGGTAGCTGCCGGGGCGCCGGATGCGCGCATGTGCTCGGCTGGCACACAGAATCACAGACCCCTCGGGGACAGGGCGCTTCCGCCCCGGGTTGGCTCGACCCGCCAGCCCACGCCCCTCCCCTCACGTGGGTGCGCGCCCTGGGCCCCGCGCGGGTCCCCTCCCGCTGCGGGTCCCGAGCACACACAGTACACGTGCATTTGTTCAATCTCGCACATCCCCGGGGGGCCGTCCCGGGGGGCCGTCCATGTCCCTCTTCCCCGGGGTTGGGGGGAGGTTCGCGACCCTGTGGGGTTCAGCTGTCAGCCGGCGCTGCGCGGCAAGCAGCGCACGGAAGCCCATTACCCCCCCCCCCCGTGTTGAGCGCCGCACCAACGTACCGGTACCGTAATGGGGACGACGGCCATATCGCATACCAGACACCACGTTACCACGTTACCACGCATGGGGCCCCCACACCACACCTCGCTAGACACACACCACACATGCGACATGCCCCCCAAGTATATTTATGTCTACCTATTTCCTATGACCCCCCGCGCCCGTGCCTTCGTCTTCCCCTCCCCTTGCCGCTGCCGGCCCTCCTCCGCAGGTCCAGACGTACGACGGCCAGCGGCACCCGGCGCTGGTGTTCGTGTCCAACCCGCTGTTCAAGCTGCCGCAGGAGGTGCTCCCCACGGAGAAGTACCTGTCGAGTGTGCGGGAGGGGGCCAGGGACAACTACCTGGACCCGGCGTATCAGGTGGGGGGTTTGAGGGGGCCAGGGATAATTACCTGGTAGGGGGTGGCCGGAGGGGGCCAGGGACACCAGAGGACGGGGCTGCTGGCGGCCAGGGGGGGTTAAGAGGAGGGTCGCTGGGGTACGCGAGCTGGACAGTGAAGGGCCGGCGGCGCAGCGCGAGCCCGGGGCCCTGGGCTCTGGATTGCTGTCTGTTTGGCCGAGGCCGGTGCATATGCAGTCAGCGTCGGACCTGGGCAGCTGAGCTGCGCTGCTCCCGGCGAAAGGCCGCGGGCACATGGGTTGGCTGCCGTGTGTCGAGGGAAGGGAGACGCGGGGGGTGGGGGTGGGGAGCAGGGTTGCAGACGGGGAGGGAGCCGCGCCGTCCCATCTCTCGCGTCGCATCTGTCGCGTTTCCGGCTTTCCTCGCCGTGAGAGCCCCCTGCGCTGCGCCCCCGGCCTTCCTGCCGCGCACCTCCCGCGACGCCGCGCTGCTGCCGGCCCGTCAGCCTGACCGACTACCGGTACCCGCCGACCACACACCGACCACCCACCCCAGCTTAATCTTTCTTCCTCGTTCTCTCAGACTCTCTCTCTCTCCCTCTCTCTCGCGCGGTCCCCCTGCGCCCCCTTCCGCCGCCGCCAGGCGTTCCTGTCGGGCATCAGCACCGTGCCGGGGGCCGGCCTGGGCGCCGAGTACTACAACACGCCCTCCAAGTACATGGGCTACTCTTTCCTGGTGGTGGTGGCCCTCATCACCCTCGCCTTCTTCTTCCAGCACTAGGAGCACAGCGAGGGAGCGGCTCTAGGGGCAGAGCTTGCGGCATTCCCTTCCATTCCTGATGATGTGTATCATTCCTTTTAAATTGGCGTTGATAGCGTCAATCGGCAACAGCAACAGTTCGTGTGCCCCTGATGGTGGTGGGGCTGGTGCTGGTGCTGGCGCTGCTGGCGCATGTTTGGGTGTTTAGGAAAGAAATCCGCCCGCCCGCGCGCCCATGTGTGCGGAGGGCGACAGGTAGCGGACTTTGTGTGCATTGGTGAGGGCGCGAGTGGAGCGAATCCGTCGGTGGGTGAGAGCAAGCAAGCGAAAGAGAGAGAAACGGGTCGAGGAAGAGAGAGAGAGAGAGAGCGATGTGCGCCCCCCTCTCATCGTTCGAAGTAAGCAGTGCAATAGGGTTGGGTCGACCAACGGCGGACCAACGGCAGCATCCTCCCCCCCCCCCCGGGCCCGCGGCGTCGAGACAGATACCTTGTGGAGCGGATCAATGCGCGGTGCGCGCGACGCCGCGCTGCTGTCAGCAGTGAGTGAAACCCACATGCAGATCGGCCCGGGATAGGGCCGGGGGGCCTGTCCGCTTCTTTGGCGGTCTGCCGCGCGGCCTCGGGGGTTCCGCTACGGCGCACCTGCGGGTTCGTGGGGGCGGAGGGAAGGTGCTGTTCTGGTCAGGTATACGTCAATCCGTGTGTGGTGTCTAGTCATGGTGTGGCTCTGGACGCGACCGATGCGGCGGCAGCGGCTCCATTGCGCGCTGCCGCATCGGTCGCGAGCATCGGTCGCGGGGTTGAGAGAGCAAGCTGTCAAAACAGAGGTACATAAGGGAAGAGGATCATTCTTTCCAGACAGACAGGCAGATATGTAGATAGACGGACAGGCGGCAGATAGACGGACAGACAGATAGACAGGCGGCACTTCAATTGGGCCATGCCGCTTGCACAGCCGCTGTCGCGCCCGGAGCGTCCACCTGCGGCTCTCCGGTCGGTCGGTCGGTCGTGGGATTAGGTTTTCCACTAGGTGTTATGTGATGTTGATGTATGGGTGTGACGTTACGTTTTGTGATGTGGTGTGCTGCGATGTGGTGTGCTGCGATGTGGGGTGATGCGATGCGGTGTGCTCGTCCCATCGCAGCCCTCTGGTGCGCATGCCCTGTCTGCAGTCGTGTGTGGTTTGGCGTGTGTGTGGTTTGGCGTGTGTGTGTGCCCCACTTCCCGGTGTGTATCCTGGTACAGCTGAATTTCCACCGGACCTTTGCTCTCTGGCAGCAGCAGCAGCAGCGCAGCTTGAATACGTCCACCAAGTTCCTATACCCACGGTGTGTGCGGCGCCTCCTGGTGTGCACGGATGCGCGTCTCCCTATAAACCCCAAGAGTGCACCATGTGTTCGTTTGTGCGCTTGTGTGTTTCCCGCAACGCCGGTACCTGGACCCCGCGATGTGACGGCGTAAACGGTGAACGTGGTGTTGTTGTCGTAGGCTTGTAGGCTTGCTTGCCTGCGCGCGGCCGTTTGTTCCGGGGGGAAGGGGGAACCCCGACCGCCGTGTGTGGAGGTGGAGTGGGCACCATGTGGGGCCCGTTGCGGCCTCCCCCCGTTGAGGTGACGCGAACGCAAACGGGGTCAAGGAAGGAGGGTCCCACCGCAGGGTCCCCCGGGTTTGCATCTCCCGGGCTGAGCCACCTCACCTCACCTCGCCCGCCCGATCGCGAACGCATGGGTGGGTGGGTGCGCGGGCGGGTGGGCGGCAGGGGGTCCTCACGCGGGCGGGCGGTGCGGCAGCAGTGGTTGGAGGGACGAGTGCGACGACGAGAGACGGCGGGGCGCAGGCCGCGGGCGCGGAGGGGCAACTCGGTGTGCCGGCGCTGGCGCTGGCGGCGGTGGTGGTGGTGCTAGGTGGGTTTTGCAAAGGTGGAGAAGAAACGGGTGTTGAACTGGGGCAGCGGCAGTCAGCAACCTCCCCAGTCGGGCGCAGCAGGTGCCCGGGTGCGTCTGATCGGGGATGCGCCAGAAAGGAGGGGGATGCGCCACACGTGTTGTCGACGTCCTCAGGTGCGGATTGCCGGATGGCGCCGATTGCCGGATGGCGCCGGGTTGAGAGGCACCGGATGGGGGCGGCGGTGATACTCGGGAGAACAGAAGCGTAGGCCCCGTAGGTCCCGTACGACTATGATACAGTACGACATACAACAATACACGTCATTGGATCCATGTGCAGATTATGGTCAGCTCCTGCGTGCATCCGATGGCAGACGCTGCAATACTCATTGGGTGTCTGTGTGTAGTTTGTTTGAAGCGCCCTCTGCGAGGAGCTCCCTGAAATCGGTTGTAGGGGGAGGAGCGGCGTGGCATGAGCGCATGACAACGTGGTGCGGGCCGGCCCGCGGTCGGTCGGCCGCCGGTGTCTTGGTGTCCAGTGCTGTTTGACGCATCCCGGCGATGTGACGGGTAATTGTTATGTGGACGTGGCCGTTGTGTTTGATTGATTGTTGCATCCGTTCCGGTCGTATGGTGCGGTCTGGCGCTGTCCAGTGTCCACCGCGACGGGGGTCGTATCCGCACCCGAGCCAGGCTCTGGGACGTAACCGCACCCGAGCCAGGCTCTGGGACGTAACCGCACCCGAGCCAGGCTCTGGGACGTAACCGCACCCGAGCCAGGCTCTGGGACGTAACCGCACCCGAGCCAGGCTCTGGGACGTAACCGCACCCGAGCCAGGCTCTGGGACGTAACCGCACCCGGGTTCTGGGCGGTCATGTGCTGCAGCCTCCGGCTGGGCGCCTAGCCGTCGTCAAGATTCTCGGTCTATGAGGCTGTTCGAGGCTTTTGATGGTTTGTGGTTTGTTTAGCATGACCAGATGTGATATGTACCTCCCCAACCGTTTGTATATGTCTACGAATTCTTGCCATGGTACGGTAGCCCCCTTTGCTCGTTGTAGTACGGGCTTCTAGGGTGTACGGTCATGTACGGTGTGTGACAACAATCAGAGGTGGAGCACGACGGCTCTACGGCGGTGCGGGGTTCGGACGCTTGCATATTCGGCACATCCCCCTGTTCGGAGTTATCTTCTTCACGCGGGTTGCTGTGTGAAGGGTTGCTGTGTGTACCTTGGCGCTGGGGCGGGTGTGGGTGGCGGGTGGCCTTACGGGGCAGCTAGGCTTTCGCTTGTGCAGGTCCGGGGCGAGGTCTGGTCAGGGCGACGCGGGAGGCGGTCCGCAGTACGACAGCGGGACGGCGCTGCTGCCGCCGCTACGCGCCTGGACTCTTTCCTGAACGTCCCCGACAGAGATACGCGCTGCTGCCGCTGCTCGTGATGACGTTGGTGTATGCGGTGGAATGGGTTCGCTCCGTCTTGTTCGGCTGCTGGTGTCGTCCTTCGTCCGGGCCGCTGCTCAGGTTTTAGCACCTCCTGAATTCCGATGCACTTCGATCTCGTCATAGGCGGGATGCATTGGGCAGCTGGAGGGGGAAGAGAAGGCGGGGATGCAGAAGGCCGAGGGGGAAGATGAGGCGGGTGGTCGGTACCAGGCCAAGGTCAAGGCGGCAGCTGGGAGTCTTAATGGGGGGACATAACGTGGACATGGGCTCGGTATGGAGTTGGAAATGGACGGCAGTGCTACGAAACACTGCACATCAAAGTTGTGCCAACGTGGCCTGGTAAAGTATCATGCGTCTTGTAATTGAACGGGCGAAATGGGGCAATCCACGGCGAGCCGTGTCGGTACGGCATGCCCTAGCATTCAACTTGAAGGATCGTACGATATCCTTGCGTTTTCCAAGTGAAATGTTACTTCGATTCCTAGTTTCCTTGCGTTTACTGCATTTCTGTATATGAACGGTGTTTACATTTGCGACTCAAAGACGGGCGACCTTTCATAGACCAGCTAAAATACCGGTTTGATTGAATGATGAAGTTGCTCGATCAGCAAGTTGGTCGGGGTTGGGCTGACCTGCCGTCTGATATTCTGGACCGTGTTGCAGAAAACCTTGCAGAAAATGAGGCCGTTTGCACCCTTAAATTGCTCAACAAAGCAGCGGCGAGGCACTTCCAGGGCTGCACCGTCGTCCGGCTGTCCCAGCCGGTGCCGCATCACGCGTTCGCGTGGCGCTGGGGCAGGCCGGACTCAGCCCGGGACATGACTCGGGATCAGCGGCGCCAGCTTCTCGCCCTCACGGCCCGCAGCAGCGTGCTGTCGAACCTGCAGGTTGCCCACGGGGCGGCAGGCTGCGCGCTGTTGTTCGGCGAGCTGTTCGAACACGCAGCTTCGGGCGGCTCCCTGGAGGTGTGCCAGTGGCTGCACGACATGGTCCCCTGGAGTTCGGGTTTAATCGAGACCATGATTACTTCAGCTACAAGGTCCGGTCACCTCCACATCGTGCGTTGGCTCCTCCAGCTGGGCAGTCCCAATCGTCGGCTGTACTCGGGCAAAGCGTGCATCGCTGCCGCTGGCGGAGGCCACCGGGCTGTCTGTGAGGAGCTGCTGGCAGATGAAACACCGGTACCATACGAGGCGGTGTGCGCTGCCTTCAAGAACGGTCACGTCGACCTCGGGGAGTGGCTCCTGAAGGGATGCGAGCTGCCCGACGGTGATGAGGCAGCCTTTTCGGAGCTGTTGTCGTCCGCCATCCTGGGCTTGGACCTGCCTTCCCTTCAGCGGGTGCTTCCCACACTTTTCGGCAGCCGGCCCTTATCTTCTGGCGCAGACAACTTTGGATATGCCTTTTTCAGTCCCACACCCGACTGGCGGGCCAAGCTGGCGTGGCTGGAGGAGCAGACCGGCGGGGCCATCACTCGGTGGCACGTCCATTCCCTGGTACGGACGGTGCTGGAGACTGGGCCGGATGCCGTGGAGCGCGTGCAGCTGCTGCATCAGCGGGGAATCTTGGCCAGAGTTGGCACCGTGAGCCGATTTATCTCAACCGTGATACGGGCGCATAACACACCCGTCTTAGCATACCTCCTGGATAACGGTCTGCTGGATATGCAGCATCTTGAGGACAGTATCTGCGAGGCCGCGTCCAAGGGCAACCTTGACCTGATGATGGAGCTCAAGGCCCTGGGCGGTCGCCTGACGATGTTTGCTGCCATTGAGGCCGCCAGGAACGGCCACCTGCACGTGCTGCAGTGGATGGCGGAGCCCGAGGCGGGGCCGGAGGGCGAGGAGGCGCTGCGGCAGGAGGGGGCCGAACTGACGCGATACGCGGCCGCATCAGGCAGCGTGGAGCTGATGCGGTGGCTGCGGGAGCGGGGCTGCCCCTGGGCCCGGGGCACATTCAAGGCTGCGATTGTATCTGGCGGTGTTCCTCTCCTGGAGATGCTTGCGGCCGAGGGCTGCCCGATGCAGGTGTGTTGTTGCTGTGCGCATGTACTTCACAGCTTTTTAAGAGAACAGCTCAACGTCTGCCCGGCTATTGTTTTATACCTGTTTTATACCTATTGTGGGGGTGACTACCCAGTCGCGTGCACGGACGTGAATTTCCATGCTGGCCCAGTGCACTGCGAACCGAACGCCACGGCCACTAAACCCGATGCCCACCCAGTCACTTTCCCACTGCGGACAAATATGTGTGTGTGTATGAGGTCGTGACACGCAGCCGTCTGACGCCTCACCCTCATGCCTTTCATGCCCTACGCCCTGCGCCCGTGCAAGCAGCACTATGAAGGTGACATGAAGGTAGCCTGCTCCGGCGACCTGCTCACGCTGACCTACCTGCGGCAGTTCGGCTGCCCCTGGGACCCGGCCGGGGAGACCTTCAACAGGGCCCTCAAGCGTGGGTGCAGTCCGCAGCAGCTGCAGCGTCTCCTTGAGATGGGCAGCACGGTCGACTGGCAGCGGGCGAGGAAGGTTGCAATGGCCGAGGGGGTGCGGCTGTGGGTGGAGGCCCAAATGCAGGCAGCGGGTATCCCGCCGGATCCCCAGGGACAGTGTCATCGGGCGGCAGGGCGGTGTAGAGGGGCATGGGGCATACATTTCTGATCCGGGATCGGGAGGACTGCGGTGGAATAATGCGTGGGCAGCGTGAGGGGTAACCGGATACGAAGACGCACGTGTGTCGATCAATGATTACGGTAGTACGAGTGCGGTGTGCGATCGCGCATCTCCGTACTTGGTCATGCGGCCGGGCGCTCCTCCAACATCCAGCGTCCAGTGGCCGACCCGTGGGTCGGTGCCGGTGACAGTTGAGACCGGCCCGCATCCATGTGCACTGATGCCGCCGCCGCCGGGTGCCCGCAGCAGCACGTTGCAGCACCCGACGACTCCTGCATGGGGACTGAGTGCCGTACATTCATGTCGGGAGCTGTCCTGTGCTGTTATAAACAGGGCGGGGTTGAATGCGGACCGTCAAGTGCTGTCCAGCGCTGGCCTGTCTTGTTCTGTGCAGGGGTTGGATGCAGTAATGGGACGACTGCAGCGGCACACTACTTGTGGCACCACATGCAGTTGGGTGGCCCAGCACGGGGTCGGTGTCTTTGCCTTTTATGTAGGGAAGCGGTTCACTGGAAAATGCGGTTAATGCGATACGGCGGTCACCTGTGGTGCGGTTCGGCAGGTAGGGTCAGGTGCATTGCGGCCCTGCTACCGGCGGGCACCTCCGTCGGTCGTCAGGACTCATCCGTGAAAGGCCTGACCCCATCCAATGGTCTGCCCCCAGGCCCCCACGGTGCTCCGGTGGCCGCAACCGGGTTCCCCAACACACCGCAATGCCAAGCGTGAGCAACCAGCGCTCCATGCCAGTGTGTGCACCTCGGGGCCCTCGGGGTGGAGGCCCGCGATCTACTGTATTCCAACGTCAGCGAAGCCACATCTTGAACCCGTACGGGTGTGTGGTAGTACGGGTGTGCGGTATGCGTTGAACGTGGGAGCAGCCGGTGGCCCACCCCTGGCCCTCCTGGCGCAAGGCTGCGGGCACATCGGGTGCTGTGTTTCGCGACAAAACCGCCCTAACCACACGGGGTGGCGTGTGGTTAGGAAACTAGAAGACACGGGGTGGTGCACACGGGGTGCCGCGCCGTTCGCAGGACATCGGGATTCGTAGGGTAGGCGAACCGATCCTGTTGGTACATGAGGTGGAGATGGAATGGGCTCCGTCTTCATTGGCTGCTGCCGCTGGTTGCTGTGGCTGTAGTTGTTCTTCATTCGAGCCGCTGCGCAGATTTGGGCATTTGGTATGTTCCGACGCATTTCGATCTCAAGAGGCATGGGGGCAGTCCACGACAACGGGCGCGGGTACGGCATGCCCAATCACTTGCCATCGGCTCATTAACCACAACCTTACAGTATCGCCAGGCATTTTCAGATGGAATCCGCTTGAAAGCTGGAAGCCTGTTTAGTTCGTGTTTTCTTGACATCTTCAGTTTGTATACGGAGTTTGAAACAGCGACTCGGAAACAGGCGACTTTACATCTTTCAGCTGAGATATTTTTACGATCAGACATTATGGAAATGACCGACCAGCAAGTCGGTCGGGGTTGGGCCGACCTGCCATCTGAACTTCTGGACCGTGTTGCAGAAAACCTTGCACAGAATGAGGTTGTTACCTTGAAATTACTCAACAAAGCAGCGGCGAGGCATTTTCAGGGCTGCACCGTCGTCCGGCTGTCCCAGCCGGTGCCGCAACACGCTTTCGCGTGGCGCTGGGGCAGGCCGGACTCAACGCGGGACATGACTCTGAAGCAGCGGAACCGACTGCTCACCCTCACGGCCCGCAGCGGCGTGCTGGCGAACCTGCAGCTTGCCCACGGGGCGGCAGGCTGCTCGTTGGCGTTGCGCAGCCTGTTCGAGCACGCAGCTTCGGGCGGCTCCCTGGAGGTGTGCCAGTGGCTGCACGGATTGGGGGAGGACTGCATCTATGCGTGCAATCACGATAAGACACGTATCATGATTACCTCAGCGGCAAGGTCCGGCCACCTCCACATCGTGCGTTGGCTACTGCAGCTGGAGAGCCCCAATCGTCCTGTGTACTGGGGGGAGGCCTTGGTTGCCATCGCTGGCACGGGTCAACGGGCCGCGTGTGAGGAGCTGCTGGCCGATGGATCCCCGGTCCCATACCTGGCGGTGTGCGCTGCCTTCAAGAACGGTGACTTCGACCTCGGGGAGTGGCTCCTGAAGGGATGCGAGCTGCCCGACGGTGATGAGGCGGTCATTTTGGAGCTGTTGTCATCAGCCATCCTGGGCTTGGACCTGCCTTCCCTTCAGCGGCTGCTTCCCACACTTTATGGCAGCCGGCCACTCTCAACTGCCGCTGAGCGCTTTGGATGTGTCTTTTTCAGTCCCACACCCGACTGGCGGGCCAAGCTGGCGTGGCTGGAGGAGCAGGCCGGCCGGGGCATTGCCAAATGGATCTTCCATGACCTGGTGGAGACGGTGCTGGGGACTGGGCCGGATGCCCTGGAGCGCGTGCAGCTGCTGCATCAGCGGGGACTCCTGGCCAGTGCTGGCACCCTGAGCCGAACACTGAATTTAGCAGTACGGGCACATAACATAGCCGTCTTGCGGTATCTCCAGGATAACGGTCTGCTGGATATGCAGCATCTTGAGGACGGTATCTGCAAGGCCGCATATGATGGCAACTTGGACCGGCTGATGGAGCTCAAGGCCCTGGGCGGTCGCCTGACGGCGGATGCTGTCATGGAGGCCGCCCAATACGGTCACCTGCACGTGCTACAGTGGATGGCGGGGCCAGAGGCGGGGCCGGAGGGCGAGGAGGCGCTGCGGCAGGCGGGGGCTTGGCTGGTGTCCTTTGCTGCCGGATCAGGCAGCGTAGAAATGATGCGCTGGCTACGGGAGCGGGGCTACCCCTGGGCCGAGGGTACATTCGCCTCTGCTATTGAATCTGGCAGCCTGCCTCTCCTGGAGATGCTTGCGGCGGAGGGCTGCCCAATGCAGGTAGGTGTGTTGCCGCTGTTCGCGTGCATGTCACAGGTGGTCACAGGTGGTCCAGGGGAAGGGTCAACGTCTGGCAAGGCGTTGTATGGTTTCGTTGCTCTGGTTGTTTGGGTCGAGGTAACTCGTGATGGTAGCACAGCAGCACAGACTTCTTTGACGCTCAACTGGACATGTCGAACCTGTTCAACGTGCAGGGATGACGTGAAGCGATTGCCCCACACTGTCTGATCTATCCCACCTGTCTCCAATGGGCTCACATCCCCTTCAGACAACTGTAGGTAGGACAGATCTCACGCCCTGTCCTTATGTCCATCATGTCCTCCTTTTTGCGCCCGTGCAAGCAGGATTACGAGTGTCTCATGAAGTGGGCCTGCTCCGGCGACCTGCTCACACTGACCTACCTGCGGCAGTTGGGCTGCCCCTGGGACCCGGCCGGGGAGACCTTCAACAGCGCCATCAAAGCTGGGTGCAGTCCGCAGCAGCTGCAACGTCTCCTGGATATGGGCTGCCCGGTCGACTGGCAGCGGGCGAGGAGGGCCGCATTGAAAGCGGAGGCCGAGGGATTGCGGCTGTGGGTGGAGGCCTAGATGCAGGCAGCGGGTATCTCGCCGGATCCATAAGGTTCAGACGAAGATTTGGTCATACATACAGACGAAAGACAAAGATCCAGACTAGCCACCGAAGGGGTAGCGTGACCGGGGGAGACCAGGCGGCGCCGGAGAGGCACACACACTCATGTATGGGGGCAGAAAGGGGTTCCTGACGAGGGGAACCAAAGGTCTCGAGGGAATGTTTACAGCGTGATGGGTAACTGGATACGAAGACGCAGGGCACGTAATACTGAGTACTACAAGTACGGCGTGCAATTGCACATCTCCACACTTGGTCAAGCGGGCATCCGTTTCATAACAAGCCGCGTCACGCTGCCGTACATAAGGTACAATTCCTGTGCATCCCAACAGCGCTGCCAGAAGGCTCACTGGGTGCCGGTCCTGGCAATGAAATTCGTCCTGGTGGCATCATGAATCTCTTCGCATTGCTGCATTTGTACTTCGACCAAAATATGACGCGCACGTGGTAGTGTGCATTGGTCGCAGTGGCCGACCCATGGGTAGGTGCCAGTGGCAGTTGAGACCGGCCTGCATCGGCGGCGGCGCTCACGCGATGTGCGCTGCCGCCGCCGCCGCCGCCGGGTGCCCGCCGCAGCATGTTGCAGCACCCGACGACTCATGCATGGGGACTGAGTGCCGTACAGTCATGTCGGGAGGTGTTCTGTGCTGGGATGGAATGTGGCAGTGGGGCGACTGCAGCGGCGGAGTTGTCATGGTGTGTACACATCCGCGTGTATGCGTTGAGGTCGCACAGGGGAGGGTACATGTTATGTCTGTGCCTTAAATGTAGGGAAGCGGTTTACTGGAATGCGCTGAATGCGGTATTGCGGTTACTTGCAGTAGTCGCGGTTCGTCAGCGTCAGGGTTATTGCAGCTCTGATACCGCTCCTGCGCGGCCTCAGTCCACGGCGGTGACGTGGACACGACCGGGGCTTGAAGTGAAAAAGCTCGGAAACGTTGAGTGGAGTGCGGTTACCGCCGCCCACCCATTCCAGAAGTGGGGGCTGCTGGCGGCGTTCGCGGTGCCCCGGTGGCTGCCGCTGCTCCGGGAGCTCCTCGAGTCCTGCCTGCGGGACACGGCCCAGTTCAATGCGCTCCCCGGGACGGTCCTGGGCGCCGTCGACGTGGCGATGCGGCTGAGCGCCTCGTTGGTGCGCGTCTACCTCACCTGCTCCGCGGACCTGCCGGGCCTTATGGAGGTGGCGGTGCGGGCGGCGCACGCCTGCGCGTCCCACGGGACGGAGGCTGCGTCGGATCGCTGAGGGCCTGACGCCGTGGGCGTCGCCCTGCCGGCGCTGCTCGCCATGGTGGCGTTCCCGGCCCGCGGCCGGCAGCTTCTGGCGGCGCCGTGGATCCCGGATCCGGATGCGGCCCAGTCTGGATCCGGTTCCGGGGTGAGATCCAGATCCACGCGCGGCGGCACGCTGCTGGGCGGCCTGAGTGCGGACATGGCGGCCGGGGACTGCACCGTCGGGGACCACCACACCGTCGGGGACGTGATAGGACTGGGCAACAAGGTGGCGGAGGGGGAGGGACTCGGGCAGGCGGACTTGGCGCTGCTGCGCGACATCGCGTTGGGCGGCATGATGAGCGGCGGGAGCGTGAGCGTGGCGGCGCTGGTGCCGCCGCCCTGGGTTGTGGCGGCCGCGGCGGCGCGGCGGCAGCTGCCGCCGCTGTGCGCCCACCCGGGCTGCGCCAATCTGGGAGGGGACAGCGAGGTCGATTTGGGGCTCGGGGAGGGGTCCCGCGGCACCGCAGGGCCGGATTCAGGGACGACGTACAGCAGTACGGCATCGTCCTTGCCGTACTGGTACTGCAGCTCGGCCTGCAGCCAGGAGCACCGGCGTATGGAGCGCAGCGCCGTGAAGCCGAGCAGGCGCCGGGGCCGGCGAATGCGAGGGAACGGGTAGGGGCAGCCCTTTGTACAGGAGCTTTGTGAATTGCGTATAATGTAATTGTACCAGGTATCGGGTGCCGTATCTACGAGCCTTTATCTTCGCCGCAATGCACATGCCCAGGTGTCGGTGGTGGTTGTGGTTGCGGTGGTGGTTGTGGTGGTGCGTGGTGGTGGTGGTGGTGGTGGTTACCAACGAACGTACAGAACTGCAGATCCGATAGCAACGGCAAGCCAACGGGAGTCATGCTCATGCTTTGCATTGTTTTCTGCCGATGGAGGTGTTTCCGTGATGCGGTCGTGGGACCGTCGGTGCACCACACGTGTGGAGAGAGAGGGTGGCGGGAGCTGCGCCGGCCAAGGTGGGTCAGAGCACTCTTTAGGGAGGGTGGGTTGCAGGAGGCCGGCGGCGCTGCGTTTACTACAAGGAGGGATGTTGGTGGTGGTATCAGTGGGGACCGAAAGTCGTGTGGTTGTTATAAATTAAGCGCTCTAAGGGGCTGGTTGCACTGTTGAACGGAGGATCGAGGCACGCACGGGAATCGTGCGACCTCGATTGGCTGTTAGTCGGTTTGTACGGCGCTGTGTGCAGTTGTCCGTACCTCGAGAGGAGATGACGCATGCTTCTGAGGGTGGCCAGGGTTTGTGCGGCCCGAGGGGTAGGGTTTCTGTGCAGGGCGTGTGAGGGGTGCGCTGCAGCACACAGTTTGGTTTTACCGCAAATCTCGTGCGCTGTGCGCGCTTCTCTCACCAGCGCGCAATCTGCACGTTCAATCTGCCACGGCCGCCTCTCTCCCAGGCGCTGAGAAAGCGTCTCGTAAGCCTGCGTGCGACACACCACGCGCCATGTACTATAGGGTTTCAGGCTGAACGAAACGAAAGAAAACCAAGGCTTTCTGTGTATTCGTCTGTGTATTCGCCGAAAGCGTCTCTGGCTGACAGAGAGTACGACGGGGCTGTACGGTTGCGAATGAGGGCAAGTCGCGGAGAGCGCGACTGAAAGAGTAATTTCGCGAGTTCATATTGTCAGTACACAAGCACCACGCGCCATGTAATTCTCCTCCTTTGCGATGCGATGCGGCAGCAGCTGGACACCACCACCAGCGCCCTCCGGCGTGCCGTACCCCCACATCCGCAGTCGGGCCGCAGGCATACCATACCCATGAGCGGCTCGTCGACCACCCACGCCGTGGGGTGGGGGCGGCCGCGTGTGTGCAGGGGAGGGAGGCATTTCCCCAGCCGCAAGGCAATCAATCGGGGGCTGACGACGTGGCTGCGTCGATTCCCGCGTCCCTCCGGAGGCTCCAACTCTTCCACTCCTCCGACGTTTCGTGAGTCAGGACATACATGCATGCAGCGGCTGTTGATGTGGATTCTGAATTCTTCACTATTTTTCTTCGCGGTGCGCGACCTCTGCATCATCGTTGCACTTGATACGGTACGATATTTAAAGTTAAAGTGAACGACCGCGGGGACGTAGGCTACGGGGCGCCCTGCCTGCCTTCGAGGCGGCCGCACGAGGAGATCGCGCGTGCGTAGGTCGGCCGCTGCGATTTGAGTTATGGAATAAGAAGGGGGACGGAGTGAGTACCGCGCTCACCGGAGAAGGTGCAACCTAACTGGCGGTGGGGGAGGGAGCGCACTTTTGTCGGCCGGGCGGCGCGTGCAACCGAGGCAGTCAGGGGTCCCGATGGCGGGTTGGTTCACGTCGTTACACCGCCGCTGTGGCCCCCACTCGTCCACTGCACTCTAGCACGCGGGGCGTCGGAGAATCCGGGACTCGTTTTCGCTCATCGGGCCCATGTGCGGGTTTAAGGATTGAGGTACCTGTTCCGTACACGGTCACACCCAACCGCCAACGGCGGTACGGCATTGCCCCGCACGTCTGCATGCCGATGTACGGCGGCCTCCCGCGGGGGCCCGTACACAGTACGATCAGAACCTCCCGCAGCGCAGCAGCAGCAGCAACCTACCTTCATTCTTTAGGATGTTACAGCGGACCCCGCGGGTCATCGGTGACAGCCAACGGCGACAGCCGAAAGCTTCCTACACTGCATAAAGGAACTTGCGCCACCAGGGCGCACCGGATAGGCTCCACAAGTGCACCGAAACACACCCCGTGCCCACTCTACCAGGGAACCTGACTCTCCCACACTGCTACCAGCACGCCCAACCGCCCAACCACGAATGCGGTGCGTGTGTCCACACACCCGCAGTCCTCCGGGGGCTTCAAGTCCTCCAAGCTGTGGCATTTCGGCGGTGAACCCAAACCGCTGCGGTATCTTCTGACCCTTGTGTTGCGCTGCACCGCGCCGCACCGTGCCGTGCTGCCGCCTGTGAACGGGAAGAGAAGAGATCCAACAAAAAAAGGGGAAGGGGTGTAGACGGGTGAGGGGCCATCAGTGCCGATTGCAGGTGGGAAGAGGAGGGCGGCGTGTCGAGGTGGAACAGCGGTTGTCGGCCGTGCGGCGGGCACCGACCTCCAGAGGCGACTGATGGGCTTGCCGGCGAGGCGGACTGCGTGAATCCCGGGTTGGCGGGTGGCGGGCCTCAGAGGCGCCGGCCTTGTGTGTGTTTAGAGAAGAGACCCGCCCGGCCATATGTGTGTGTGTGTGTGTGTGTGTGTGTGTGTGTGTGTGTGCGCGGGGGACAGTCCTGGCCGCATGCTGACCTCCCGTCTGGATGCATGCAGGGAATCCGCAGGCGGTTTTGACGCGCTGGGGAGTTGGGAGCTGGAGCACCCAGACCCGGTGCAGCCGCGGTCAGGTGGGGGCTGCCCCGCAGCAACCACACACATACACACACGCAAGGGTGTGGGTGGGTGGGCTTCTCATCAAACACAAGGCCGGCGCCTCTGAGGCCCGCCACAACCCGGGGCACACGCCGTCCGCTTCACCCGCAAACCCACCAGTCCACGGAGGCCGACACCGCAACACCGGTCCGCAAGCTACTGCTATTGTACCGCATACACGGCTCCTTCTCTGCCCGCGACGAGGCCCCCGTGGCTCTCGTGCTGCAGGAGTCGGGACCCCAGGCCCCCAGACCCTGGCATGTACTCCACTGCCTGCTGCCCTGCTCGTTTCAGTCGTTGGCATCGAAGTTCCGGGCGTGGGGCGTCCGTCGCGGCCGAGGAGGTCCGAGCCGGCCCCCACGCCGCCAGGACATAGCTCCTCGCTGGACTACAAGTGGCGGGAAGAACGCGGCTCCGGACGTGTGGAGTGGACGCTGCGGCACACAACAACGGGCGGCCACCTTGTAACGGTTACATTATAAAACAACGGGCAGTCGGGCACACAGAACCGCCAGCAGCGTTGGCGCGGATCATTTCAGTGTGACTTTGGAGAGAATTGGGCGCTTGGCGACGTGTTGTGGCGCTTGCAGGATGGTGGTACGGCCGTGGGTACGGCAATGAGGAACAGCTGGTGACGGCGGCAACACGGTGACTTGATTGTACAATGAAATTATCCTAGAACGTGATTTACCGGAAAGAAGCTTCTTTCGTTTGATTTCCGCAACGTGGTTTTCAGCGCTGGGCGAAACCTGCAATGTGTGCCAGCGCCACGACAAGGGCGACAAGGACGGGCAGGCAGATGAATCGTTCGAACCACGGGGCAAACCCACGAGCTGCTGTCAAACATGCAAGTCTCATGTTTTAGATGAAGTTACAGTAAAGTTGGAAGTTTGGCATTACAAACTAGCATTGATATCCCAAAACGGATGGGACGCTGACGGCTCGGGACGGCTACGGCGAGTCGGGCCGCTTTGAGACCCCTGTTCAAACGCGGTACGTCTTGTCGCGGGTACATGCGATATATTTCGAACAGGAATGGGGTTTGATGTGGCAACCATATTCATTTATGAGGTGCCCGCAGTGCCTACGCAGCCTACCTGACTGACCCGACGTCCGAGTGGACGGTGCTGGCGTACAGACGATCCACGCGCGTGATATCGCATGCCATGAACCATTTTGTGCACTGTCGGTTGCTATAGCACGGCCGTTTCGCGGCAATAAGGAACGGCGGTGAAGCCTCGCCTGGTGCTGCGCGGGCCAGAGCTGGGCAGAGCGGTAAGCAGAGCAGGCAAGAGCGGTATACCGCGTACGATCAATTCTTCAGGTATCAATTTTGAGAGACATACATTATCTGAATTAATTGTACAAGGAGGCCAGACCTTGGAGTACCCAGACCGGGTGAAAAGTTAGGTTTTGAAGCACAGACAACAACCTGGTACCAATCCTAGTATCCTACCAGCTTAAAAATTTTATTTCAAGAGAAGAATTCCAGCAAGTCCTTGTCATGGCCTGATCCATGTTAAAGGCGCGCCGAAACCTGCGCTCCTGCGCGCTCAGGTACTCGGACCGCCAGATCCACGGTGTTGTGAAAAGCAAGCGCTCTCCAAGAAGGTTCATCTAAATACCTGTAAATTACTATTTTGGTTTTCAAGTTTGCAACGGTAACCGTATCCTGCTTTCCAGGGCAAGTGAAACGCCAACGCCGGCTTTCGAACACTTTCAAACGCCCCTGTCGGTCGTCAAGGCAACACACTCGGACCGTTGATCTCGCTTCCCCACCCTCAGTCCGCCTCCCTCATTCCCGCGAAGAGCCGCTTTACAGGGAAGCGCCTTCCTCATTCCCATCTGGAGCTTCCAGAAACATCCTAAAAGCCTGGATCGCGTCTTGAGACCCGACCCTCCGGCATCTTCGGAACCCCCTACCAACGATAACCCTAAACTCTGGCCAGATCTTCGCCCCGGCTATAGCTGCGGGCAATAAAAAGACATCAACTGTGCCTGCTCTCCAGAGCTGTCTCCCGAGTACGGGGAATGCGGGGTCGAGGTTCTGTAACGCGCCTACGCGACCATTTCCCGGCTGCCGCCGCCGCACCGCACCCCCCAGCGGCGTTGGTGTCTTGTCCCTGGCATGACCCCCCACTGTCCGCCCCGCCCCGCCCCGCCCCAGGGGTGTGCCCCACCCGCCACCTTGGGCGATCCGATCCCATCATGCCGTACATCCTGCCCGACGGCCGAGGGGTCTTGTCTCTCCGCCGCAAATAAACTGCCGTACCGTCACAAACACAATACCCTGTCACCCCAACGAGATGCCGATTGGGGGAAGGAATGCCGAAAGGAGAGAGACACCTTCGCTGCTCAGTTTTTACAAGTTTACAACAGCAGTGAAGGACCCCGCCGCAGCAGCGCCGAGCAACAACAAAACCCGTCAGCCCCACCCGAGGGACGTGAGAGCCACATCGCGTCATCGTCCCCTACAACGACATCACCCGGCAGCCACCCCCCCGCCCGCTTCAGGCCTCTGATTGCCGCCATCGGGGGCCGTGGGCCTTCCGGCGACAGGAGCCTTGTCAGTTGCCGCGCCCGCCCACACACCCCCTCCGACCTTCCGGGGTTTCACCGCCCCGTCCCCCGAACTCGGCGTCTCAGCCCCCCGGGGCTTCCGCGGCCAAGCGGCTACGGTATGTGGAATCCTAAGGGGGCGCCCTAGGTGGAAAACCAGCCTTGACAGCGTGTGTTTGTACGGTATACGGTGTATTGTGTATTGGGTACGGAATGTGGCGTGAGGGCAGGCAGTCCACGGCAGTCCACTTGCATGTGCCGTACACACACTTGTCTAAACGCCGTACAGACGTGCAGACGCCGCGTCTTCTCCTTTCCGAGGGGAATGCGGAGCGGCGGGTCGCGGGTGGTGCTGTGGAACGGGGCGGTTGAAGCGCACAGGGGCGGGTTGATGCAGGCCCTGTTGGGGCTTGGGGGCAATGCAGGCCCTGTTGGCCACCGGCCCCCGGGCGCCACCGCCGTGGACCCCAATCCTGATGCCCCCAACCACCACCACCACCACCACCACCACACCGAGGCCCTGGTCCCACCGGCCTCTACCTATCGCCTATCTAGCCCTGACAACCGGCTCCAACTATTTTACTCAACACCAAACAATCGATCTTCCTAAAACCAACCGAACCCCAAGCACGGCGCCTTTGTGACACCAACACAACCGAATATCTAACTACATAACTACATTCGGTTTGCATGTACAGTTGGAGATCCGGCGGCACGCGTGATGAAGTGATGGTGTACAAAATAAGTGAATCTTGACTCCGACCGCCCCCATCCGTCAGTATTCTGAGTGCCGGTTGTGCTGGTTTGCATGTAGAAGCGCATCCACCGCCGCCCCAACCACCACCCCAGATCTAGCCGTTATCCCCCTCCCTCCGGAACTCCGCCTGCTCGTCCTCCTCCAAACGACGCTCCGGAACCGGATCCGGAACCGGCTGCAGCAAGGCCGTCTCTACGCAGCTTCCGAGCCCGCCGGCCCCCTCTTGGCTCCTGGCCTACCGCCTCCTGCCTCCTCCGCTCCTCACAGGCCGCCGGTGCCCGCCTCCTCACCCACGGCGGGGTGGCGAGTGGACTTGGCGGTGCCGGGCTGGGCAGGGGAAGGGGGGGTGAGGCGGGGGCGCGGGGAGGAATCAGGTTATGGGTATTATTATAATTTTTTTATGATGATGTTGTAGTGGAACCCCCCCGGGTCATCGGTGACAGCCGATGTGTCGGTGCATGCACTGGAAGCCGCGCTGCAGGACGGCAGGGAGGGGCCGCCGTAGCGGCCCAGGGGTCGGACGGCGGTGCAGCTGCCGGCAGGCGCCGGGAAGGTGTAGTGTCCGCATCCGCGATATTCCAGCGCGGGTGTGGATCTGCGGAACAAGCTGTGTGTATGTACGACACATCGAGGTGACGGGCAGCGGACCGGTGACGGTCAGATGGCACGTGTCACGGGAGTGCGCGTCAAGTGTTGAGGGGTTGCGCGCGCGCACACTCAACTGCATTTGCTCCTCCGGGGGATCCAAATCGACAGGTGGGATCATAATTCAAAATTCAAGTCCAGCGCGGTTGTTTGCGGAACGGGTGGCAGGGTCGAGTGTTCGCGTCTCCCACATCCGGTCCCCATCGCTGCCACTCCACCCCTCCTCCCTGGACACCCCCCCCGACACACACACACACACACACACACACACTCACCAGGCCGTCCGGGTTCTTTGCCGCCAGGTCCTCCATCTCCGCACGCTCCATGGTGCCTGTACGACAGCCGGTGTACGGCACTTTATTACGGCATTCACCCGCAGGGGCGAGGGTCATGGGCAGTGCCCCGCGTGTATCCCGCGGCAGCGAAGCACACACCCCGTCCGCCAGCATCCCTCCCTCGTCCCCCCTCTCCTCCCCTCCTCCCTCGTCCCCCCTCTCCTCCCCTCCTCCCTCGTCCCCCTCTCCTCCCTCCTCCCTCGTCCCCCCTCTCCTCCCCTCCTCCCTCGTCCCCCCTCTCCTCCCCTCCTCCCCCCCCCTAGCGCAATCACATGATCATCAAGGGGGGAGATCGGTCCACGGCCAACGCGGGTCCCCACACGGGTGACCCGTACCACCGCGTCCGTACCCCCCCCCTTCCCCACCTGCGACAGACCCGTCGGCCACCTCCCCCACCACCTCCCCCCCCACACCACCACCACCATCCACACCACCCGTCAGCCGCTCCACCACCACCACCACCACCTACCGCACCCACCCCACCTGCGGCCCGGCCGTAGTCCCCCTCCAGGTGCACCGACTCCAGACTGGCGCCCCGGACCACACTGCCCGGCTCGTGGAGCACCTGTGCAGGAGGTTGGGAGGGGGGGCCGGGCCGGGTTGGGGGGCAGGTTAGGGGTCGGGTTGGGGGGCAGGTTAGGGGCCGGGTTGGGGGCAGGTTAGAGGCCAGGTTGGGGGCAGGTTAGGGGCCGGGTTGGGGGTGCAGGTTAGGGGCCGGGTTGGGGGTGCAGGTGGGAGGTGCGGGAGTGCGGGAGTGTGAGGATTAGAGTGTGGTGCAGCTGCAGCCGTCCGGGTGATATGGGTCTTGGGAGGCGCATGGGGGTGAGATTGTGTAATCGGCGTCATGATCGCGCCCGGCGGCGGCGGAAGGTAGGAAGAGGAGGAGAAGGAGGAGGAGGAGGAACACGGTTTGGCACCACCCAAAGAAAAGGCCCATAAAAGATCAAAGGTAAGTCCCCAGAGGCGGCCCCGCCCCCATACGGCCCTCCCTCCCTCCTCCCGCCCCCATATGGCCCTCCCTCCTCCCTCCCCCACCTCGTCCACGTGGCGACTGAAGCTGGTGGCCGCTCGGGCCTGCCTCAGGGCCGCCTGCTCCAGAGCCTCCAGCTTGGCTGCGCGGGGGGGAGGTGGCGAGAAGGGGGTATAGGGGTATAGGGGGAAGAGGGGGTGAGGGGGAAGAGGAGGAAGAGGAGGAAGAGGGGCGGGGAGATTGGTACGACATCTCGTAGTGATGTTGACCGTGGACACCGACAGGGTCATCGGTGACAGCCGCAGCCACCTCACTGACCACACACCGCGATTCGTCCTTCTGTTGCCGCCGCCAGCGCAATGCGCCAAGGTCCCGGTGACGCAATCGACTGTACCAGTGTGTGGATCTCTCTCACGAGGTCTAGGAGCGGGGATGGGGCCCCGGGAGAAGGCGGGTCTTCCACCCTGGCCTTTTCTTTTCGCGAACCTTCAGATACCCGGATACCCGGCCCGGCCCGCCCCGCCCCGCCCCACTCTCAAGAGTACGACTCGCAAGTACGACACCAACGACGACACAGAGTACGACACAGGGTACGGCATCAAACTCACAGTTGTCCGGCTCGCCCAGCTTCATGTGGCCGCTGGCCCGGCACGCCTCCACGTCCCAGCCCAGGCAGGGGTCAAGGTCGGCGATGCCCTTCACTTCGGTCACCTCGATGCCGGAGAAGGGACCGCCGCCGCCGCCGCCGCCGCCAGGGGAGGAGGAGGAGGAGGAGGAGGAGGAGGACGACTGGGGGGTGGGGCTGCCGCTGACTGAGGCGGCGGTGGGCGAGGGCGAGGTGGGCGAGGCGTCCTTGGCGCCAGGGGGCGGGTTGCCGCCGCCGACTGCGGGCGCAGAACCACGAGGTCGTACAGCGTGTCGTACGGTGTGTCGTACATATGTGAGAAGAGGGGCTTCTCAGGAGGCTCAAAGGTCGTGCGTGAAGTAATCAAGGAAGGGGTTGGTTGGGGTTCTTGGGGATTTAGCGGGCCGGGTTGGCTGCGTTGGCAGCAAAAGAGAAAGGAAGGCTGGAAGATGGGCGGTCGGGTGTACGACACACCGGTGCGTGCGGCACCCCCGGCACACATGTCGTACATAAAAGAGACCGGAAGGCCCAGGGGGACGCGCGAGCACACCTTGAGGTTAGGTTTGGTGTCGTACTGTCGTACGATCCTTACACGCAGCCTTACACGCTCCCCTTCCCCTTCCCCTTCCCCGTACCCCTTCTCGGATATGTGGCCCTGCACACCCATTAGGTTACGCTCACCCGCGGCGGCCTCCTCGGCTCCCTGCTCGGGCCCCAGCAGCCAGCCGCTGCAGCCCTCGGGCCCAACCGCCAGCAGCGCGAACACGGAGGGGGACCGCCGGCCCACAGCCGAGGAGCCCGGAGGGGGGCTTCCGGAGGACAGGTCGCGCACCCGATCGTCCAACTCCTGCGGCAAGCAAGGGCGGGAAATGGGTGTGCTGCCTTGTGATGACAGACAAGATATTTAAAACACTCCTGATCATCAAACAGCAACATTCTGGATCTGATGGACACAGGAGAACACATACTACATGTACGACAATTGGTTACAATGTACGACATCTACGGACGGCGCTCCCACCTCGAGCAGACCCGCGACGAAGCCCTCGTTTAGGCCGGAACCTGAGGCAAGCATGTACGGCGCACATGTACGGCAAACACACACAGTGGTCTCAAGCGGTGCGTGGGGTGTGTGCGGACTCCCCGCGACGCCATGCGGCGCCGCCCCATGCCCGTGTCTGCCTCTTGCCGTACACTGTACGTTATCATCGTACATCTCTCTCACCCCGGATCTTCCCACCACCACCACCACCCCGACCCGATCGCCCGACCCCATCTCCATCCGACCCTCCATCCCCGGCTCACTGGTCAAACGCCTCAGGCCCACCGTTTGACCCACCCACCCCCACACCCCGACCCCACCCGAGGCCCTAACCAGCCCCAGGCCCCGCCTCCACCCGCCCCAGGCCCCATCCCCCCGACCCACCCTTGACCGCCGGCTCGTCCACCCAGCTGCCATCATCGTGGATCAACGACTCCCGCTCCTCCAACCGGCGCCGCTGCTGCGGATCTTGGGTATTGCTGTTGCTGGTGGTGGTGTGGCGGGCGGCCATGCGGTCCACGACGCGGCGGGCGGTCTCGGCGGCGCCCGTCTCGCCGCTGCCGGGGTTGGGGTGCGACTCGACTGTGGCGTGGCATTGTACGGCGGTGTACGGTGGTGTACGGCGGCGGCAGGAAACGGCAACCAGGACCATGTGCGGGGCAAGCAGTACATGTTGTTGTGGGGATCGGAGGACCAACGAATTGGTTTAGGCGGATGCGAGTGCTGGAGACGCGCCCGGCCCTCCCGGTGTAATGCCGTACAGCTTTTCTCAGGCGACATCCGTGGGTAAGTCGAAAGAAGAACGAGACGTGACAGCTGCCGTATTCAAGTCCCGTCGTACACGCGTACGGTACTGCAATGTCTCCTCATTTCCCTAACCACCCCCTCCCGGCATGGTCCCGCCCGTCGCACACCCTCCCTTGACCCCTGTCCCCTCCCCTCCCCTCGCCCCTTTCCCTACTTCCCCTGCCCTGCCACACTCCCCCCACCGGATCCCATCCCCCGCCCTTGGCCCCTGCCGCCTCGCCTCCCTAGCCCCTGGCCCCCACCACACCCCCTCCACACCCCCTCCACTCCCCCCACCCTCGCACTCACGCGTCTTCTCCGCCAGCCCCTCCACGCTCTCCGCCACCCTCCGCCGCATGTGCCCCAGCGACAGCCCCAGCTCCCGCCGCCCCTCCGCGAACAACACGAACCGCCACCAGAACCACACGCTGTAGCCGAGGCCCACAGTCTGGGGGGATGGGGGTATAGGAAATTGGGGGGCGGGGTAGAGGGGGATGCGAGCGTGTGTGTTCGGGCGGGGGGGGGCCGGTGTCGCGGGGGTCGCGGGGGGAGGAAGGGAGCAGCGCGGCGGGACAGGGAGGACGGCACGGGCGCGAGCGAGGGCGGAGAGAGGGGTAAGGTCGGGGGGTGGTGTTCAGACTGGGAAGGGTGCTTTGACGAGGTCTGCCGGCCTGACCGGCCTCACACATCGCAATCCCCGGGCCCCACACACAAACAGAGACACACACACACACACACACACACACACACACACACACACACACACACACACACACATCGACCCACATCGCGGCTCAGCTTCACTTTACACGGGGGTCATCTCACGGGTGTCGGCAATCCTGGCGCGCTGGAAACCTGGTGTGTTGGCCGGTATGGCTGCATGACCCCCCGCCCCCCGCGGGTGATGGACGGAGGATGGGCGCATCCGTCCCTGGTGGGCGTTGATGACGAAATGAGGACCGGAGGCGCACACGAGCTTCGGTGTCTGGGCCCGTTGCAACGCCCGGTCGGGACTCCAGGTCCACCTTGTAAGGATTACTACTACAGTACTACTACTGTACTACTACTACTGCACTACTACTACTACTATTACTACTACACACACCTAGACCGCACCTGGGTTCGGGCGGGCGGGTTTCATTTCTGGGCACCCGGACCCACCTGCAGCAGCCCCGGCAGCAGCGGCACTCGGTCCAGGGCGGTCGCGACCGAGTTAGCCAGGTAGGCGCCCACCACGAGTGCCGTACCGCCCACCAGCACCGTCCGCTTGTCCTGAGGCGAACACGGAAAGGGAAAGGGGGAATGAAAGGAAAGGAAATGGGAGCTCATAATTTGACCTGCACCGTATATCTCATGCGCTGGACTGGAGAGGGTTTCCTGTGGGGAGCCCAGTGAGCAGTGTGTTGTTATTGATGATGAATGAATGAATGAATGAATGAATGAACGTTACAGCGGACCCCAAAGATGTTACAGCGGATGATGATGTTACAGCGGACCCCGCGGGCCATCGGTGCGCAGTGTTGGGTTACGAATGGGTGGGAAGGCGCGGAGGAGGTACCCCGCCAGGCGCCCGCGCCCCCGGGGTCCGAGCTCCGGGATGTCGTCGTCGTCGTCGTCGTCATGATAGGCATGATGCCCGCACACAGCCCTGGAGCGATTGCCGGTTAGAGAGGAGACCATCCTTCGCCTCTGCGCGCGACACGTGTCTCGTCCCCTGGTTGGAGGGAGGCCGCAAGCGGACTGGCAGGTACCAAGATGCTAGATACTAGCTACAAGATACTAGCTACCAAGATACTAGCTACAAGATACTAGCTACAAGATACTAGCTACAAGATACTAGCTACAAGATACTAGCTACAAGATACTAGCTACAAGATACTAGCTACAAGATACGGACGCTATACGGACGTCGCAGCGGCTCCGCTGACCAAGCACCCGGCGGGGACGTCGCGGCTGCGACTCGCGGCGCCGCAGCGCCGCGAAAAGCCTCAAAAGCCGCATTGCGATCAGTAACCACGCACCCAAGGCTTAATTCATGCATAATGTGGTGCATTATTGCTGACATAATTTTAGGAATGCGTGTGTCGAACAAATGAATGCTTGGCCGCGACTCGGAAGCGACTCGGCAACCGCTTTGTTTCTCCGCCGCGCGCGCGCGCGCGCGCGCCGCCGCCGCTCTGTCCTATTACGCTTTCAGGTACATAATACATGTTCGAAATTAAAGCAGTCACCCTGCTGTTGCTGCGTCACACATCGTGGCCCATTATCATGACCAGCTCGCGGCTGTCAGTTCGGGCCCCGCGCCGGTGTCTCTGACGCGCGCTGAGTCACATTCGCGCCCCTGCCCGCGCCGCTCCCCGCTCCCCGCTCCTAGCTCTCAGCTCCCATCATATATGATTTGAACTCGAATCCCACATCTCACAGACATAAAAAAGGAGATCGCAACCCATCGAATCACACAGCCCCAAGAGCTTACCGGCAGGTCTCGCCACCAGCCCTGCGCGCCCTCCACCGCCTCCACCACCGCGCGCTGCACGTCGCGCACCCGCTCCTCCCGCTGCATCGCCTCGATCGCGCCCTCCACCTCAGCCTCGTCAGGCCGGCGGCCGCTCGACGTCTCGGCGGCGGCCGGCAGGATGCGGACGTCGGCATCCGTCTCGGTGGGGTCCGTGTACCAGCCGCCGCCGCGGCGGCTTGTCCCGCTTGCGCTCGGACGGGGGTTCGGCGGCGTCGGCGCGTTGAGGGGGTTGTTCGCGGCCCGGGTGGCGTCGGCTGCGTCGCCCCAGCGGAAGGCCATCACGCGCGCCGCGCAACGGCGGCAGCGGCAGGGCCGCGGCGACGGCGCGGCCGCGGCATTGAGGCGGAGGCCGCGGCTGCCGCCGCCGCGGTGGCGGAGCGGGTGATGCGCGGTGCCGGCGCGCTGGCTGGTGGAGAAGTGGGCCGGCAGGGAGGCCATGTGCGGCTTCGGTGGGTGTCGGAGCAGGGGCGCAGGAGACGGAAGATGCACCGCTCTCCGGAATGGAGTAGTAAATGAGCGCTGCCCTTTCGCGGACGACGACGACGACGACGACGACGATTTCGTTGTCAGCTTGTATATCTTTCGTGCTGGCCGTGCCAAAACGGAATTATGAATGTCCTTTTCACGTTACGTTAACGAAAGCTTTTGCTTTTGTGCATTTGCAGATAACCGCGACGCTGACTGACGTCGTGAGGGGGAGGATCTATCGACTCCTTCCGGGATTCCGGGCCGTACGGTACCTGGGGGCCCTCCCTCTCTGACCTGCCGGAACCGTCTCGTGATTGGTCGCTTGGCGGTTTGGCGGTTTGCCAACCTTGGAGCGGAACAGCGCCATTCCAAGACGCCGCTGCCATTCCCACAGCATGCGCCCAAGAGATAACGATCAAGGCAGCCGACAACGAAATGCGGCCCCATTTGGTCACCATCTTACACTTCGTCGTTCAGGTGGGTACGTCGGAGATGTTGCCGCGCGTCGGACGCGCTCGGAACCGCGGGCCGGCGCCGTCCCATGGGTCATCCCTCTGTGGTGCGACGGGAGACCCAGATCTGTTTTCCGCAACATATTTCGGGGGGGCCGCGACCCTAGAGCGCTACCGTATTCGCCCATTCCCTATCGTGACCTTTATCAGCTTCATACTTGCGAAAAAACGCGGCAAACTCAAGCAGGGCCCTGAAGCTTGCCCAAATTGCGGCGATATTATTACTATCGTGACCTGCGCGAGACTGCGCGAGAGTGCCCCCATCAGTTTCAGTGGCAGGGCTGTCAACCGGCATCCAAGCTGGCGTGATGCTTAGATCGGATGATTAGATAAGGCGAGCGAGGATGTGATTCGGTCGCTTCGGTTTGGAGCAACTCGGTAGCAACTAGCCAGGTTTGACGAACTAGCCAGGTTTGACGAACAAATAAACGAAGCCAGGTTCAGGTAGCGCCAGGGAACCGTCTCAATACCAGTAATACGTGCGGGGCCAACTGCTCCGAGGAAAGCCGGTCATGTCCTGGAAATGGCGGCCCTTGCGCAGCCCTTCGACGCGTCTGGGTCGTCGTGCGGGCGCCACCCACGCGGCCGTCAGCCAACCCCCCCCCCCCACACACACAAACACACACACACAGCTGCCAACCGCGCCCTCGGCTGCCCGCTCCGCCGGGCGTCACCCCAGAAACCCAGTACGGCACCCCATCAGAAATGCCGTAACACGGTACGGCAGGCCCACGGCAAGTCACGGCGCCACGTCATGACACGACACCGGGCCGGCCGTACAGCGACGGACGACCCCGCTCGCGCGCAAACCCTTCATAAAACACATTCATACACAAACACACATAACAATAGCACCTCTTCCTGATGTCTGATTGCACACTCACGCGATATCAGCCAGTCTCTCCGTGTCCATCTTCGCCTCCAGACGCCTCCAGACGCCCCGTCCTGCCCCTCTGCCCTTTCCTCCCAGGGACGCGGCCCCCCCTTCCCGCCGCTTTGCTCCCTCCAGCACCCCCGCACGTTCGCTGCCGCGGGACGCACCGCAGCGGCAGCAGCAGCGGCAACCCATCCCGGCGGTGGCAGCTGCCACCCTCTTCGGCTTCCCAACCCCGTCAATCAGTCATCAGACAGTCGGTTTCAGTCAGTTGGCAGTCAGTCGGTCAGCAGAGCACCCTCTCATGAGTCAACGATACACCATCCCCTCACTGCCGTACACACGCACTCACATAAACCCGGTCGGTTTACCCGCCGACGCACCGACAGCTTGGGACCCCCCTCCTCCCGTCCCCCATCCCTGGAGGCTCACACTGCCCTGAGGAGTGACGGCCAGCCCCCTCCCCCCCCTACCCGCTCCAACCGCTCTCCCCTCTTCCGAGATTAGGGGTCAACCGGGGTGGGCAGGCCGCCTCAGTCCGTCCGTCCGTCCGTCCCGCCATCACAGCATTGGCAACTGCACGCCAAGCTCTTGTACGGCAGGCAACAATCGGGTCTCAAATCTCCCCCCGGGGGAAGGTGTTGTTAGTCGATGTCGATGTGCTCGACCGACGCACCCATTCGTCGCCGCTCGAAGACTGCACACCACAAGTCCACAACCACCCTCTGCCTCGAAACTCGCTGCGCGCTGCCACGGCATCCACCCATGCCCTCTCCTTGCCCCCACCATCACCACCACCCTCATTCACTCGTTGTCCCTCTGGTTGATGTCGCCGTCATCATCATTTACTTCTTGCCGCTGGACGTCACGTTAAATTTGAAGTAGATGATGTCCCCGTCCGCCACCACGTACTCCTTGCCCTGCTGGCGGTACTTGCCCGCCGCCTTGACCGCCGACTCCGTCCCCAGCTCCTTAAGCTCGTCGTACTTCATCACCTCGGCGCAGATGAAGCCGCGCTCTGCGGTCGTACGACGGCACCATCACATACACACACACACACACGGCTCAGTATTGTTATTACACACGGGTGCAATCTCATTTTCAGGTTATTCACTGTAGGTTTGGTGGTAAATGTGATGTGGGTCAGGCTGGCTTCTTGGCGGGGTACCGCACACACGAGTGCGTCCCCGCCCAAGAATCCGACTGCCAACTACTAACGACCAACCGACAGGTCCTGGGCGACCGACGGCCAGAGCGCCCGAGGCAAAAGCGGCGGTGCGGAACGATTGGGAGCGGCGGCGGCGGCGGCGGCGGCGGAGGGGGCCGGGAGCCGCGTTTGCGGCGCGTGAGCTACGGCTGAGTGGCTTGGCGCGTCCTTCTAACACACACTTGCAGAGAACGCGAGACAGGTAGATGGGTCACGGAAGCACCGCTCCGGGAAGAGGACCGGGCCCACCCCAGCTTGGAACCCCCCAGCAGCAGCCTGGGCCGCCTCCAGAGGCAGCGCTGGCACCAGCGGCGGGCGATGGCGCCGCTGCTTACCCGCGCCATGCGGCGGTCCTTCCCAGCCACCCACCCACCCGGGCGCTCCCTCATCTCCCCCCCTAGGGTGGTGGTGGGGGGAGTCCCTCGCGCGCGCGCCGCTGCTGCTGCGGATGACCCGGTCCCCAGTCCTAGGCACCCTTCGGTTGCACCCATCCGAACGCCCTCGGCCTCCCCCGGCCCCTTCCTGACCTGCCCCCTCCCGCAGCCTACTCGCCCGCCCAGCCCCGCCCCGCCCCCAGCCCCCGCCCCCCAGGCCCCCCGCCCGGCCCCCCAGCCCGGCCCCGCTCACCGAAGTCCGTGTGGATGGTTCCGGCCGCCTGCGGCGCCTTGGTCCCCTGCCGGATCTGCCAGCACTTGACCTCGTCCTCTCCGGCGGTGAAGAAGTAGATCAGGTGGATGGCCTTGAAGCCCGTGGTGATGATCTAAGGGGGGGGGGTTGTTGAGGGGGAGGCGGGAGGGACGGAGGGGGGGAGGGAGGGAGGGAGGGGAGGGGTTGAACGCGAATAACAGGGGCGGGCGGCGGGGGCTCGGGGAGAGGAGGGAGGGACCGGGGGCGAGGGCGGCCAGGCCGGGGAGCGAAATCGCAGACATCATCGCCGCAGTGCGTGCTGATCCTGCGGGGTGTAGGAAAATCGGTAGACAGATGGAAGCTGCGGGGTGTTCTGGCGGGGAGGGGCAGGCGCCGAACCGGGCAGACCGACCGAACACGGTCCCTCCTCCCCTCTCCTCCCTTCTCCCAAACCCTCTACATTTCCCCCACCCCACCCCACCCCCTTATCCCACCCAAGTCAGAAGTCACCCAATGGGAACAGTACTAGTCCCCCTCTCTCTCCGCCCCCGCCCCCAATCCCCGCAGGCCCAGGCCCCCCCCCCCACACACACACACCTTGGGCAGCATGCAGAAGACGCCCGCCTCCTTGCAGTACTTGTCCTTCTCGTCCTCCGGCATCTCGTGGATCTTGTTCTCAAAGGCGGCGGAGAAGGGGATGACGGGTTCACCGCCGTGCGCCTGCACCCACTCGTGGATCTTGGGCAGGAACTTGTTCTTCTTGCGAGCGAAGTCGTGCTCCGACATGTTCACTGCGCGGCCACGGGGGAGGGGGGGGTATAGGAAATTGGTAGACATATTCTGTACTGTGCTGCTGCGGCCGCGGGGGGGGGGGGTTGTCGTGGCAGTGGTGGCGGGTGCAGTGGGGGAAGCAAGCGGAGGAAACGAGGGAGGGAGGAGTGGAGAGATAAAACAAGTGGGGAGGGGGTGTAACAGACAAGCGTTAAGGCGTGTTGAAGCTGTGCCGCTGCCAGAGCAAAGGTCCGGTCGGGTGGTGGCGGTGGGGGCACCTCCCAAGGGTGGGTCGGGCGCGGGTGGCCCGTGGGAGGGGTGCGGTGCCGATAAGCGGGGGGCAGGGCACAGGGGTCAGGGCACGTCGAGAGCAACCTCAGGCGGCGCGTTTCAGTCCTCTCAGTCCCCTCAGTCCAGTGCGTTTCAGTCCTCTCAGTCCCCCGGGTGCCGAGGCACGGGACATGGACGGGGCCCTGACGGCGATCTCCGGGTGGCGCAAGCACCCAACCGGGATGTCATGCTGGAGAAGAGGGTTCCGTACATACGGTGGCGCCAACCTCCTAGAGGATCAGCCCGTGGCCTCGTCCCGCGCCCGGAGGGATGCCCCGACCGTATCGGCACCTGCCTTGTTCGTCCGGGGTCTCGCGGAGCTTCGCCTTCTTTCGTTCCAACCCCACTCACTCTCTTTCCCTCCCCCCTTCCTCCCTCCCGTCCTCCCTGCCTTCCTCCCTCAACTCGCCCGCAAAACTGGACACACACACAGAGCGTCCACCGCAGCCATGCCCCCCAACGCCCAAAGTGCGACACGCCACAACGACGCCTCCACACGGCAGGAGACGAAGCCGGGCCTTACATGTACGCAACCCAAATGCACACCCCACACCCGCACCGGCAGGGGGCCGGAGGGCACCGAAAGAAGGGCGCGAGAAGGGGCCCTCCGTGCCTTCACGCCTCCAGTCACAGGCCCAACCAACCTCGCGACAACCAGTCCCAGGAGGGACGACTGCAGCGGCTGCAGACGATCTGGATCCCGGTTCCACGTCACGTCGCGTTACGTCACATCACGTCACATTACGTTACGTCCCCGACCTCGCTCATCCCAACAGCTGTGGGTGTGGGTGTGGGTGCGGGTGCGGGTGCGGGTGTGGGTGTGGGTGTGGGTGTGGGTGTGGGTGCGGGTGTGGGTGTGGGTGTGGGTGTGGGTGTGGGTGTGGGTGTGGGTGTGGGTGTGGGTGTGGGTGTGGGTGTGGGTGCGGGTGCGGGTGCGGGTGCGGGTGCGGGTGCGGGTGCGGGTGCGGGTGCGGGTGCGGGTGTGGGTGCGGGTGTGGGTGCGGGTGCGAGAGCGACTGTGCGACCGTGCAGGGACGGGATTAGTTTTGACGTGCCGCGTGCGAAGGCCCTGCTCCGCCCCTGCCTCCTTCCTGCTTCCTCCCCCTTCGAAGGAAGGACACCCACGCACCCCCACTTCCCACCCGTCCGGCACAATCTCAGTGCACCTGCCGCACATCCCCCCACTGCCACACCCTGGCCGTCCTCCTCCGGACCAACACCTGCCCTGCCCTGCCCTGCCCTGCCCTGCCCTGCCCTGCCCTGCCCGCTGCCCTCCCTCAACGCACCCCACATCCCGTAACGCACCGCATCCCGGCACCCAGCCCAACCCCGACACATACCCACCCCCGAAATCCCCCGCGAGGGCCCCCCCTTGCCCAACCCAGGTCCCCAGGTGCACCCCCCCCTTGCCCTACCCCGCCCAACCCGACCCTGAACCCCTCCCTCCTTCCCCTGCCCTCTTTGCATCCCTCCCTCTACCCCCCCAATGCCCTACCCAATACCCCAGCCCCCCTTGCCCTACCCAGGTACACCGCCGGCTTGGCGGTCAGCAGCTGGTACTCGTTCAGGTACTCGATGTCCTTGGCGCTCCAGTCCCCGAACCGCACGTCCACCTCCTTGCTCAGGTGCTCAAGAATGCGGTTGGCCGTGTCCAGCTCCTCCAGCTGCTCCTTCTTGAGCCCGCGGCTCTTGAGCTTGTTGATGCCGTCGATCACGCCCTCGATCTTGGCGCGATCTTTGGCGCGCAGCTCCGAATGGATGATCTCGAGATCGGCGACGGGATCCACACGATCCTCGACGTGGATGACGTCAGCGTCCTCGAAGGCGCGGCAGACGTGGTAGATGCCGTCCACGGCGGCGATGTGGGAGAGGAAGGCGTTGCCGAGGCCCTCGCCATTCGCGGCGCCGCGGACGAGGCCCGCGATGTCGACGACGTCGAGGAAGGCGGAGACGGCGGATTTGGGTTTGTAGAGGGAGCAGAGCCAGTTGAAGCGGTCGTCGGGGACGTTGACGCGCGCCGCGTTGGGGTCGATGGTGCAGAAGGGGAAGTTCCTGGGAGGGAGGAGGGGGGAGGGGGAGGGGAGGGCAGGAGGGGGCGCGGTGGGGAGGAGGAGGAGGAGGTGGAGGAAGAGGTGCAGTGAAAACAGCCCAGACTGAAGGGAGGGAGGGAGGAAGGTCGAGTGCGAGAGTGTGTGTGGATCTAGAATCGTACACCGTATTCAGTCGGTTTCCGTCAGTCAGTCGTGTACACTCCGGGGCCACATCGGCGCCCCCGGTGAGCGCTCCCTGATTGGCGGCGGGCCGGAGGGGGCAGGGCCTTGTTTGGAACCGCGGCGCCGCTGTGAGGCAATCGTGCACGTCGGGATTTGTTAATGCAGCGGAAACCCAAATTTCTGCGGCCGTTGCTGGGTGAAGGCCGCAGGGCCGTCGGGGGGGGGGTCACTGTTGCGGACAGGCGCGCTAGGTGCCTAAGCAGGTAAGTGAACGCTGCGCTGAAAGCCCGTCTCCCAGATGTGCAGAGGAATTCAATTTTGATCGATATGGGCGATCATCATTCTTCCTGTTGTATAAGTGCAGCCTGCGCTTCTGCCCGTTCAAGCCCAGACCACACCAACCCGCACGATCGCCGCCATCACCATCACCACTCACTCAGCAGGCACTCCGACTTTCGTGAGAAGGTTGAACAGCGTCGACTTCCCGACGTTTGGCATTCCTACAATTCCCATCTTCAAATTAGACTTGAAGCGGCCCAACAGCGGCCGTTCCTTCGGTGCTTCTTGCTTCTTAGGAGCCATTGTGGTAATAAAACGATATGAACAGCTCTATATGCGCAATTTGGTTAAAAGAATAATGGTCCAAAGCCGATCAGTCGCTGAGTGCAAGCAGAACCTTCTTACGAGTTGCAGCCTCGATGCAAATCGTCGCAGTTGGAATAAGCTGCTTTCCTCGCACCTATGCGTACTGGCTGCAGAAAAGAGAGAAGATGGCGCGGCTTGCGAAATTTGGTTGGTCGTGCGAATACGGCTGCCAGTACGTTACAGCAGTATTTCCAACAGCGCAACTTACTCGCAGCAATACATCACACATGCGCAGCATTAACGTGGAACCATGGCTGACGACAACGATGTTTCACTTCCTAGAAGTAAGGACCTTTGCTCAGCATCTTTCCGCTTTTGGAAACTCCGCTAACTTTATGCACATTCTTGTTCCAGCCACGTTGCAAAAGATGATAAAAGACCTGGTGCCGGCGGATATGCGGGTCGCAAATGACACCGTGGACCTGGTCATCGCCTGCTGCACCGGTGGGTTAGGGCGCCCCAAGGCATCGCACAAAGCGTGGCGACATTGCTCTCCAATCCCCTACTCTAAGGCCGGGACGCACTATGTGCCATCACCATCTTTGGCGACGCTCTTTGTCCTTGTTCCTGGTGCGGACCTTGAACCGCCCCATCTTCCCCCACGTCCAACTCACAGCCTCCCCTCGCCCTCCCCGTCCCTGCCCCCTCCCCTCCCCCCACGCAAACCCTCCCTCCCCTGCCCCACGCCCCCTCCGCCCTCCCTCCTCCCCTGCCCCTCCCCTCCTCCCGTGGTCCCCTTTAGAGTTCATCCAGCTGGTGTCCTCCGAGTCCAACGACGTGGCCACGCGGGAGAGCCGCTCCATCATCCACCCGGACCACGTGGTCAAGGCGCTGACGGAGCTGGGCTTCCAGGGCTTTGTGGGGGAGGTCACGGCGGCCTGGGACACCTTCAAGGAGGAGACCAAAAGTGAGCAGCGGGCGGGCAGCGGACCGGGCTGCAGCGGGTGTTTGCAGCGGAACCCCGACAGAGTCTCTGCGGGACTTGGCCCGGCGGGACTTGGACTGGGGGTTCGACTGGGCGTCGACTGGAACCCCCACCGAACCCGTCCCTGCCTCCCTGCGCCTCCGCCCCTACCGCCCTCCCACTACTGAATCGCTCCCCTGCACGCAGCTTTAGAGTGCTCGCAAATTTCCTGTACCCTACCGAACCGTTTCGAACCGCTCCGGGCCGCCCCCTCCTCCCCCTGCGCCCGCAGCCGCTCACTCCCGGAAGGCGGACCTCCGAAAGACCGGCGCGGAGCACGCGGGGATGACGGAGGAACAGCAGGTGGGCGGGTGGGCAGTTTCAACGGTGTACATGTCCAGGGGAGGAAGAGGGCGACGGGGAAGGGCGGGAGGGTTCCCTTGGCGGGCACTGAGAGGGCGGGAGACGGGAGGGAAGGGAGCGTTGGTTCTGTGGGGTTGGGAGATGTGCGCAGGGGAAGGGGGAGAAGACAAGGGGCGGGGCGTGGCGAGGTCATTTGGCCCGTTGCGGGCCGCCAGAGGTCTCCCGGCTTCCCTGGCCCCCATGGGTCAGCACATCTAGATATCTGCTCGCTCAACCCGCTTCCCGCCTTCCTCCTCCCGCCGTCCGCCTCGCCCCTTACCCTCCGCCACCTGCCGTCCGTCTTTCCGCCTTACCTCCTGCGTCACGCCGTCCGCCTCCCGCCTGACCTTTCGCCACCTGCTGTCACGCCGTCCGCCGTCACGCCGTCCGCCTCCCGCAGATCCTGCTGCAGCAGCAGATGTTCGCCCAGGCCCGCGCCCAGTCCATGACCACCTCGGAGTCTGCGGCGGCGATGCACGCGGCCTACGAGCAGGCGCTGGCGGCCCAGCAGCACCAGCAGCACGCGGCCATGGCGGGGGCAGCGGGGGGTTACGCCATGCTGCCGCCCGGGGCGGGGGCACGGCTGCCGCAAGGGCAGCCCGGCGGGGGCGGGGGCGGCAGCGGGGGGAGCATGGACGATGACGATGATGACTACAGCGATTGACCCACCGGGGGGCCAGTACAGGGCGGTGCGGCGCGATGCATCGGGGCTTGGGGAGTTGCGGGGTGTGTCATTGGTCAAGGAAGTGGTGGTGGCGGTGAAAGGAGAACTGAGCCGCGGAGGCGTGTGCATCTGTGTATGAGAGTCAAGAGTACTTTGCATTTGCATGTGTGTGTGTGTGTGTGTGTGTGTGTGTGTGTGTAGTGTCGGGGGGGGAGGGACGGGGTCCATGTGGGGCCTTGATGTAAACGGCGCCACACCTGTGTATGTATGTGCGTGTGTGCACACGAGAACTAAGCCGCGTGGGTGTCTTTGTGTGTGTGTGTGTGTGTGTGTGTGTGTGTGTGTTTGGAAGGCGGCGGGGTGGTGGGCTGTTGAGCAGCTTTGGACACAAGGGGGGAAGGGGAAAGACTGCAGCATTGCTGTACAGTACGGCGGTACCCACTAACTGAGGAGAGGGGGAGCTGGGAAAGGAGCAGGCCGCGAGGGGGCCGACCCAGCGGGCTGATTCTGTTGTTTATTGGTCGTTGGTCGTTCATTTGTTCTCAGGACTACGTACCAGGAGGGAGGGGCCGTCCCATCCTGCTGGGCGCGCAGGTCGACCTCCGACCGTCACATCCTTCTCGGCATCTGGGGGCACTGGTCTAGGGCGGCCCCTTGTCTCACCTGAACAACAACAGGGCAGGCCGCCCTGCCCCCATCACCAGCGTGCTCCGAGGTTGTCGCTGTGTGGTAGTATGGCGATGAAAAAATCTGAGGAGGGGGCGACCCTTGCAGCGTTCCGCAGGCCAGTGCCAGAGCCCCGGCCGAACCCGTGACGGCCGGGCGCCGCCGGCATGGCAAGTTAGGAGAGAGCGCAAGAGGCGGCGTCGGCAACCCCGGCACACAATGAATCGTTCGCTCCTTCGCACATCGGATCGAAAAGGAACTGAGCCGCGAGAAGCAAAGTCCAGCGGAACGGGCGACACAGGCGACGGAAGCCAGCGTGTTTGTAGGCAGGCAGAGCTCAGACGTGCGTGTCATGCAAGGGACTGAGGCTAAGCCCGGAAATGCCCGTATGCATGCAACACCGCTGCCCCCTGGCCCCAGCCCCATGTACGGTAACAATGGGCGAGCTACACAGTACGGCTGCGGACGAACCAAGTGTGTGTGTATGCCGTACCGCGCAACGGGTGCGGTGAGGCCGCGAACCTTCTGCGTGGCGAATCCCCCTCCAGTCATCCTCTCAACAGCTGGCTGGTCGGATTGCATCGGGCGAGTCGGGACGTGACTCAGTGCGTGTGGCCGGGCTCTGTTGGGATGAGTTGGGACCGGCGCCCTCCGTGTTATACCGTTTGCACCGCACCCGGATAGCACTGCCTCCATCTTACAGCAGGCGCGCTGTCTGTCAATTGAGGCCGCCGCTGCTGCCGCTGCTTGCACCCAGACAAGGCAGGGATCCCTGCGCAGTGGGTCCCAAACCACCAGAGCGATCCGAACCGCCGGCGGTGTTCAGGCCGCAGAGGGGGCCTGAGCGGAAGCGCACAGCGGCGGCCGATGCAGCGACAGATGCAGTTACACTCCAAACACTCAGTTACACTCACACTCGGAAGAAGCGCGCGGACCTTACAATAGGTTGACGTCCGGTCCATCCCGCTAGTACTCTACATCCGCCAGCCACAGCCACCACGCAGCCTCTACTGCGCGACTTCACCGCCCAAACCGCCACCATGACCGTCGTCATGACCACCACCGCCACCACCACCGCCACCACCACCACCACCGCCCGGCGGCGTGCGATCCCCGTTGAGGAACGCCGCCAAGCCCCCCCGCAGGCCGAAACGATCCCAGGAATCGGTCAGGGGGCTCAGGGAGCTCCGGGGGATTCGGGGACCTCCCGGGCAGGCGGAGGCCCCCTCATTCCCCTGAGCCCTTGGCCGCCCCCACGCATCGTTTCGACACACACACCCCACCACCACCACCACCACCACTACCACCAATCCAATCACGACGCCCACGACGCCTTAACCCCGCCACGCAACCCCCCCGGGTTGTTTTGAATTCCTCGTAATCGCCACCGCACACCCTGCCCCGCTCCTACACCACCACGAACGCCCACCGCTCCATCACGTCCCTTGCAGGAATCCCGGTAGGCAGCAGCGGGGGATCCGGAGTGTAGCCCCCGGGGGTAGCAGCGGGCAGCAGCCCCGGTAGCCAGCCCCGGCAGCCGGCAGCAGCGGGAAGATGTCCCGATGGCCAGGCGGCGGTGGATGTCTGTCCGCGTCCCCGCCCTCAGCGCCGCGGCCCCACCTCCTGGACCAAAGCGCCGCAGGTCGAGGCGCCGCCTGGCTGCCTGGAGTGCCCTTGGGCGGCGAAGTGCCTTGGGCGGCGGAGTGCCTTGGGCGGCGGAGTGCCTTGGGCGGCAGAGTGCCTTGGGCGGCGGAGTGCCTTGGCGGCGGAGTGCCTTGGCGGCGGAGTGCCTTTGATTGGCGGCGGACCTCCGAGCTGCGCGGGCGGACACCAGGCGGTGCGCGGGAGCAAGACAGACACCTGGCTGAGCTGTGGGACATGAAGGACATCTGCCGCCGCCTGGACGACAATGACCCCCGCTGCTGGAGGGACGCGGGGGACGTGACAGCTGGCTGCCGCCCGCGGCACCCATGGACACGTCCTCACCGAGCCGCGCCTGTGAAAAATAACCATCCATGAGGGCCGCAGTTGCGTTGCTGCTTTTTTTATGCAATACCACTTTGCAGGGTATTATGATATGATAGCTGTGTTGGCAGCTGATTTGGGTCGGGCGGGTCCCTTCGCTTAACACATGGGACCAGCGGGTCGGGTCGGGAGCAGCACGACAGAAGCAGCTGATGCGGCGGCTAAGCGTAGGCTTCCCACCCCAGCATGCATCCCCTGCGCTGGGCTGAACTGCCGCGTTCATGCCCATTGCGCCCTGGACTGCGGCCGTCCCTCCCTCCCTCCCTCCGGTATCGCAACCCCTCGCGCCCTGCCATACCCCTCGCGTCCCACGCTGCCCAAACACCCTAATGCCCGTGTTGCAAGCTTTATGCGCGCTCGTCGCCCGAACACCAAAATTGATGCCCGTGTTGCACGCTTCGCGCACCGCTCGCCGCTCCGCACCTACCCACCCTTCTAGGGTCCCGACCGACAGCACCTCCAGAAGCTTCACGAGCGTGGCCTGCAAGCCGGCGTAGGGGTCCGGCAGCGGCAGCGAAGCCTTCAGCTCAGCAAGCGCCTCCTGCGCCGAGCGGCCAGACTGGTGGAAGAAGCAGTTTGAGGCATTCTTCAATATGCGCAGCCCGGCGTTCTCCTCAAGCTCCACGCCTTTCAACCTGATGCTCTCATTCCACGCGTCCCGCATCAGCAGGTTGCCCTGTTAAGCCAGAGGCGGCTCAGCAGCCCCTGGATCCGGGCCGTCTCCGCCTGGCTATTAGCAAGTGAGCTGCACTGCGTCAAAACGCCACCTAAGCCAGTTACATCGCCGTGCTCACCCGAATTGAATACTCCCCCAGGGCCACCTTAATTCAGCCCAGTCTTCAACCGCTAACCCAGGCGATCGATCAGCATGGCCGACGCTTCCTCTTCCGTTGGCAGGTGTGACCCCTTGGGCACCAGCCGCCCGTATTCGGGCAAGGCCACCAGCAGCCGGTCTAGCTCGGCCGATTGCCGCCAGTCCCACCAACACCTTGCCCCCGCGCGAGGGCCAAGGCAGTCATGTACAAAGGTCGCCCACGCCCGCGCGGCGCACCGTGCCGTGCGGCCGGAACCTGTGGGGCGTTGCTCTGCCCACCCGTCAGTCACCATCCGGAGCGGGGGAGGCGTTCCGTGCTCGAATCAGCTGCCCGACCGTTCGCAGCTGCTGGCTGCAGTCCGGGCAGCAGGTCCTCCGGGAGCAGCGGATTCCCCCACAGCGGTGCGTTCCAGCACCACGCCCCCGGGGAGAGCGGGTGTTAAGCAATGTCCACCTCCGGCAGGGCAGCCAGGGCTGTACCTCTGGCTCCAATCTTCGAACCCCTCAGCGGCCTCCATGCCTCGGAGGCATCCGAGAAAATCATGTCAACGAATGACCCGCCGCCAGGGGGAAGCTGACGGGTCCTCCGCATGTATCGCACCACCGCTGAGGCCTATCGCGCGACGGGTATGCATGTTCCAGACCGATCTACAAGGCGTGCCGTACACCCTTCGAGCCGGTCTATTACTGCCTCCGGCGGCATCCCGCCATGCTCCATGTGCCAAGTGAGTCTGTGCAGCCCGTACGCCGCTGCTGTTGTCGCCCTCCCGGTTCGCGCCCATCCAGACACGCGTCGCCCCGCCGCCGCCACTCGCCGCCGGTTTGTTTGCCGAAATTCGAAGTGTGTTGCAACCACGGTTCATCCCATGTTACCCGCCATGCGTCTTTCCGGACCGCCCCTGTTCGCACCGGCGGTCCTTACTGAGCCCTTTGCATCCTGAGTTCCCCAGGTGCCTCAGCGCCTGCGTTCCAGCCTTCCATTGCGCTGGGCATAAGTGCTGAGGCGATCCCGTGCCCTACGCCGGGATGCGTATTTAGTAATGTAACCGTTACAAGGTGGACCCGTATCCCGACCGGGTGTTCCAACGGGCCCAGATAGCTCGTAGGTGCCTCGTCTCATCAACCCCTACCCCCGCGTGCTATTGGTGCGGCCAGCCATTTCCGGTTGCCATGTAGGTTGAAATGCAGGCGTGGCCAAGACGGCGGTGGGGCTCTTAGTGATTTGCCCCGGTTGCCGTTTCGTTCCCGCATCGTTTGCCCTGACGGTTACTAGTTCAAGAGACAACAGCTTTGCCCCCTCTTATGCGCGAGGTGAGGCGTGGAGGGCTGTGTGTGCAGCTGGTCGCCGCGGGCCCCTCGGCCGCACTGTCGGGCCCGCTGGGCGCGCGACCGTCGTGCCGGGCGAATGTCGCCGTGGCAGGTTGCTCGTGTGCATTCCATCAACAATGCAGCCCTCTTGGTCGAATCGGTGTAACGCAACGGCGCAGGTGTGGCAAGCAGCCTGCCGTATATGAGATACGGCCTGCAGTTCGGGGCGCTTCCTGATAACGGTAACTAACGCCCCTAATAAACGGACACACAGCGCCATTCACGATCGTTCCCCAGCAGGCCCCACATTGTCCGACCTGCAAACCCCAACCAGCGCCTTCATCACCGCTACTCTGGAAAGAGAGCAAGATGGGGCGACAGCTCGGGGCCTCCGAGCACGTGCGCTTCTTGCATTTCTAATCAACGCTAGTATTACCGTGTACGCACGGCAATTGCCTTGCTGCGGCTGGGGAGGGCGGGAAGAAGGTTGTGGGGGGACGAGGAGCGGAAGCCCCGGGCACCCCACCCCGTGCGCAGTGAAACAACGTTTGCCGGAACAATGTAAACATGCTGATCTGTAGGCAAATATTTATTCTGCACATCAACCAACATGTAAAACTCGAGGCATAAAGGCAAACCCTGCATACGCACGAGAACCGCCTTACTTGCTGCGAAAGGGGGGGTTGGGAAGGGGGGTGTGGGGGGAAGGGGGGGCGCTAGCCCCGGGCTCCCCACCCGGTGCACAGTGGAACGTTTGCCGTAACACCCAAACTTCAAAAAAGCATCTTTCATAACTCAGTGCGACCAACCCTGCCTTTATCGAAATGATCGGCAAGCCGTTGAAGCCGTTGTACGGCCACCACGCTTCCCCAGACAAAAAAAGTATAAGCCCAGGTTTGCTTCTCAAACCCGGGTACAAGTTCTCCTTTCCAGCTCGGCAGTTCATGGATCGTCTGGATCGTACTAGCTTGAAGCTCGTAACACAAAACCTTAAAACGTCAAACGCCTACCAGCGTAACAAAACTGAAGAAAACGCATCGTCGCCTCGCTCTAAATCCCATTACTCTCTGTGTCCGTGTACCCGCCTGCTGGGCCTCATGGGTAACAGCGAAGGGCTTAGGCTCGGTCTGGGTTGGGCGGGCTTGGTCAAGGGTTCGGCGCTTTTCTTCTCCACCCCTGCAACAAACGACTGGTGCGCCCCGGGGCGGGGGTGGTCCCAAGGTGCGAATGTGTGTCCTCGTGGGCCCCAAGAATGTGCCGTACATGCATTTGGTTGCCCCTGGCCTCTCTCAGTGCAAATCGCGCCAAGGGGGGATTCCCTACAAGCGAATGTACATCTCTTTAAATGTATCCTCTGTCCTTGTGGCAGTCACGGAAACATATCAGGGTCGCACCCATCAACCTGGAGTACGATGGCCCCCAGAACGCATCCCTACCGACCCCGCACCGAACCGGGTCCGGAGTCCCCGGGGGTAGCGGGTGAAGAGCCACGTCGAGCCGGTGACGTCGCCTACCGACACTCGCCCACTGAATGAATAAACGTTACAGTCCACCGCTGCCGATCTTTGGGTCTCCTAGGGTTTGGTCCTCGATGGCCATCCATCCATTATTATGAAGGACGGATGTTACAGCGGACTCCGCGGGCCATCGGTGACAGCCACGGCGACAGCCGAAGCTTCCTCACCATACACTGCATAAACGAACTGGCGCCACCATGGCGCACCGGACAGGCTCCACAAGTGTACCGAAACACGCCCCGGGCCCACACTACCGGAACCACCCGTGTGATGTTCACTGCCCCGATGGCCAGCCCGCGGAACAGGACTGAACCTCACTGACCGCGAAACACCAAGGAAATCACGCAGTCAAGTATATGCTCGCGGAACAAGTAGGACACAATACAGTAATTGCCCAGATGTTGCTACGAGGAAGGTAGGTGCCAGGGGGAGGTTGGGCAGGCGAGCGCTACAAACGGTACCATAAAGCGATGTTCTCCAGACAGCCATCCAGCAGGAAACCGTACTTGGGTCCCACGCAGCCACCCTGCCCGCCTCATAACCTAATAACATAGTAACCGCCACACATCAGCCAATCAATGTATGTGCGTTCCGAGCCGTTGGTGGTTAGTTTCGTGGCGGCACATTACCCCAGGCTCAATGCCAGTCGTGTGGCTGACACACCGCTACGGACTTGCCCTCACACGACACACGTAAACTGACTTGCCGGGCCACACCGGACTGCCACGAACCGCACCACAATGAGCACATCAGGTGAACCAATGCGGGGCACATACATGCCGTACCGCAATGTACGGCAGTCACCCCTGTACGCACAATGTCACATGTGGGGGCTGCTGCAGGCACCGGCAGCCGTACACATGCAGGGCCGCCTCACACGTCACTGGCACCAACCCACGGGTCCACCGCTGCAGCCGCGCGCTGCACTGCGCACACTTGCGCGTCAGTCCCCTCACATGTACAACATCAATGTCCCATGCGCCGTGGGACGACTGTTCTGCGTCATGAACGGGATTTCGCCCAAGAGATTTCGCCCAAGACCGGCACTCCGCGAGCCTTGCAGTGCGCTGACGGGAATGAAGCACCGGAGGCGCTCCCCAGTGCGTGGCCTTCCCTCCACGACAGCATACCGGATATCGTTGTGTGTGGAATCCGTGTCCGGCTGCACGAGTGCGGCGATGTGACAGTCATGACAAAGCAAACGCACGATCCCCTGTCTGTGCGGCTGGGCGCCAAAGCAAAACACCACGGGCCTGGACCTGGGCGGTTCGGGCGGGTTTCTCTCTAAACACCACCGACTCCTCCCATGCAAGCGGCACCGCTGTGTCTGCGGAGCCTGCCACGGGAGGATGTTGGGTACCCTGTCGTACGTGTCGGGGCGCAATGCGTAAAGAGGCGGCCGACCAGGCCCGCAAAGGTGACACCTCGACCGGCCCGGTCCTCATCATCCGCGGACCGGCCTGCCACCAACGCCTTGCGCTGACTACTTCCTCCCCACCTGCATTTGTACGTCTTCGTGTCAAGTTATTACCCAACACACAGCGACCAGGCCCCACAACTCATGGATGGCAACCCTGTCCACACTGTCGCAATCCCTCAACGGGAAATTCTGTGCCGCCTGGTCCCGGTCGTGCTAGTCCTTAACCCTCGTCTGGATCCGGCGGGAAGCCCGCCGCCCGCATCTGGGCCTCCACCCACAGCCGTACCCCCTCGGCCGGCGCAACCCTCCTCGCCTGCTGCCAGTCGACCGGGCAGCCCATATCCAGGAGACGCTGCAGCTGCTGCGGACTGGCCCCCAACTTGATGGCGTTGTTGAAGGTCTTCGGGTGCCAAGGGCCGCCCAACTGCCGCAGGCAGGTCAGCGTGAGCAGGTCGCCGTAGCAGGCGTCCCTCATGTGACCTTCACAGTCCTGCTTGCACGGGCGCAGGGCGTAGGGCATGAAAGGCATGAAGGTGGGGCGTGCGACGGCTGCGTGGAAGTATTTGTCTACAGTGTTGTGGGGACACAATAGGGCATCGAACATCGCGGCCGTGGCATTCGGTGTGCGCTGCACCGGTCAAGCAGGAACTTCCATACATTACAACACCATCATGCACGCGCCAACGACTGAGTATTTATCAGTACAGCGCAGCGCTGTCCTCAAATGGATCTGTGAAGTACTGTACACCCTCACACACAAAGCATAAGAAGACATTGAGCCATCCTCCTGATTTACACGTTTACATGCACAATGCGGCAACACACCTACCTCCATCGGGCAGCCCTCGGCCGCAAGCATCTCCAGGAGAGGGACGCTGCCAGATCCGATCGCAGCCCCGAATGTGCCCTCGGCCCAGAAGCAGCCCCGCTCCCGCAGCCACCGCATCATCTCCACGCTGCCTGATACGGCCGCGTAGCGCGTCAGTTCAGCCCCCGCCTGCCGCAGCGCCTCCTCGCCCTCCGGCCCCGCCTCGGGCCCCGCCATCCACTGCAGCACGTGCAGGTGGCCTTTCTGGGCCGCCCGAATGGCAGCCTGCACCATCAGGCGACCGCCCATGGCCTTGAGCTCCATCAGCCGGTCCAAGTTGCCACTGGATGCGGCCTCAGTGATACTCACACGAAGATTTCCGATTTCCAGCAGTCCGCTGTCTCGAAGAAACCGCAAAATGGGTACATTCTGTGTCCGTATTGCTGCAGCCATCAATCCGCCAAAGTTGTCAGGCTCAGCCAAAATTCCCCGCTCGTGCAGCAGCTGCACGCGCTCCAGGGCATCCGGCCCAGTCTTCAGCACCGCCTCCACCAGGTCATTGAAGAACCACAAGGTAATGCCCCGGCCGGCCTGCTCCTCCAGCCACGCCAGCTTGGCCCGCCAGTCGGGGGTGGGACTGAAAAAGACGTAGCCAAAGTTGTCCGCGCCAAATGAGAATGGCCGGCTGCCGAAAAGTGTGGGAAGCACCCGCTGAAGGGAAGGCAGGTCTAAGCCCAGGATGGCTGACGACAACAGCTCCGAAAAGACTGCCTCATCGCCGTCGGCCAGCTCGCATCCCTTGAGGAGCCACTCCCCAAGGTCGACGTGACCGTTCTTGAATGCAGCGCACACTGCCGGGTATGGTACTTGCGCGCCATCGGCCAGCAGCTCCTCACACGCGGCCCGTTGACCAGCGCCAGCGGCGGCGGTCACGGCCTCCGTCCAGTACACCTCACGATGCCCCTTAACGGGGCACTCCAGCTGCAGCAGCCAGCGCACAATGTGCAGGTGACCCGATCTTGCAGCCGACTGAACCATGGCCCTTATCTGATAGATGCAGCACGGCCTCATGTTGTGCAGCCATTGGCACATCTCGAGGGAGCTGCCCGAAACTGCGTGTTCGAACAGCCTGCTGGACGGCAGCGAGCAGCCTGCCGCCTCGTGGGCAAGCTGCAGGTTCGCCAGCACGCCGCTGCGGGCCGTGAGGGCGAGAAGTTGGCGCCGCTGCTCCAGAGTCATGTCCCGGGCTGAGTCCGGCCTGCCCCAGCGCCACGCGAACGCATGCTGCGGCACCGGCTGGGACAGCCGGACGACGGTGCAGCCCTGGAAGTGCCTCGCCGCTGCTTTGTTGAGTAACTTCATGGTGCAAACAACCTCGTTGTGCGTAAGGGTTTCAGCAACACGGTCCAGAAGTTCAGATGGCAGATCGGCCCAACCCCGACCGGTTTGCTGATCGGTCAACTCCATCATGAAGTGAAAGTGTTATCCCAGCTGGAGAAATTCAGGTAGCCCGTCTAGGGAGCACTCAGTCGCTTCATTCGCTATTCGTGCATATTCTGCAGTTTCATTTCCAAAGCATTCAAAAAGTAACAATACTATTCCGCCTGTCCAACATCTTAGGAAATCTTCTAAGGGATCTGTGATGCTGCCACGTTGTGGGCTTGTCACAAGTTGGTTGGTTGGTTGGTTGTTACATGTTGTACAGGCCTTACGGCTATATTAAACATGTGTTCCCCCACAACGGTCATCCATTGTCACAAGTGCTCGGCCATACCGTACCAGCACCTTTTGCAGTTTTGCTGTGGACTGCCCCTTTCACCCCGTTCATTACGATAACGTCATCTCCTGTCCTACACTTGTTCTACAGCTAAACATTGTTGTATCGGCTGCGTTGTTGCGCCAACCTGGGACTTCCGAGTTTGAACCACGGCACAGCAGCTGTCCCCAGAGAGCCATAGGGTGGTGGCTGGTCGCTGCTTTTGCTCAGCGGCTGCTGACTTCACTGACGTTGAAATAGATCGCGGGCCGGCATTGCGGTTAGGAACCTGTTTGCGGTCACCGGAGTAACGTGGGGGGGCTGGGGGCAGACCATTGGATGGGGTCAGGCTGTCAGGCCCCAATGAGGTTTCGGCACGGCGAGGTCACTGGTACTGGCACTCCCCCCCACAACTGACCAGCAAAGCACAAAGTCAGTTGGCAACGTGTAGGGTGCGAGCCGTGCACACCTGACCACGCCAACATCCCTCCGGATCCACCAAAGAGAACGTCACGCAAAGCAGCGCACGTGGCATGCAGTGAACACCCGATGTCCAGCAATACACACAGAAGCGGAACATAGCAAGGGAAAAGCAAGGAAAGCCAGCCCTGACGCAGCGAACAACTAACGGTGCAAATGCATGCAGCTCCTGCGCCTCCATCTCCTGCGTTCCCCTGATCCAGACAACCCAGGGTGGCTACCACATCGAAGGTGGAGTCTAAGGCCCAGTCCCCTCCTGCGCCTGCTGAAGGGATCATGCAGCGGGGAACACCTGACAAACCCGGCAACTCAAGCCCCGCAGCTTTCACTCACAAGCCAAGCGCGCCCACATTGTAGCAGGGAGTTCATGAGCTGCGCTGCCTCCAGCACCTGCCTCTAGCTTTCGCTGCAACCCCAAGGAAAGTCAGAGCAAGAACGAACGAACGCCCGTGCTGTCACCACACCAAAACGGCAAACCCTCCCCAACTCCATGCAATGTCTGCTGCAAGGCGACGCCGTATACGAGCACGCCACAGCCAGTCCGGCCCTGTGGACAGTCCCTTCGGACGAGCAACCCCTTTGTACGACTCGTACTTCGCCTCATGCACGTTCGTGCTCCGGCTGATGCACGCACACATGTATTCTCGCCCATCTTCATCCAACTGCCCCAAGACGGCGCCTAGACCCTCTTTGCTGAAGTCCGTGCAGGTCGTGCTATCGTACGTGATCGCACGGTTTGGTGCACCTGCGGAGATCTTGACGGATAACGGCACGGAGTTTGAAGGCGAGTTTGATGAGTTGTTGAGGCAGTGTTTCATTGACCACCGACTGACCTCGGCGGGTCATCCCCAGGCGGACGGTGCTGCGGAGAGGATAGTGCAGGTGTTGAAGGCGGCGTTGAGGAAGCATTGTGAGGCGGAGAAGAATGTGCACACGTGGGATCGTGCCTTGCCGTGGATCGCGCTGGGCTACCGCACGTCGCCTCAACGCTCAACGGGTTTCTCGCCCTACGAGCTCATGTACGGGGTAGCGGCAGTTGTCCCACCGGCCACGCGTGAGCGCATGGACCAGGAGCTGGACTTCGACAGCCCCGACGCGTGTGTTGAGCTGATGTTGGCGCGAGCGGAGTTGCAGCGGCAGCGCTGTGTGGAAGCAGGAGGAAACCTGCTCATCGCCCAGCATCGTGACACCCAGCGCTATGCGAAGGTGCGCACGGGGCGTTACCAGGCGCGGCCGATCAGCATCGCACCCGGCGACTACGTCTACATCAAGCGTGGGCAGATGGCGAACACGCTGCAGATGCCGCAGCGGGAGGAGGTGCTACGGGTTGAGAGCGCGGGAGAGTTGGGGGTAGCGGTTCTGATAGGTAGGGATGGGCAAAGGGCGCGCCGTCGTGTCGAGCAGCTGGTGCCTTGCCACCTGCCCGACATCGATCCCATCGTCACCCCGCAGCTGGCCCGGCCCCTGGCCGACCTGTCTTGCGAGGTGTGTGGTCTGCCTCACTCCGAGGAGAGCATGCTGTTGTGCGACGCGTGTGGCACGGGGTGGCACATGTCATGCCTGACGCCGCCCCTGCTCTACGTGCCTGAGGGGACCTGGGTCTGCCCTGGGTGTGTCAAGGCTCAGCGCGAAGCGCCCGCCCTGCCACCCCCGGTGAACCCAGAGGCAGCTCGGCTGCTCTTCCCCAACAAGGCCACGCGCAAGCGCGACGTCGACGCGGAGTCGCTGCATGGAATGAAGGTCCAGCGGGTAGAGCGTAGGAAAGAAGGAAGGCGGGTTGTTGAGGTTCCGTGTTTGGGCACCCTGCAGTTCCTAGGAGCGCTGGCCAGGCCGAAGTACTTCCTTGTGGAATGGGAAGGCGGTCAGCGCGGTGCGGAGGAACTGTCACTGGCGGAGGCGAAGCGCCTGCTGGTGCAACGCCGCTGAGGGTTGCCAAACTAGGCTTGGGAGGAAACTGTCGGTTGTCGCGCGCGGAGGACCGCGAACTTGGATAAGCGCGCCGGAGGCGAACACGTGCACCGGACGCGGACAAGTGCACAGGACAGCAAGCATCGCTGCGTTCTACGTACGAGTGGTGCGGTGCGCGGCGCATTTCGCCGGTGCCACGCGCATTTCCAGCAGTAGGCGACTGATGCCGTGGCGTGCTGTCTGATCACCAGCGCGTTGCATAAGGCCCAGCGCTCGCAGGGGTCCGGAGCTGGGGTAGGTGTTGCTGCACAGAGAGACCTTGCTGCTGATTGCGGGACGGATTAGGGAGGACGTGTCGCCACACAGGTGGAGCCAACTTCCTCGCTTGCCTCGTGCAGTTGGGGGGGGAATGCCTGGGTCAGTGTCGGCGACATGCCTGAACCTCATTGGAGCCTGACAGCTGTCGTGCACCGTTGTGGTTCGTGCCAATTGCGGGCCGGCCGTTAGCGGTTATGGGTAACGGTGGCGGGTTAGGTGCAAATGTGACCGTTGACCCGCGGGACGGTGATAACTGTACGGCGTATCTTAGGATCGGCCGCCGGCGACTATGTCAGAGCAACACGGAACGCAGTCCGTGTTGATCTCTATCACTGCATAGACGTACAGTCATTGTGATAAGAGCTGCCATTTTGTAAGGAAGCTGGAGGAGACAAGCAATTGAGGCAGAAGTTAGGTGCTCGCAGCTAACGCAGCGAGTGGCAGTTGTCAGTCAGCTGATAACAGCAGGTGCAGGTGGGAGAAGTCAGCCTGTTTGCTGAGGTAAGAACCGCAGTGAGCTGGGCATCCGACGATGGTTTATAGCCAGGCGTCGTGACTCGCCGACAGGGGCGGAGGTAAGTCGGTCAGCGAGCAAACGTTGTTCTCTTTCTGGGTTGCTCGCTCAGCCCTGTTTGTCCGCTGCCCTAGCTGAGGAGTCACGGAGCATAGGCTCGCGAAAGCCTACCACCGGATTCCCTACCTGCAACGGGTCCTGCCCGCGCAAGCGAGACACACCGCCATTGCTGACATTGCTGACAGTAGCTGTGCTGAATGCCAGGCATCGCCGCGCCGTTCAGGGACGGCGACTGGTCCCTCCTCTTATCCTGTCACGTTACATGACCCGTGGCTGTCTCTATCGCTCAGAAGCAAGGCAATGAGCTCACGCTTCGGTCTTGGAGAGAAAGAGAACAACGTCGAGCTTCGCTCGCGTTGCCACATAAATAGCAGCCCAAACGACCGTACGATCGCCTGCCGTACAACCACCGGTACGTCATAACCAACCAACCTGCTCGGGAACCGCAACGGGACAAAACACCAACGGTGCCTGACAAGGCCTAACTGGTGAGTCCTGACCACCGACAGAGGTGCCCGCCGGTAGCCGGGCCGTAATACACCTGACACTACCTGACGAACCACACTACCGTATTGCACTACAAGTAAGCGGATGACCTCAAGACCTCCACGGCTGTGTCCGCATGTCACCGCCGTGGACTGAGGCCGTACCAACGCGCCCCCCCCGCTGTGTGACCCTCGACGCACGCCCAACACACGCGGTGTACACAATGGCAACTCCGCTGCTGCAGTCGCCCCACTGCCGCATTCAACCCTTTGTACAGCACAGGACATGCAGCTCCCGACATGGATGTGCGGCACTCGGCCGCATGCGGGGAGGTCGTCGGGTGCTGCAACATGCTGCAGCTCGCACCCGGCGGCGGTGGCAGTACTCCACAACGATGCAGGCCGGCCTCAACTACTGCCAGTGGCACCGACCCGCGGGTCTGCCGATGCGACCAATGCACACCACCGTCGTACGCCGATTCAAATGCACATGCAGCAATGTGCCATATCAGAAACCCACCCATTGCCCCTGTACCGAATTGAATGCGGGGCCGGCACTCCATAATCCTCGCAGTGCTGAATGATGAGATGTCCAGGATTCTCCCTTTGACAATGGCGCAGTCTATGTACGGCAGCTTAATGCTGGTTGTTGGGGGAGGCGCATGGTCGCATGATGTACGGAGATGCACGGGATCGCATGCCGTACTCCTGTTCATCATGGTTCCACATGTTTAGGATTCTCCGCTTGACGATGCCACGGTCTATGTACACCGCGTGATTGGCGCTGAGACACATGCTCGCTTGACGTAGTACGGAGATGCACGGGATCGCACGCCGTGCACGTGCTCATCATTCCTCCATAGCTGCGCCTTCGTATCCAGCTACCCATCACGCTGCCCTCATTTCCTTCATGGCCACCCCCGGATGGACCCCCACTGCCCCCCGAACGAATATCCGCCCCCAGGACCGGCACTCTGTGAACAGTGGCAGTGCTGCTGGGATGTACGCGATTGTCCGCTTGAAGCTGCCCCTGTCGCAGTCATTGTACCGCGGAGGGACGCGGGTTGTCAAGGTAACCCTAGTCCGCATGACGACAAGTACGGAGACGTGCAATCGCACGCCGTACCCGTTTAATCATTACCAATCCATATGTGCGTCTTCGTTTTCATTTACCCACCACGCTGTACGCATCCCCTTTGAGACCGTCGGTCCCCCACCATCCCCTTTGAGACCATCGGTTGCCCACGAGAGGTTTCTGCCCCACGCCCATCTGCGCCGCCCGGTCCCGGTCAAGCTACCCCTTCGGTGAATCGTCGTCCAAACCTTCGTCCAAACCTTCGTCCGAATCGTCGTCCAAACCTTCGTCCGAATCGTCGTTTGGACCCGGCGAGATACCCGCTGCCTGCATCTGGGCCTCCATAAACAGCCGCACCCTTTTGGCCTCCGCTTCCAACGCGGCCCTCCTCGCCTGCTGCCAGTCGACCGGGCAGCCCATATCCAGGAGACGCTGCAGCTGCTGCGGACTAGCGCCCCCGTAGATGGCGATGGTAAAGGTCTCCCCGGCCGGGTCCCAGGGGCAGCCCAACTGCCGCAGGCACGTCAGCGTGAGCAGGTCGCCGGAGCAGGCGTGCATCATGTGATTCTCATAGCCCTGCTTGCACGGGCGCAGGGCGTAGGGCATGATTTCAGGACAGGGCGTGAGACGGCTGCGTGTAGCTCTCCTACCTTTCCAGTTACAGGAAGGGGACGTGATCCCGGAATCGACAGGTGGGGCAGGTCAGACAGTGTGGGGTAATCGTCTATGTTATCCCTGCACGTTTAACAGGTTTGACATGTATGTCCAGCAGTCCAGGTGAGTGTCAAAGGTACGTCTGTGCTACGGCGTTACCAACACAAACTGCACGCCAATGACACCCCGAGTACCAAAACCATACAACGCGTTCAGATTTCCCCGTGAACACCTGTGGCATAAAGCGGCGACACACCTACCTTCATTGGGCAGCCCTCGGCCACAAGCATCTCCAGGAGACGGACGCTGCCCGATCGAATTGCAGCCCCGAATGTGCCCTTTGCCCAGGGGCAGCCCCGCTCCCGCACCCACCGCATCATCTCCACGCTGCCGGATTCGGCTGCGCAACGTGTCAGTTCGTCCCCCGCCCGCTGCAGCGCCTCCTCGCCCTCCGGCCCCGCCTCGGGCTCCGACATCCACTGCAGCACGTGCAGGTGGCCCTGTTGGGCGGCCTCCATGGCAGCACTCATCGTCAGGCGACCGCCCAGGGCCTTGAGCTCCATCAGCCGGTCCAGTTTGCCCTTGGACGCGGCCTCGCAGATACTGTCCTCAAGATGCTGCATATCCAGCAGACCGTTATCCAGGAGGTATGCTAAGACGGGTGTGTTATGCACCCGTATTACTGCAGATATTAATCGGCTCAGGGTGCCAACTCTGGCCAGGATTCCCCGCTGATGCAGCAGCTGCACGCGCTCCAGGGCATCCGGCCCGGTCCCCAGCACCGTCTCCACCAGGTCATGGAAATGCCACTGGCTGATGCCCCGGCCGGCCTGCTCCTCCAGCCACGCCAGCTTGGCCCGCCAGTCGGGCGTGGGACTGAAAAATATACATCCAAACTCCCCGGCGCCAGATGAGAATGACCGGCTGCCACAAAGTGTGGGAAGCACCCGCTGAAGGGAAGGCAAATCCAAGCCCAGGATGGCTGACGACAACAGCTCCGAAAAGACTGCCTCATCAGAACTAACATGCTGCTCGCATCCCTTCAGGAGCCACTCCCCGAGGTCGAAGTGACCGTTCTTGAAGGCAGCGCACACCACCTGGTATGGTGCCGACGTTCCATCGGCCAGCAGCTCCTCACACACGGCCCGTTGGCCTGTGCCGGCGATGGCAATCAAGGCTTCCCTCCAGTCCGTGCGGTTGTGAGGGTTCTGCAGCTGCAGCAGCCAACGCACGATGTGGAGGTGACCGGACCTTGCAGCTGAAGTAATCATGGTTCTGAGTACATCGGAACTCCAGCGCCGCATGCCGTGTACCCACTGGCACACCTCCAGGGAGCCGCCCGAAGCTGCGTGTTCGAACAGCCTGCTGGACGGCAGCGAGCAGCCTGCCGCCTCGTGGGCAAGCTGCAGGTTCGCCAGCACGCCGCTGCGGGCCGTGAGGGCGAGAAGTTGGCGCCGCTGCTCCAGAGTCATGTCCCGGGCTGAGTCCGGCCTGCCCCAGCGCCACGCGAACTCGTGCTGCGGCACCGGCTGGGACAGCCGGACGACGGTGCAGCCCTGGAAGTGCCTCGCCGCTGCTTTGTTGAGTAGCTTCATGGTGCAAGCAACCTCGTTGTGCGTAAGGTTTTCTGCAACACGGTCCAGAAGTTCAGATGGCAGGTCGGCCCAACGCCGACCAATTTGCTGATCGATCATCTTGAAACTGTTATTTGAGCTGAAGAATACTAAGTAGCCAGCCTTGTGAGCACCGGCTCGCTCTACTCACTATCCATACAATCAATCGGTACCCTGTGGTTTTGCCTCGAAGTAATTCAAGCTGCATTGGAATAACGCCTTTAAGATACTGTGAGTTGGTGTGCAATTTTCACCACGGCTTGTCATGAGTGCTCGGACATGCCGTACCAGCGTTTTTTTGCCGTGCCCCTTGTACCCCGTTCACTGAGGACGTCTGCGGTCCTACCTTCATTCGACAGCGTAACACTGTTGAACCAGGCTGCGTTGCTGCAACAACCTGGGACTGCCGAGCAGGAACCCACCGGGGCAAACTGCCTCAACAGAGGAGTGCCTCGATGGTCTCCCCGATGGGCAAGGGGTCGAGGTCGCAGTCCCCATCGTGCGCTGCTGGCGGCGCGGGACCGCGGATGTCCTGTTTTGATGTTATTTTGTCGCTGCTTATCTTCAGGTCAAGCATATTGCAGTTCCTTTCGGTCAGGATTATTAATGATGCTGCAATGGACCCCGCGGGTCATCGGTGACAGCCACAGCTTCCTCACCACACACTGCATGAATGAATCCGCACCAACGTGGCGCATCGGACAGGCAGGCTCCACAAGTGCACCGAAACACACCCCGCAACCACGCTACCAGAGAACCACCCAGTTCCTGAGAACCAACCACAGCCAGGGATGCAGCTCGCTCAGGGGAAGTTAGCCACCAGCAGGGCGGACCTGACAGCGAACCACCACCACGGCCAAGGCGGGCGCACGCGCACGTCTCACCCAGGGAGGAGGCTTCGGCGACCCCGCAGGACAACCGACCCATGGCGGACACGTCACCCACCTGCTGGATGGCTGGAGGGAGGTCGCGGCCACAGGTCGAGGTGAGGGCGTATGAGGTTTGCGGTGCCAAGCATGACCAGCGCGGGGCCCGAGTGCGACGCAGTCGAGGGTGCCGGTGAGTGGAGGTGAAGTAAACGACGCACGCAAGCAGTGCACGGTGGCGGCGCGGTGTGTGCTGCGTCGGCTGGAATGGGCGCGTGTTATTCATGATTTAATGTGCGGGCTGTGCACGAAAAAGGTACGGACGCGCGGGTACGAATGATGCCGTACAGCTTGTAGGGGACGGTGGGGGCGAGGGGTTATGGGGGTTTCGTGGGTCAGGCAGCAGGCCAGTATGATCTGGCTGCCCACCAATGCCGCCGGCCGCGGACAAAATGCCACCATGCATGAGGGGACATCGTTTCAAACGGGTGAGCGAGGGGGATGGTACCGCGCGATGGATGGATGCATGGGTACGTGAGTTGGGGCCTGCTGGGGAGGAGGCGATGAAGGCGATGGCGTTGTGGAGTTCATTCGGTATATCCGCAGGCTGTGTGGATGTAGTGGCGTGTCGGTTCCGGGCGGGGCCGGCCGTGCAGCCGGTAGGTGTGTCAGCTGTGGGCGGGAGTGGGGTCAGCGCGGGTGAGGACGCGCCAGGTGATGGCGGCGAGTGAGGCGGCCGAGGTGGGTGGATCGCCGTGTGAATCAAGTAGAAGGCCCAGGGGGGGTGAGAGGCACGGAGGAGGGTGGGCTGGGTGCCCGAGGGGGGTGAAAAGCACGGAGGAGGGAGGGCTGGCTGCCCAGGGGGGTGAGAGGCACGGAGGAGGGAGGGCTGGCTGCCCAGGGGGGTGAGAGGCACGGAGGAGGGAGGGCTGGCTGCCCAGGGGGGTGAGAGGCACGGAGGACGGAGGGCTGGCTGCCCAGGGGGGTGAGAGGCACGGAGGACGGAGGGCTGGCTGCCCAGGGGGGTGAGAGGCACGGAGGAGGGAGGGCTGGCTGCCCAGGGGGTTGAGAGGCACGGAGGGGCTGCCCCGGGGCCCCCGGAGCGAGGAGGATGAGGTGGTGGCCGGTTTCAAAAGGCACAAGTGGGTGGTGGCTGGTCGCTGCTTTTGCTCAGCGGCTGCTGGCTTCGCTGGCGTTGAAATTGGGATCGGGGGCCACGAACCGGGGCCAGGTGCACGCGCGGGAATGGACTACTGTGCACGTTGCCCCGCATCGTAGCAAGCTACAGCTACCTCACATATGGTGATACATAATGATATTCCCCAACTTCACATTCAGCAAAAAGGGCTGTGACGGTACGTCACGGACACTGATGAGTTACGAGCCGCATCCCGTGGCTACGGGAAGCTACGAATCACGTGCAAGCACGACCGTGTAATCCGCGTAATCGTGCTGCGGGGGGCACCCGGCGGCAAAACATAGGCCGGTCTCAACTGTCACTGGCACCGGTCCGCGGGTCGGCCGCTGCGACCAATGCACACCACAACCACGTGCGCAAGGTCACGCGCCGCACTCCTATCCATACGTAACTTGTATTAATTCCCAGGTGCGTGTCGTATCTAGTCACCCATCATACGAATTCCCTTGGCCGCCGGTCCCAACTTGCCCCATGACCATCAACGCCGCCCGCTTCACCCCCGTCTTCGTAACCTCCGTAACCCTCGTCTGAATCCGGCGGCACACCCGCCGCCTGAGTCAGGGCCATCACCCACAGCCGCACCCCCTCGGCCTCCCCTTCCAACGCGGCCCGCCTCGCCTGCCGCCAGTCGACCGGGCAGCCCATATCCAGGAGACGCTGCAGCTGCTGCGGACTAGCGCCCGAATGGATGGCGATGGTAAAGGTCTCCCCGGCCGGGTCCCAGGGGCAGCCCAACTGCCGCAGGCAGGTCAGCGTGAGCAGGTCGCCGGCGCAGGCGTCCTTCATGTGATCCTCATAGTCCTGCTTGCACGGGCGAGAGTGTGGGGACATAGAGTGAGGACAGGCTGTGAGACGACTGCGTGTAGCTGTCCCACATGCAGTCAATTGGAGGGAATATGATCCCGGTATAGATAGGTGGGGCAGGTCAGACACGTATGGACACCGAACGCTTCACGTCAGCCCTGCATGTTGCACAAGTTTGAGGTGCAATGTCTAGTTCAGCACGAAACGTGTGCTACCAACACCAGCTACCACGCCAACAACAACCCGAGCGCCGAACCCATACAACACCCGAATACCGTAGGTGTTGAGCCTTCCCCCGTGACCACCTGTGGCACACACGCGTAAAGCGGCGACACACCTACCTTCATTGGGCAGCCCTCGGCCGCAAGCATCTCCAGGAGAGGGACGCTGCCAGATCCAATCGCGGCCCCAAATGTGCCCTCGGCCCAGGGGCAGCCCCGCTCCCGCAGCCACCGCATCACCTCCACGCTGCCTGATCCGGCCGCGTAGCGCGTCACTTCAGCCCCTGCCTGCTGCAGCACCTCCTCGCCCTCCGGCCCCGCCTCGGGCCCCGCCATCCACTGCAGCACGTGCAGGTGACCGTTCTTGGCGGCCTGACAGGCAGCAAACTCCGTCAGGTGACCGCCCAGGGCCTTCAGATCTATCAGCAGGTCCAGTTTGCCACTGGACGCGGCCTCGCAAATACCTTCCTTCAGACGCTGCAAATCCAGCAGGTCGTTATCCCGGAGATACCGCAAGATGGATTTGTTATGGGCTTGTATTGCTATAGAGATGACTCCGTACAGGGCGTTTGCGGTGTTCAAGATTCCCCGCTCGTGCAGCAGCTGCACGCGCTCCAGGGCGTCCGGCCCAGTCTCCAGCACCGTCTCCACCAGGTCATGAAAGAGCCACCGGGTGATGGCCCCGCCGGCCTGCTGCTCCAGCCACGCCAGCTTGACCCGCCAATCGGGCGTGGGACTGAAAAAGACACATCCAAAGTCGTCAGCTCCAGATGACATTGGCCGGCTGCCATAAAGTGTGGGAAGCAGCCGCTGAAGGGAAGGCAGGTCCAAGCCCACAATGGCTGACGACAACAGCTCGGAGAAGGCTGTATCATCATCGCCGTCGGGCAGCTCGCATCCCTTCAGGAGCCACTCCCCGAGGTCGACATGACCGAAATTGAAGGCAGCGCACGTCGCCTTGTATGGTACCGGCGCGCCATCGGCCAGCAGCTCCTCACACACGGCCCGTTGACCAGCGCCAGCGGCGGCGACCAGGGCGTACGGGGTGTAGTACGCGCGATCCTCTGCGATAGGGCTCTCCAGCTGCAGCAGCCAACGCACGATGTGGAGGTGGCCGGCTCTTGCAGCTGCCATACTAAAGGCAAGTGTCCTATCCGGCATGCCGATCCAGAGCGGCCCCAAGTCGTGCAGCAGCCACTGGCACGACTCCTGGAAGCCGCCCGAAACAGCGCATCCAAGTAGCTCGCAAATTCGCAGGGTGCAGCCTGCCGCCACAGCGGCAACCTGCAGGTTCGCCAGCACGCCGCTGCTGGTCGTGAGGGCGAGAAGCTGGTGCCGCTGCTCCAGAGTCATGTCCCGCGTTGAGTCCGGCCTGGCCCAGCGCCACGCGAATGCATGCTGCGGCACCGGCTGGGACAGCCGGACGACGGTGCAACCCTGGAAATGCCTCGCCGCTGCTTTGTTCAGTAATTTTAGGGTGCAAACAACCTCATTGTGCGTAAGGGTTTCTGCAACACGGTCCAGAAGTTCAGACGGCAGGTCGGCCCAACCCCGACCGACTTGCTGATCGCTCAACTCCGTCATGGAAAGAGTTCAGTGCTTCAGCTAGGGATTCCAAGGTCGCCTGTCCTGGAGGCACTTGCCTGCCCCAGTCGTTAACTTCAACGTCGTACATACAATACTATCAAGAACAGCAAAAATGAACAAATTGCATTGAAGCTCTGCCGTAAAATCGTCACAGGTCTGCGAGTTTGTGAGCTTATCGCAAGCCCGCTCGGGCATATCGTACCGGCGCCTTTGGCCGTGGACTGACTCATGTGCTGCCCCATCCTGCCATTCACCCCGCGCCTTGTAGAACTAGAGGAGGAGCTCATTCGTCCATGCGGCACGGCCCGACGCCGCTGTCCATTTCCGTACCGAGCCCAAGCCCGCGACGTGTCCACCGTCCCGCGAAGGCAGGACCCCCAGCTGCCGCCTTGACCTTGGCCTGGTACCGATCTCCTCCTCATCAAACCCCTTTCCTTCTGCTGTAGTCTCCCCCTCCAGCTGCCCAATGCCCCCGGGAACCACGTTCCAGGCCCCAAGCAACCGCCCAGACGATACGGTACCATAACGCATCGGTGCGTGGTGAGGAAGCTATGGCTGTCACCGATGACCCACGGGGTCCACTGTAACATCATTGGTTGTGCATCGGAAAGGATCGGAGTGCACCAAGCGCCCAAACATGGTCAGCGGTCCGGATGGAGGAGGCCACGTGCAATAGAACACGTGGGGTGCGGCGTGGAGGATGCCCCAAGTAAGGGGGAAGGTTGCCCTGGGCCCCCGAAGCGCGAGGAGGTGGTGGCCGGTTACCCGCTTGCGGTCACTGGAGTCCCGTGGGGCGCTGGGGACGGACCAATCAATGGGGTCAGGCCGTACATGGATGAGGTGGCACAATCGGTCTCTAGGTACAATGTAGGGTCGACGGAGGTGACGATACGCAGAAGGCGGCGGCGCTGGCCGGTGAAGATGTTGCGGCTGCTGCCTGCGCTGACGTTCAGAATGGCGGGCCACGAAATGGGGGCCAGGTGTACGCGCTGGAGAACCTGGAATGGATTTCTGGTTGCTCACGCTGATCCCAGAGGTGCGTCCAGTACCCGCTGCAGTTGCACGTGGGGGCAGGGCTTACAGATGAGTGCTGACCGACAGAGTTGCTAGCAGTAACACGTCTGACGAGGGCGGGATCCCGCGGGCGGGATCCCGCGGCCCTTAGGGGACGCTGAAGGGCTAGCCGCCCGGCGGGCAGTGGCAGACTTTTGGAGCCGACTTTACGACTTCGCTGAGCTGGGAGTCCCAGTGAAAGGGTGGTCAGCGGTGGGGGCTACACACCCCATCCTGAAAGTGCAGGACGGTCGTCTTGTGTGCCGAGGCCCGGTTCCGTCAGGCCAGGATTCTTAAGCCCTGTAGGTACTCTGTCGTAATAGACCGCGGGTGGACAGGGCACTGACGCCCAGTGGAGCTATTGCTAGGTGTGGGCGGTTTTTTCGGCCCAGTGGGACCGTACGGGCAGGCCCCTGATGGTGACTCGCGAGCCCCCCTGGCCCTCCAAGACTACGGGGTACGGGCCACCGCTGGAGAAGTGACCCCGCCTTGGTGGGGGTGGTGGTTCGCTAATAGGGGCGCCCTGGTGGCTAACTCCCCCTGAGCGGGCTTTATCCCTTGCCATGGTTGGTTCTCAGGAACGGGGTGGTTCCCTGGTAGTGTGGGCCCGGGGAGTGTTCGGTGCACTTGGGGAGCCTGTCCGGAGCGCCATGGTGGCGGTAGTTCGTTTAGGCAGTGTATGGTGAGGAAGCCTCGGCTGTCGCCGGGGCTGTCACCGATGACCCGCGGAGTCCGCTGAAACATCCTAATAATAACACCTGACACTGACGAACCGCACTATCACCAGTCACCGCATAGAGACATGACCCACATCTGTGTAACCCACATGCTTGAATTGTACACACACACTGGCAACTCCACCGCCGCCGCAGTTGCCCCATAGCACCAACCCCCCGCAACCACCAACCCCTTGAACAGCTACCCAGCCATGGATGCACAGCATGGCCGCGTAACATGCGGCCGACACCCGGTGGTGGCAGTGCACGTGCAGGCCGGCCTCAACCGCCACTGATACTGATCCACGGGTCAGCCCCTTAAAAACCGTTTCACACCACCACGACCGCACGATACGCCGATCCAAATGCACATGCGGCAATGTCCGAAACCCGCCGTTGCCCCTGGGCCGGGTTATGGATGCACTCGGGAGATCCTGGCAGTGCTGCTGGGGTGTTGTGCGTGGTTAAATACCTCAATGAACGGCCGCGCACAGCCTGCCGCCATTGTTGCAAACGACCTATTGCTTTCAAGGTTTGTTGCAACGCAGCTTGCTCGTCGGTCAACTCCATATGTTCTTCTTCCGAAGATACAAAACTCCGTCTGCCTTAAATTGTTGGAAGTCTTAATCGTGAATTATGAACCACGATGACCCGTTCTTCGGCGTCCTGATGCAACCCACCAAACCGAACAATTTTTGGAAAGCCGAGACCAATAGCTTTTATGATAATTGAGGCCCATTGACAGCCGTTGAATGGCACAAAAATGTTTTGTCTCAAGTCTCGAGAGCGCTCTTGTCGCGATTGAAGTCGGACATTTGAAATTGAAAACAGGATACTCGACTTGTACATGCACTAATCATTCGTCGTTGCAAGAGTATTCCGTACCCTGTTATAATACCGCCAATTTCAGAATTGCCGTAAGCTATATAACTCGCCGACATTCACTTCGCCGGTACAATTCCTTCCTGCCCTACTGCTACACCGGAACGACGTTAAGTGTGATACAACTTGGGACTCGCAAGTACCGGGGCGCAGCAGCTCTCCCCCCGGCAACCCAGCCCAAGGCCACAAAGGGCCACGCTGCCGCGTAGTTGCGGCCATCACCCATGCCACCGCCCCCCCCCCCGAAAGTCAGGTGGCCGTATCGGACCTCGGTGCCCTGAGCGGTGGTGACGGTGGCGGTGACGGTTGACGGATGTGCCTGGTTCCGAAACCGTCCCTGCCCCACGCACCACAGGACGGGACCAACACCGCAAGTGCACATATGGCAGCAGGCAGCGGTCGGAAGCACCCGCGGCGAGAGGGGTAGCTCCCCGGGGGGTAACTCAGGGCCGTAGCGGCGGCAGCGTCGCCCCGCTGTTGTACGAGTCGATCCAGCGGTTGCGTTTCTTGCCGTACGCCGCCAGCTCCTCCGTGAAGTCCTTGGCCAACCGCCGCAGCAACGCCGGCAGCTGGCCCTCCCGCCGGACGGTCATGACCTGCGGCTCGGGGGGTGGAGGGGGTGGCCAGGGTTAGACAGGGCGGGGTTTGGGGATGTGGGCACAACAGCTGGCCGGGTAGGGCAGGGTAGGACAGGGGCCATAGGGCCCATGGGGCAATGTGGACTACATCAGCAACTGACCGGTGCCAGGCCCTGGGGTTTGGCGCACATCTTGAGTTCAAACACCCACACCCACAGCTCGCAATGTCGCCCCGCACCCACACCCACACCCACACCTACCGTCCGCGCCTCGGGCGGTTTGAGCGCGTACATCAGATCCCCCGCCAGCTCGGTCGCCGCCGCGAGGGCCGCAGACCCGCGGCGCCCGCCTCCGCCTGCGCCGCCTCCGCCTCCGCCTCCGCGTCCCGCCCGACCCGTGGGTCTCAACGCGGGTGTGGCCTCCGTCACCGCCGCCTCCAGCAGCAGCACGCAGCTCAGAGGGTCACGACCCGCCTGGTAGCGCTCCACCAGGGCCTGGGGCCGGGCCGAGGGCACACGGGGAGCGGCATGTAGCTGTGTGTGTTTTGTGTTCGGTGTAGGCGAGGGCGCACGGCGAGTGGCAGGATCGGACCGCTGGCGGCTGTTAAAATACCAGTCAACTAAAAGTCGATGAGTAACGCGAAAGAAGCTTCGTGAAGAGTTGGGGGGGTGTGGGAGGGGGGACTCCGCGGCTTAAACGCACAGGATCCGGAGGGAGGGGGGAATTTTGAGATTTCGCTGTCTGTTCTACTGACAAATGGGCTCACGGTTCACGGGCCCCTCTTCCCCACACACACAGGGAATAAAACCACCGCATGCCCAGCTGCCCGGCCCCTCAACAGCCCCTCCCAGCTGCGCTCATTCCCGCACCTGCACCACCTCAAGCAGCTCCTCCGCCGCCCGGGCCCGCCGGGATGCCGCCGCCGCCACCCCGCCTGCCACCCCGCCTGCCACACCGCCCGCCGCGCCGCCACCCGCCTGGCCCTGGTCCCGGCCGCCTGCCTGACCGCCTGCCTCGTCGGGTCCCGCCGCCTTCTGATGCTGCTGCTGCTGCTGCGCCTCCGCCGCCTCCTCGACGGCCTCCTCCGCCGTCAGCGCCCCCAGGCAGTCCAGCAGCACGGCCAGCTGGCAGGGGTGCCGCTCGCCGTAGTGGCGGCGGGCGAGGGCGACTGGGGGAGCGGAGATGGGGAGGTGGGGCAGGGGAGATGGGGCAGCGGAGATGGGGAGGTGGGGCAGGGGAGATGGGGCAGGGGGCTAGGTCAAGGTCAGAGGGAGTTCAGGGAGGTGGTGGGTCCGAGCCGGGGTCAGAGGCGGGGGGCAAGGGCAAGGTGGGGGGCCGAGGTGGGTACAGGAAATTGGTTTGGGGCATAACGAAGGGTCATCGGGAACAAGCGAGAACAAGCCAAGCGGGTGGGATGGGTGGCACCCCGGGGTGTGGGGGTGGGGGTGGGGTTGACAGGGCGAGAGGGGGTAGAGCCTTGTCCCGGAGCCGGGCACCCCTGCCCTTCCCACAGCAGCCTTCACACCCGCAAGAAAGCCAAGATGGAAATGCAGTAAACAAAAGACATTGACTGCAAGACACCGCCAAGGCACCTACCTACCTAGCCACCTGATCTGACCCCAAACCCAAATCCAAAGCAGAAAGCCCTGGCCTGGACCGTCAGCGAGCCCAAGGGCGGCCCGGGGGCCCAAACGCAAGCCCACAAACCAAACCCACAACCGCAAACCCACAACCGCAAACCCACTAAGGCAGCTTCCAAACCTCAAAGGCAAGCGAGAGGGCGCCATTCGGCGCAGACAGGTATCACCGGGGACAGGGGACCAGGGGAGCTTCGGTGGAGGGCACAAGGGGGGGAGGGGGTCGCCCGCGAGGCAGGGAACCCCACAAGCGTGAATGTGGCAGTCCCTCCTGGGAGGGTCCGCCCCCGCCCTGAACCCGCCCTGACCCTGCCCGAATCCCAATCCTGCCCTAATCCCAATCCTGCCCTAATCCTGCCCAGATCCATATCCAGATTCGGACCCCGCCCCCATCCCCACCGGCCCTTGCAACCAGCCCCCCTGCAACCGCCCCCCACCCCCTGCTCACCCGCCTCCTGCAGCATGCTGACCGCCTCCCCCACCTGCAGCGGCTCCCCGAACCGCAGCAAGTTATTGGCCACATTGCGGGTGGCCCACAGCCGCTCGGGGACGGGCACCAGCGAGCCCCTGGGGGGGGAAGGGGGGTGGGGTGGGGGCCCGGTGGATGGGGGATGTGTGTGTGTGTTTGGGCGGGCGGGGTGGGTATAGGAAATTGGTAGACATACAGTCTTGTGTGTGTTTGGGTGGGTGGGAGATGGCGAGGGGGGTTGGGGTGGGCGGGGTTTTGCGTTTTCAACCCCACCACCTGTGTCCCATTCCTCGTCGAACCTTTCGGCCTTGCGACCCCCCTCTCCGCCGATTGGACTTCTGCTCTGGCAGCAGCAGCGCAGTGTCGCATACGTCTACCAATTTCCTACATCCCGCTCCCCCCACCCATCCTACCTTCCGCATCCACCTCCCTCATAATTTAAATAGTGTCCTATACCCCACGCTTCAACCCCCCCCATCCTACCGCCCCTTTCCCCCGCCCCCTCACAGTGTGAATATGCCCGCCAAGTTCCCCCGCCCCCTCACACCTATGTCTCTCTTCGCCACGTTCCTATTGCGCCCACCACCTCACCTTGTGTCCCCCGCCGCCCCCGCCCCCACCAGCAGCGCGCCGCCCTCCCCCGCCAGCCCCCGCTGCTGCTGCAGCACCGCCGCCGCCTGAGCCTCCAGGGCGGCCCGCTGACGTCGGATCTGCCGTACCGGGGCGTGTGTGTATGTGGGTTGTGCGAGTTGGGAAAGGGGAGGGGTGGGCGGGGGGTGGGCGGGGGAGGGGTGGGCGGGGGAGGGGTGGGCGGGGGAAGGGGGGAGGGGGACACCTGAAGGGTGATGGTGAGTGGGGTGTGGTGTATGGGCCTTACACTGGCTGCGCTGAACACCCGGCATCAAGCAGGCGGCTCCGGATACCAGCGAGCAAAGATCCGGATCCGGTGTGTTTCGCGAAACCAGGGGAGGGGAGGGGAGGGGAGGGGGAACCCCCCGCCCGACCCAAATCCAGTTCCGGTGCCCCCCTGCATCGCCCTCGTCTTGCCCTGTACGGCATGTCCCCCCTGGCCCCGGCCCTGGCCCCGCCCTCGTCCCCCTGTACGGCACGTTCCCCCTGGCCCCGGCCCCGCCCTCGTCCCCCCTTGTACGGCACGTCCCCCGCCCACCTGCACCGCCTGTCGGGTGGCAGCACTCATGTTGTCCTCCGCCAGCTGCTCCATCAGGCGGCTCAGAGGGTGGCGGGACCCCCCCGGGAGCACTAGCCGCAGGAACTGGCGGGGAGAGGGCGGGAGGGGGGTGGTCCAGGGGTGTCGCAGGTTTGAGGTGGGTGCGGATGGTTGGTGAGGGCGGTTCGTGCGGGTGGTTGGAGAGGGCGGTTGGTGAGGGTGGTTGGTGAGGGTGGTTGGTGAGGGCGGTTGGTGAGGGCGGTTGGTCGTTGGTGGGGTGGTTGGTGAGGGTGGTGGTTTAGGAAAGTTTGAGGACAGTAGCCCCACCTACCACAGGCTTTCAAGGCACTCCTCCTCCCCGCCCAACTCCCAACAGCTCCCCGACCCCCCTCCCCCCTAAACCGTAACCCCCAAAACCCTCCGACCTCCCTACCCACCCTTTGCCGTACTCCCACCAACCAACAACATTCCCCCACCACCACAACCACCACAACCACCACGCCCACCTGCGCCGTCGCCGCCAGACTGTCCGGCGGCGCCGTACGGGCCCGCTCCGTCAGCTGGTAGCGTGCCAACCGCTCCAGGGAACCTCCCTCCGCCGCCGCCGTCGCCGCCGCTTCACCCTCCGTCGCTCCTCCGCCCGCCGCCTCCGCCGCCACCGATGATCCCGCATCCTCAGACGCCCCGGCGGCGGCGGCGGCGCCGCCGCCGCCGCGGTCAATGAGCTCCAGGGTGGCCCCCGGCTGCGACGACGACGGCGGTTCGTACCCCGAAGTCTCCATCAGCTCGCCGTACACCAGCGCCGCCACCGCCAGCGGCGGCAGCGGCGCGCCGTTGGCGGCGCCGTCGCGGCCCGCCGCCGCCGCCGCCGCCTCCTCCCGCGCGATCACCCCATCGACCAGCTCCACCGCCCGGTGCAACTGCCCCGCGGCGGCGGCGGCGGCGGCGGCGCGCAGCGACGGCGCGAGCGCAGGCGGCAGTACGGCGGCGGCCGCGGGCGGCAGCTCGCCGGCGGGCGGCGGCACGGGGCGGCTGATGCGGCACTGCGGGGTGTAGGTGTGGGTGTGTGTGTTTCGGAGCAGGGGGGTAGGACCTAGGGCTTCCCCTCCCCCGGGGTATCCAGTGACAACGCAGTGATTGATACAACCGCCTCCTCCCGCATCAACGACCGCCCCCTCGCGTGGCTGTACATTACACTTCTATTCAAAACCCTAGAGATCCAACCTTCCGGGGCCCCGGGCGGCGCCCCTTCCTCCAGTCCTCACTCTCCTCATCCCACTTCCCCCGGGCCCCCGCTCCCCCTCCCCCCACCCGCCTACCAATTTGTCTACCAATTCCCTATACCTTCCCACCCACCCACCCCATCCCCCCTACCTGCACCTCCTGCTCCAGCGCCTCTCCGGGCCCCAGCAGCGGGGCCAGCTGACACACCAACTGCCGACCACTGGCCAGCAGCTGTGGGCGTGGGTGTGTGTGTGTGTGTGTGCGTGTGTGGGGTGGGGTGGGGAAGGGAGGGTTAGGGGCGGAGGAGGGAGGAGGTACAGGGAATCGGTCAACAATATGAGGGAAGGGGGTTTAATTAGAAGCAGCCCAGACACACCCAGCCCGGCGACAAAAACTGACCAGCGATAATCACCGGTACCTGCGAGGCAAAGGAGGAAATGCAAGGGAGGGAAAGCAAAGAAGCTGCGCCACCACCGGCGGCGCCATGCAAGTGCAGAAAACGCAAAGGGCGGTATGCAACCCAAACCCAACCCGGAATGATTACCTATGATGGAGAGCACCAAATTGAAGACCAGCAGCCAGAGCGGGCGAAATGCAAAGGGGAAGACGAAGTTAAAGTGAGGGGAGGGGGCGGCGCGGAGCGGGAGGGCGGCAAAAGGACTTAGTCCCCCTCAAGTGGTTGAGGTCCAAGCCCCTCCACCCCCTTCACCTCAGACAGGGAGGCATCTCCGCTGGCGCCCCAACAGCCGGTCGGCCAACCCACACTCCGAAACCAAACCTCAGCTCCGACGCCAACGGCTCACCCCCCGTCCCCCGGACCGCCTCCGTCCTCCAATTTCCTCCCTTCCCCCACCCCCACCCCCTCGCCGCGGTGCGTCCCCTGCCCCACCCCCGCACGCTAACCCACACGACTGCGTCCGCGCCCCCCAACACCGCAATCGGCTCCGTCCTCCTCAAAACACCCTAGATCCTACTCCAACTCGGCTGCGGATTACTACGATGACACCTGAGTTGCGGCTATTAGGGCCCGTACGGTATTCAATTCTTGGTAACCGGTCGGGTCTTTGTCGGATGGGGCTTCCTCTCGCCCTCAACACCCCCACCTGCAAGTGAGCCATCCGGGCCCAGTGCCGTAACTCCACCTCCGTCAGAGCCGCTACAGCCCCCGAAGCAGCAGCAGCAGCAGCCCCCGCAGCAGCAGCAGCAGCAGCAGCTGTAGAAGCAGCTGTAGCTCCGCCGGCTGCTGCCGCCGCCCGCTCCTTCTCCTGCTCCTCCTCCTCCGCCCCCAGCCACCTGGCGAGGGCCCCCCGGGGGGATGGCTCCAGGGGCATGCCCCCCAGCCAGTCGGGGCGGGACAGCAGCGCAGCCAGCGGGGCGGAGGCCGCACCTGAGGGCGGGTTGGAGGGGGGCGGGCGGGACGAGGGTTATTAAGAAACTGCCCAGACACACCCAGCCCGGCGGGACGAGGTGGGGGAGGAGTGGGGTCGGAGGGGGTCCAGGCAGGTAGACAGACGGGGTAAAGAAAGGTTGGAAAGGTTTAAGGCGGGACCGAGACAGGGATAAGGCGGGGCAAGAACAGGGAAAGTGTGGTGAGTGAGGAGCGGAGTTCTGGGGAGACCGCCAGCTTCCATGGCGAGGGGGGAAGAGGGGCTTTAGGGCCCTGGGACGGCTTCCGACTGCGCGGAATGCAGGAGGTCGCGGAGGTTGCGAGGCGGTGCCAACGGGGCGCAGGGGCGCAGGGGCAGCACCGGTGTACCCCGGGGGGGGGGGGGTAAAAAGAAAACAGCTCAAACACACCCCGGGGTGAGAGGGGGGTGAGAGGGGGGTGAGAGGGGAGTGATGGGGGAGTGATGGGAGAGTTCGGGACCCACCAGCCAGCTCCGCCGCACCCTCCACCGCCGCCGCCGCGGATTCGTACGGCCGCCCGCTGGCACCCGACAGCGCGGCCGCGGGTGCCGTCGACGACGACGACGACGACGACGACGGTGGCGACGATGATGACTCAGCGCCGCCGGCGCCCGCTGCCGGCGCCGCCGGCAGCGCCTCCGCCGGCAGCGCCAGCGTCGCCGCCGCCGCCGCCGACTCCGTCTCCGCCGCCGCCACTTCCCCTTCGGCTGGCTCCGCCGCCGCCTCCGCCGCGTCGGCGCCGGGCGCGGCCACCAACGTCGGTGCCGTACGAGCAGCGTACGACAGCTCGTACGAGCATTCCAGCACGAAGCGCGCCGGTGGCGGGCCGCGCAACAGCGTCGCCGCCGCCGCCGCTCCCCCCGCGCCGGGAGGGGGTACGACAGTGGTTCCCGGGGGGGCGGGGCGACCCGCGACACGGGCCCGGAACACCAACGTGTACCTGTACCAGCGTGGCGCCGTACGTTGCCGTACCGCCGTACCGAAGTACGACGGTGGTACGACGGCAGGCGGGAGAGGGGGGAGGA
>BDSI01000025.1:204897-306500 GCA_003117195.1 Eudorina sp. 2006-703-Eu-15 | reverse complement strand
CTTATCGCTCGCCACCGCCGTCATGCCGTAATCATGGGCGCGCGACGGCCGGCGCTCCCCATCCCGACCACATCCACAGCTCCCAATCTCCGGCGCGCCGCGCCGCCGCCAGCACCCGCCATCACCCCGAAACGTCCAAAGCGGTCCAGCTCCCCCATCCCCAAAGCGTGCTGGCCTCCCCCAACACCAACCCACAAGCTGCAGGTGCAAGCTACCGTATCCACTAGCGGCCGATAAAGAGATGACAACAACACCCGTGTTGCACCGCCGAAACACCCAGGGACATCCACCCCCGGCCGCACACCCCTCTCCGGAACCCTTGTACCCCACGGCGTGATCAAGAACAAGACCTATGCTAAAGGCCTAAAGCGGGGCTGGGGCCCCAACGGTGCGTTGGAACCTCCGCCCATCGTTGGCACCCAGCGCCCTTACGCGGTGTGAAGAAGATATGGACAGCCCCATGGGCGCTGGGGCGCCGTAAGAATCCCCCACCCCCCCCCACCCCCCCCACCCACCCTCGACCGCGCCACAGCAGGGTGCCAGACCTCCCGACGAGGTGCCGTACCCCGCCGTACTCCGCCAGACGCCTCATGCTGCCCCCCTTCACGACGGGCTTTGGTACGATCTCACAGCAACACCCCTGCCCCCTCCCCCTGGGCTGTTTCTTTGTAACCCCCTCCCCCTCCTTTCCATCCCCTCCCCCCCTTTACCCCCCCCCCTTTGGTGTGCCTCAACTCACCCTCCACGCCAGCCGCTGCGGCTCCGCGGGCGGTACCGCCGGCCACCCCCTCACGCTGCCGTTCTCCGACAGGCTGTACACCAGGCCGCTGCCCCGAACCGAGGGGCCCGAGTCGTGGGCCAGGGCCGCCACCGGGAAGTCCGCCGCCTTCCAGGACCCCACTACCTCGCCCCCGCCGCTGACGGCGGCGGCGGCGGCGGTGCTACTGCTGCCCGTGGTGGTGGTGGCGACGGTTCGGATGACGCCGTCGCCGCAGCCCAGCCACAGCAGCGGCCCGACCAGCGCCGCGCTGTGCAGGTGTACGGAGCGGCCGTAGTCACGGCTCCACAGCAGCCTGGGCGGGGGGGGGCGCGGGCGTAAAGCCGGGGCCGCCGGAGAGGATGGGGAGGGGAGGAGGCGGTGGGGCGGATGGCGTCGGTCGGTGGGTGGGTTGGGTGGAAGGTGGGTGGGTGGGCAGTTGGGTGGGTGGGATGTGAAGCGAGCCGGCCCTGGGGCCGTCCCATGGGGGACCAGGGGGGGAGGGGTCGCTCCGCCCGTCCCGCCACGGACCCCACCTCTTCCACCCCTAGCCCCCTCCACCCCATGCACCCCCGCAATTTCCTGTACGCCACACCCGCCCCCACACCCGCCCCCACATCCGCCCCCACACCCGCCGCCCCACCCGCCCCACACCCGCCCCCACACCCCCCCCCCCACCTGCCCCACCCGGCCCCCCACCCGCCTCCCCCTCCCCCCACCTGCCCCACTCGGTGTACTTCTCCAGCAGCCCCCGCTTGTAGACCACGTACACCGACTGGTCCAGCCCGGCACCAGCGCCACCACCTTGCCCCGGCTCGCGCCGCTGCTGCTGGCGCCCTGGTCCAGGCCGCTGCTGCCGCCCTCGCCCGACCCCACGCCGGTCGACTCCTGCGTGATTACAGGAGGGCGGATGGGGAGGGGGGGGGGGAGGGAGGGGGAGAAAGGAGGGGGAGGGAGGGCGGGGGTTCGAAAGGAGGGGGGGTCGCGACATGGAAAGGTTAGGTGGGTGGCCCCCACCCGGCCCCTCCCCCACCCGACCCCCACCCTCCCCCCACCCCCCCCCACCCCGGACCCCCCCCACTCTCACCCCCACCCCCACCCAGCCACCCCCATCCAGCTACCCGCACCCGACCCCTCCCCATCCAGCCACCCGCACCCAGCCACCCCCATCCAGCCACCCCCACCCCCGGACCTACCGCGAAGTTCTGTCGGATCTTCTTGCCCAGCTTGAACGCCAGCTTGGCCGCCCCCGCCAGCCCCTTGATGACCTGCTGCCCAAGATCCAGATCCGGATCCGGATCCCCCTCCCCCTCCTCGGGAGGATCCACCGGCAGGCGCTGACAGAAGGGCCGACTCATGGCGGCCGGGTCCAGGCCCTGGGGGGTGGGGGGTGGGGGGAGGAGTTGGGTGTTGGGGGGGTATAGGACATTGGTAGTAGAAAATTTGTGGGGTTTGGGGGGGGGAGTTGGGGGTTAGGGATGGGTGAAGGAAATCGGTAGACCATTGGGGGGAGGGCAGGTGGGGGTTGGTGCGTTGGTGGGAGGAGGGGGTGGGCGGGGTTGGGGGAAGGTTGGGGGGAATTACAGAGGTGGCGGTTTGGGTGGGGGGAGGTGGAGGGGTGTGCAGGTGGGTGGGTGTGGGGGTGTGTACGTGGGTGGGTGGATGGATGGGCGAGGCGCAAAGGGCGGCGGGCGGGCACGCCAGGGGCCGGGGCACGAGCAATGTACGACTGACCGTCCAAACATGACTGACCGTTAGGCTAACCGCCCGGGCTCAACCAATTGTTAGTTCCCTCGGTGGTTCACATTGCAGAACACAGCACCGCATCCCTCCTCCCTGCCCCCTCCCCTTCACCGGACCTTTGCTCTGGCAACAGCAGCGCAGTTTGTAGACGTGTATACGTCTACAAATGTCTACAAATTTCCTATATCCTCCCTGGCCCCCCAACCCCCCGGGCCCCCGCGCCCAGACCCCCACCGTCTGCGAGTTGATCTCCATCAGCTGCGGCGCCGCCGCCGCCGCCCCGCCGCCCGTGTCGCCCGCGCAGCTCCCCGTCACGGCGGCGGCGCCGTACCCCGCCGCCCCCGCCGCCGCGCGCGCCTCCGCCGACGTCCCCCCGGGGTTGAGTGCCCCCAGGAATTCGCCGTCGTAGGCGCCCCACAGCGCCATCCCCAGCCGCCCAGCCGACCACACCACCCGGCCGCTCGGCCCCAGACACAGCCGCCGCGCCTTGCTGTGCGCGCGCTGCGGCCCCCCCGCGCGGGCGGCGAAGCTCTGCGCCCGGCGGCACTCGAACAGCTTGGCGGGGGCGCGCAGGCCTGGGGGGGGGTGTTTTGGGGGGAGGGTGTTTTGGGAGGCAGGGGTGTTTTCGGGTGGGGGGGGTGGGGGGGGGGGGGAGAAGTCCGGCAGGAGAGGGGTGGGGGGCGGGGTGAGGGTGGGGGTGGGATGGGGGTTGGGGTTGGGGTGGGAGTGGGAGTGGGATAAAGGCGCCTGCAGCATCATTCCACAGCTGCAGCAGCAGCAGCAGCACCGGTATGTACGCAGGTCCGCTCCCCAACCCGCCTCTCTCACACCCCGTCAAACCCCCATCCTTCTACACCCCCATCCCTCTACCCCTCCCCAACTCCCCCTCCTCCCCACTTCCACCCACCCACTCCCCCCTTCCCACTCACCCCCCCACCCTTCTTCCTGTTTTCGTTTCCTTTTAACCCCACCCCCTTTCCCAGTCGAACCGTCGCTCTGGCAGCAGCGCAGCTTGAAGTATCTACCAATTTCCTACACCCCCCCCCAATCCTCGACCTCCCCGACCTCCCGACTCCACCCCCACCCACCCGGCACGCCAAACTGGTACTGCCAGGCCCGTATGCTGCCGCTGGAGGAGGCCGTCCAGAGATCTCCCCAGGGGGTCAGGGTCATCCCGGTGATCTTGCCGCGGACGTGGGCCTGAGGGGGGTGGCGGAGAGCGGGGGGGGGGCGGGGGGCGGCGGGGGTTAAAAAAGAAATACCCGGGGGCGGGGGACAGGGAAGGACAGAGTGGGAGAGAAAGGGGGGGCAGACGGGTGATAGGGATTGGTGGCCATTGGGGGTGGTGGTGGTGGCGGGGGCCGGCGAGGGATGGGAGGGATGGGGGGGCGGGCAGGGAAGGCTAAGTAGGAGGGAGGGGGGAGCAGACGAGTCATGGGGATGCGGGGGGTGGGAACAGGGAAAGGCGAACGGCGGGACCTGGGTGGGGAAACCCCGGCGGACCGGGAAGGGGGGCCCTCAGGCCGGGGGAAGGAGGATGAGGTGAGGATGCCTGCCCACCCCCTCTGTCCGCCTTACCCACCCCTTCTATCCGCCTACCCAACCACCGCCATAACCCCACACCCACCCTCCAGTGGTGCTGGTACGTGGCCACCCTGCCCGGCTCCACCGTCCAGCACACCACACGGCCGTCCTTGTGGCCTGCGGGGGCAGGGCGGCGTGATGGGGCGGGGGCAGGGGCCGCGTGAGGGGGTGGGGGCAGGGGCGGCGTGACGGGGCGGGGGCGGGGGAAGTGAGGGTACAGCTGATTGGGAGGGCGGGTGCTGGAGTCCTGCAGACATGAATCACTGCGCTTGGGGCTGGGGTGGACCAGGGGGGAGTTGAGTGGTATAGGGCACGGGGCGTACGGCGGATGGGTTGCCGCGTTCCCACCGCCGCGGGAACAGGGTGACCTTAATCCCGTCCACACTGTACGGCTGCCAGAGCTCCAGGGAGGGATGGGCGGGGGTGGTTGGGGGGGTGGGGAAGGGTTCGTTGAGCCCGACGTCGGCGGTCATCGGTTATCGGTTACTGGTTCTCTGGTGCGGTGTCGCTGTCTTGTTGACATAAGTGGGGCGGGGGGGGGGGGAGGGGGATGCGGGGAGGGGGGGGAGCGGGGGGTGGGGGAGTCGGAACCCGATCTAGCAGCCGGCCTAGCGGCCCCCCTCGACCTAACCCCTGAAACCCCCTGACCCCCCTGATCCCCATCGCGGCCACCCCAACGCTCCCCCGTGCTTTCCCCCAACCACCACCACACCAGCCCGGCAGCAACCACCCACCGCAACTAGAATACACCCACCCGCCCCTGGCTTTTATCCAAGTCATCCCCACCTACCCCGCCCCCCCACCTGCCCTTGGCTTCCAGCAAACTACCCCACCCCACCCCGGCCCCATTCCCCCACACCCCACCCCACCCCACCCCACCCCACCCACCCCACCCTCCCCTCATTAGACAACCAAAACAATTTTCCGATTCTTCTTACTTGGTTTTGGCAACACCGACGCCTACACCGTCGTCGTCGCTGGCGATCCATGGTACTGTACCAATTTCTCCGGTCGAACCGTCGCTCTGGCAGCAGCGCAGTTTAAAAATGTCGACCAATTTCCTATATCACACCCACCCACCTCCCCTTCCCCCCCTTCCCCCCCTTCCCCCCTTCCCCCCCTTCCCCACCCACCCGACCCTCCTCCTCCCACCCACCCACCCACCCACGCACCCGTCCACAGGCAGCCGCTCACGTCATCCAGCAACATGGAGCACGTCACCGGCACCTCCGGCACCGGCGGCAAGATCAGCACCGACGCCGCCGGCGCCGAGTCGGGGTCCTCCTTGCTCCGGTTCGCCGCCACCCCCACCGCCGCCCCCGCCGGCGCCGCAAAGTGCGGCCCGCACGCCGACGGCGGCGGCGGCGGCACGTGTCCGGCCGCCGACTGCCCCGCCGCCGCCGCCCCCGGGTGCAGCCACCACTGCAGCGCCGCCACGCCGTCGACCCCCGGCGCCGCGAACAACATGCCCATGCCCGCCGCCAGGCGCTTCGGCCAGGCAGCTTCCTTGGGCTTCAGCGGCGGCAGCCGGACCTCGATGCAGATCTGGTCGGGCAGGGGGCTGGCGGCTTTGAGCCCGGTGGGCTGCGTCACCAGGGGGAAGCCGCGGTGGCGAGCGGCGGCGGCGGCGGAAGGGCTGGAGGAGGAGGGGGAGGCGGGGGAGGCGGCGGCGGCGGCGGCGGCGCGGGCCGTGACCTCCTGAAGACCAAATATATCTTCGTCGGCGTCAAAGGCGGCCCAGCCGGGCGCGGCGGCGGCGGCGGCGGCGGTGGCGGGGGCGAGGGGCATCGCGGCGCGGGCCAGCGGCGGCGGCGGCGGCGACGCCGCCGACGACGACGAGGCGGCGGCGAAGCTGGCGGCGAGGGAGTCCGCGGATGGCAGCGCCACGGCCTCCTCGTACGACGGTGGCGGCATGGGGCCGCCGCCCGCCGCCGCCGCCGCCGGCGTGTCGCCCGGTGCCGCCATGGTCAGGGCGTCCAGGTACGGCGGCGGGAGAGGCCGGTGGGGCGGCGGTGCCGTACGCGGGGCTGGGTTGAAGAAGCTGCCGGCAGACGTCGGCGCGGGGGCGCGGGGGAGGTCCAGGGCCATCAGGTACGGCGGCGGCGGCGGCGGAGCCGCCGCCGCCGCCACAGCCGCCACTGACGCTGCCGGCTGCAGCTGCTGCTGCTGCGGCGGCGGTGCCGGTGGCGGTTGTTTCTGCTGGTGATGGTGGGTTGCGGACGGCGGCGACAACTGCGGTGACCTGAGGTCCGACCGGGCGACGGCGCCGTACCCCCCGGGGGGTGTGGAGGTGGAGGTGGGGCCCTCCACGGCGCTGCCGAACCCCGCCATGTCGAGGAGGGCGCCGGAGCCCGCCCGGGGCGGGGCCCCCGGCGGCGGGGCCCAGGCGGCGGCGGCGGAGGAGGAGGAGGACGGCCCGGGTGGGGAGCTGGAGCCTGACCGCATCGGCGCGAGGGGGGCCGCCGTCGGCGCTGCGGCAGCAGCAGGCGGCGGCGACGGCAGAGGAGGTGCGGGGTGCGGGTGGTGCTGATGGAGCGCCGCAAAGGTCGGGAACACCGACGAGGATGCGGGCGCCGCTGCCTGCGCGAGTAGAGGCGGCGGGACTGCCCGCGGCGGGCCCGCGACGCCCGCGCCCGTCCCGCTTGCGGCGGCGGCGGGTACGGCGGGTACGGCTGCAGCATATGCCGCCGCCGCCGCCGGCGGATGCCCCAGTGAATTGTGAGGTCCCAGCGAAGGGCCCGAGGCCTCCGCGGCGGCGGCGGCGGCGGCGGCGGCTGGCTGAGCCCTGGCGGCGGCCATGGGTGGCGGTCGCGGCAGGGCGGGCCGCAAGGACAGGTCCGCGAAGGGATCCAGGCTGCGGATAACCGACGTCGCTGTCGGCGCCGCCGCCGTCGTGGAGGCGGACGAAGGGTTGGCAGCACTGGCGGCGAAGGGGTTGCTACTGCTGCTGGTGGTGGTGCTACTGCCGCCGCTGATGGTGGTGGTAGTGGTGCTACTGCCGCTGCCGATGCTCCCCCGAGCGGCCGATGTGGGCGGTCGCGGCAGTCTGAAGCCGGAGCCGCCCACGGCGGCGGCGGCACCCGCGGCTGTAGCAGCAGGAGCAGCAGCAGCTGTAGCAGCTAGCGGGCCCGGCGGGCTGCTGGCGGCGGCGGTAGGAGGCGGCGCGGCGCCGCCGTACAGGGCCGCAAAGGTGGGGAAGGCCACCGGCGGCGCCGGCGGCGACGCGGCCGGCGCAGCCGGCTTGGTGGAGCCTTCGCCAGGCAGGACCGGCCTTGGGCTGATCGCTGCCGGCCCGGACAAAACGCCCACTGTCGCGGCTGCTGTGGCCGGTGGTGGTGGTGGTGGTGGCGGTGGTATTGTTGGCGCTGTTGTGGTTAGCGGGGGACGCGGGCTGTACGACGCCGATGGCGGGGTCGCAAAGGACGTGTCGGGCGCGTCGAACCGTTCCATCCAGCCGCCCGGGGGGCCAGAGAGGGGCGGCGCTGGGGGCGCGGCGCCGGCCGCCGGGAAGGGTGCGGCCGGCGGCGGGGGCGGCACAGCCGCGAAGTTCCCGACGCTTCCGGCGCCATTGGCGTCGTCGTCAAAGGAGACCCAGCCTGTGGAAGGAGCTGCTGGAGGCTGGGCCTGCATCGCCACGTTTTGAGATCGCGATGGTCGCGGGTTCGAGAGTTCGGACGGGGCGAGGGCTGACGGCGGCACGCCGCTGGGGTTGCGTCAGAGGTCAAACCCAGATCCAAATCCCGAGCAGGTCACTGCACTGCAGCACGAGGGAATGGAATGGGGGAGGGGGGGAAGCCTCGGGTCGGTGGCAGGCGGCTGGGACATAAAGTGAGTTGGGGCTGGCCCGCGGGGGTACGTGACAGACAGCACACGCCGAGTTCTGTCAGCTCCCCCAGAGGCCGAGATGCTCACCCCAAAGGGAGTGCAGCTGCTCAAACCAGCCGCAAGGAGTACTTAAAAAGTTCTCTCCAAAAGCGCCCTCTGCTGTCGCAGCGCGCATCAGGTCCTATGCAAGGCGATAGGATCGTCCGCCATAAAAACTGACAGGAACACCTTACTTCCTGTGCATTTTGTAAGTCACTGTAAAGGCCTTGAGGCCCAGAGGTAAAGCCTCGGTAGGTGCCAGACAAGTGAATGCAAGTGTCCGTCAGCAACGCTTACAGTTTTCTACAGTAGTGGTAACGGCAAAGTCGTAAGGGAGTGGACTATTGAGATGCATGCTAATTAGGGAGTTTAGAGCCTCAGGGGCCGTCTTAGGAGACGTACTCATTACGGCAAATTGGTTTGGACAGCCTATTGTTCTGCGAGAGCATTCGGACAAAGCCACAACGGGAAGATTTTTTCACTATACAGATGTGTGCTTGTGAGTCGAGCTTACGCTGCAGACAAGGGCAGGTGCAAAATAGTGTTCAGGGAGATGCCTGGAGACATCAACCGTGTAGTTCCGTCCCCTCACGAGCCTGGTGTTTACTATGTTGATCGAGACACCTGGCAGGTATGAATTGGCGTGCATCGTGCGGCGAGGCCTCTGGGACAGCTGACGTCGGAACAGATTCACGGGACGAGAGCGAACCGTCGCAGGTTGGCGCACGCTATGCGCTTCAAAAGGTCCTCGGAACGGGCTCATTCTCTGCTGTGTGCCTGGCACACGATAACCTTGAAGGGGACAAGGTAGGGAGGGTTTCTGACTTTCTGTCTGGGGGTTACAGTTTGGGGTTCAGCTGCGCGCACGCGGTACAACGTGTGGTCATTTCTATTGTGAGAGCCGCGCTCATGGTTACCTCTATCAGGTCGGAAAGCCTTGCCTCGCCTTCCTTCCTTGAACACTTTGCGGTTGACGCGGTTGACGTGACGCTTTGTCCGCTCAAAGCGAACGTTTTTCCATTTGGGTTCAGCCCTAGTGATTTTGCTTGCTGTGATTTTGCTTGCTGTGCTTGAAAGGTCTTGGGGATGTAACCCGCCGCCGAACTGTGACCCTCCAGGCCGAGGGCGCAGGTACCCACTGACCCACTGACTGGCCCCCACTGCTCCCCCCCTTGGCCCTATGCTGCTGTCCTGCCCTCCCCCCTTCCCCTCCCCCGAGTTTGATTATGTCTACCAATTTCCTATATCCCCCTCCCCCTCCTCTCCCGCCCCCTCCCCCGATCTCCTTCCCCTCCCCCGATCTCCTCCCCCTCCCCCGATCTCCTTCCCCTCCCCCGATCTCCTCCCCCTCCCCCTCCCTCCCTGTTGTCGGCGCCGCGCGCCCTGGCGGCCCAGGTGGCGATGAAGCGCGTGGGCGACGTGTTCGCGAGCCCGGACAACGCGAAGCGGGTGCTGCGGGAGGTGTGCATCATGCGCCGCCTGGAGGTGCGAGCCCGGTGGGGGGGGCGGGGGGTGCGGCCCCGGGGGGAAGGGACGGCCTCCGGGGGGAAGGGGCGGCCCCGGGGGGAAGGGGCGGCCCCGGGGGGAAGGGGCGGCCCCGGGGGGAAGGGGGCGGCATCATGCGTCCCTTTTCCCCCTTCCCCCCTTTTGGATCTTTGCTCTGGCAGCAGCGCAGTTGTAACATGTCTACCCATGCCCCGACCCGCACCCACCCAACCCCCATCTCTGGACCCTCCACCCACCTACTTCACCCATCCACCCACCCATCCGCTCACCCACCACACTTACCCCCCCGCAACCTCGCCCTTCACCCGGTCCCAACCGCAGCACCCCAACATCATCCGGCTGAGGGACGTGTTCCTGAAGCCCTCCCCCACGGGTATGGGTTGGGGGGAGGGGAGGAGGGTTTTAGGGGTGGGGGATTAGGGGGGTAGGGGGAGGCGGGGTGATGGGGCCTAGGGGGGGTGAAGGAAGGAGAAGGGCAAGGTCCACAGAGGCGCGGTCCAGCCCCCAGTCCAGCCCAGCTCAGCCCGCAGAGCTCGCTAGGGGGGTCCATAGGGCCCTGCTGGCGGCGGAAACCAGCGCACGGAGGCCAGGGAGCGTGGAGCGCTGGCGCTGCTGGCGACAGACGGTGTGTGCTGACTGCGGTCGGCAATTCCCCTTATGCCTTCCTCCCCGCCCGCCGCGCCCCCCCCCGGCCGCCCCCCCCGGCCGCCCCTCCGCAGGCAAGTACGTGTTCCGCGGGGGCCGTCTGGTGCCCACCAGCTACGACTGCTACATGGCCCTAGAGTACTGCGACCAGGTGAGGGGTGGGGGTCGGGGTGGGGGGGAGTGCTGTGAATCCCAAGGAAGGTGGGGGTGGAGAGGGGGTTGGGTGGGGGGGAGATACGTGCCAGGGGGGGGGCGGGTCCTCCTCTTCCCTCTCCTCCCGTTCAACCCGCACACCCTCCACCCCTCCCCACTCCACTCCGCCGCGCCCTCTGGGGCGGCATCCTCACTCCCATGCTGACCCCCTCATCCGCCCTCCCTCGCTCCCGCTCTTTCCCTCTCTCCCTCCCTCCCCCGCATCCTCCCTCCCGCTCTCCCCCTCCCTCCTCCTCCCCCCTCCCCTCCACCCCCTGCCAGGGCGACCTGTTCAACATGCGCGGCCAGCTGCCCGAACACGAGGTGCGGAGCCTCATGTGGCAGCTGCTGGGGGCGCTCAGGTGGGGAGCGGAGAGGGAGGGGGAGGAGGGAGGAAGGGGACGGGGACGGGGCGGCGGGCTTGAGTCCGCGTACCTGCGTCCCATGTTTGTGTGTGTCGGGGGGGTGGAAGGGGAGGAGGGGCTGGATGGAAGGGGTGTCCCTCTCGGTGTGTGGCCTGTGGGGCAGCCTCCGTCGGTCATCCAAGTGAACTGGCGAGTGAGCCCAGCCCAGCCCAGCCCAGCCCAGCCCAGCCCAGTGGCCACCGTGGGGTCCCACCGGCTTCTGTCCTTTCCAATCCCCCCTCCTTCCCTCCCTCCCTGGCCCCCCTGGAGCTTCGGAACTCGATGAAGCCCAAGTCATCAAGTGGTGCCCAGCTGGCGCGCCTGTCTCCCCCCTCTCCTCCCGTTGTGCGCTTCTCCGGCCTCCCGGCCGGGCCCTACCTCACCGCAACCCAACCCCCCTTGATTATATCTACCAATTTCCTATACCCACCCTTCACCTCCCCGACCTCCGCCTCCCCCCCCTGCCCCGACCTCCTCTCCCGCCCCTCCCCCGCCCCGGCAGGTACCTCCACGGCCTCAACGTGTGGCACCGGGACATCAAGACGGGCAACCTGCTGCTCACACTGCACGAGGGCAGGAGGGTGCTCAAGGTGGGCCTGTGGGGGGGGAGGAGGGGGAGGGGGCAGGAGGGTGCTCAAGGTGGGGGGGGAGGAGGGGGAGGTGGCAGGAGGGTGTTCAGTGGGTTTGTGGGGGGAGGGGGAGGGCGAGGGAGAGGGGGCGGAGGGCGGGGAAGGGGGCCCAGTAGCGCGTAATGATACATGCATTCACATATCGGGACGTTTGTACGGACGCGGTGGGTGGGAGGGTTAAATTGAGAAAAATAAATAAACCCGTAGAACGAACCCGGGCACACCCGGGGGGGAGGGATATGCTGCACTGCACTGGCTCTGGCGCTGGCTGCTGCTGCTGCTGCTGCTGGGAGGGGGGCCCGGACGCGCCCACCACGGCACAGCCCTGCGTGGCAGCCCTCTTCCCATAATGTAAGTGTGTGAATGTGTGTGGGATGGTGCCACCCGCAGGTGGCCGACTTCGGGTCCGCGCGCTCCGCCCAGGACGCCACCACCACCGCCGCCACCGCCACCGCCACCCTGGCCGCCAACGGCGGGCCGGCGTCGGCGTGCATGGGCCTGCAGGACGGCGACTGCGGCCGGTGAGCCGGCGCCGGGGGAGGCGGGGGGCGCGGGGGCGGGGGTGGGGAAGGGCTGGGCTGCGGAGACCGACCGACACCGCCGACCTAGCTGCTGCTGCTGCGGCGGCTGCGGCCGCCCTTCCCCGCCCCAGGGCCAAATTGAATCCAACGAATCCAACGTCCTGTACCCCCATAGGTTGCCCATTTGGACGGGCGGGGAGGGGCGCACGTCCCCCCCTGCTGCTGCTAGCCCCGTCTCCCCACCACCACCACCACCACCCCTGGAGCAGTTCCCTCCGTCTGGTCCGGTCCCTGTCAGGCCCCAATGAGGTTTCGGCACGGCGAGGGCACTGGTTGTTCTCTTTCTGGGTTGCTCGCTCAGCCCTGTTTGTCCGCTGCCCTACGAATCTCTTCCGATACACACAGCCACTTACGCAGCATAAAGCACTGACCATGATAAATAGTTGGCTCCTCAGTGCCGAACTAACCAAGGCGGTCGATAGCAAGCCGAACCAAGCGATGTCGGATGCCTTCACCACCGAACTCGACAAGCCGAAGCGCCATGGTTGTTCTCTTTCTGGGTTGCTCGCTCAGCCCTGTTTGTCCGCTGCCCTAGCTGAGGAGTCACGGAGCATAGGCTCGCGAAAGCCTACCACCGGATTCCCTACCTGCAACGGGTCCTGCCCGCGCAAGCGAGACACACCGCCATTGCTGACATTGCTGACAGTAGCTGTGCTGAATGCCAGGCATCGCCGCGCCGTTCAGGGACGGCGACTGGTCCCTCCTCGTATCCTGTCACGTTACATGACCCGTGGCTGTCTCTATCGCTCAGAAAAGAGGCAATGAGCTCACGCTTCGGTCTTGGAGAGAAAGAGAACAACGTCGAGCTTCGCTCGCGTTGCCACATAAATAGCAGCCCAAACGACCGTACGATCGCCTGCCGTACAACCACCAGTACGTCATAACCAACCAACCTGCTCGGGAACCGCAACGGGACAAAACACCAACGGTGCCTGACATCCCCGCTGGTAGTCCCCGGCAGCAAACACAACGCACAAACACACACACGCACACACTTTGCAGGTTAATATGGTAAGCTTGGTTTGGGTCGGGCGGGTCTCTTATCTAAACACACGTTTGCTGGGTTGGGCGGGTTCATTCCCTAAACACATACACATACATCTGCCCACGCAGCCGCCTCCCCCTCCTCCCAAACACACCCGCCCGCCTTACCCCGCCCGCCTACCCCTAACCCCGCCCGCCCGCAGGGACGCCCCCTCCCTCTCCCCCGGGGAGCCCTCCCTGGAGAGCTTCGACGCCATGGACCTGGAGGAGCAGGATGAAGTGGGCGGGGGCAGCGGAGGCAGCTTCTCCCGGCCGCAGCCGCCGCCGCTGCGCCCCAGCGTGGCGGGCTCCGCCCCCGCCGCGGCGGCGGCGGGAATCCTTGGCGGCGGCCCCGGCGGCGGCGGCGGCGGCGGCCTGGTGGCGGTGCCTGCGCCCGAGGGCGGCTATCAGGCGCCGCTGACCTCGCTGGTGTGCACCCCCTGCTACCGGGCCCCCGAGGTGGTCATGTCGCGGGGGGGCTACAGCAGCGCCATCGACATGTGGTCGGCGGGCTGCGTGTTCGGGGAGCTGCTGCAGCGGGCGGCCTACCTGGGCAAGGCGTCCACGCCGCACCTGCAGGTGAGGTACCGGACGTGCTCTTGGGGGGGAGGAGAGGAGGGGAGGGGGAAGGGGACTGCCGTACCGTGCCGTACGGCACCTTCCAGGGCGGGGGAGGGGGCGGGAAGGGGGGGAACGCGCCTGCTGCGTTGGGCTGCACAGGCCGTCCGCTCCGTACCGGCAGGTGCAAGGGTGGGTGCCGTATAGTACGGGGCATTTCCTCATGGTTGTCGTACAGTACGGCACGGTACGTTACTGTGGGAATGGGACGGGGATGTGCAAGACGAGATGTGTTGTGCGTTGTATGGGATGGCGACGCCGGACTGCGTACGACACGATGACACCCGGCACCCGGGATGCCCAGTTCCGTACCGGAGGGTGTGTAGAACTGAGCCGTGTGTGTTTATGCGTGTGTGTGTCGCCGTCACCCGCACCCCCTGCCCCGTTGTCCCTCACCCCGGCCCCTTCCCCGCCGCCGCCCCCCACCCCCCATCCCCTCCTCCCAAAAATGTCTACCAATTTTCTATACCCCCCCAACCCGCTCCCCCAACACCCCCACCCCACCCGGGGGCAGGTCGCCCCCGTGTTCGCGATCACGGGCAAACCCCTGACCCCCCACGCGGGCCAGCGGTACGGCGCCGGACTGGAGCCCGGGGGCGGCGGCGGCGCCGCCGCCGCCGCCAGCTGCACCTCCTCCGCCTACGCGGAGCTGTCAGCGCTGTTCGCCGTCATCGGCACCCCCGCCTGGGCCTGCATCGAGGGCGTGCGCAGCGAGGCGTGGCGCCGCTACCTGTACCGCATACCGGGGAGGTAAGGGGCATAGGAAATTGGTAGACATATTTATACTGCGCTGCTGCCAGAGCCAGGGAGGTAAGGGGGTGTTGTCAGGCGCAGGCAGGGCAGGAGTGCGTGATATGCAAACGGCACAGCGAAGCCCGGGGAATGCCCGTATGGGGGGCACTGGAGGGCCAGCAGCGCAGCGGCAGCTCCCGCTGGAGGGGGGCGGCTCAGCTGCGGTGGAGGTGGTGGGAGGCAGCGCCGCGCACCCCGGAGGGGTGCAGGAAATTGGCATTCGAACATACGGTATTCAAACTGCGCTGCTGCCAGAGAGCAAACAAAAGTCCGGTGAAGAATCAACTGTACCAGGATCTCCAGCGGGGGGGTGTTGTAGGGGGGGAGGTCCAGTTGGGGCTGGGGGCTGGGGGCTGGGGCTGGGGCTGGTAAGAGTGGTGGTGGGTGTGCGACTGCTGCCGCTGCCGAGCACCGACCAGGGTGCAGAGCTGAGGGCGCAAAGGCCACATCACACATCACCCACCACCGCCGCGGCCACCGCCCGCCGCCGCCGCCAGCGCGACCCCACTGCGTCCTCCCCCGCCCCCGGCCCGCACGGCACATTTTGTATATGTCTGTATGTCTATATGTCTGTATGTCTATATGTCTGTATGTCTATATGTCTGTATGTCTATATGTCTATACCAATTTCCTCCTGTAACACCCTCTCTCAACACCCTCTCCCCCCCCCTCCTGCCACCAGGGCGCCCACCCTGCACCGGCGGTTCAGCCCGGCGGGTGAGGTGGCGGTGGACCTGCTGGCTCGGCTGCTGCAGTTCGACCCGGGGCGGCGGGCGGGTGCGGAGGAGGCGATGGCGCACGAGTACTTTGCGATGATGCACATGGAGGCGCAGATGGCGGGTGGGTGGGGGCGGGGGGCGGGGGTGGGGGAAGGGGGGGGGGGTGGGGGAGGGGTGGATGGGTGGTGGGGTCCGGGGTTATAGGACATTGGTAGACATATTCGAACTGTGCTGCTGCTGCTGCTGCTGCTGCTGCTGCCAGAGGCAAGGGGAGGCCCAGGACAGGTCCAGGACAGGGCGCTGGGTCCCGGGGGGTTGAAGGGCACTGGGTCCCGGTTGAGGACGGAGTGGTGGTGGTCGTCCAGCACCGTAACGGGGAGGGGGGTTTGCGGCGGAGGTGGACCGGAGGGTTTGGGCCGGGTGGTTGGTTGATTGATTGGTTGGTTGGCTCCGGAGCTGCACAGGATACGGCAGCCCCCTCTGGGGATCCCCCCGGTACCGATCCATACGCTTCATGGTAATGCTCCTGGTCCTGGTCCTGGTCCTGGTCCGGGTCCGGCTTCTGTCCCCTCACAACACTCCACCAAGTCCCCCCCGCATCCCCTTGCCGCCTCTGCCCCTCCCTCCCTTTTTACCCCTGCCCTCTGCGCCCTGCCCTCAGCGCCCTGCCTCTGCCCCTCCCTCCCTTTTTACCCCTGACCTCTGCGCCCTGCCCTCTGCGCCCTGCCTCTGCCCCTCCCTCCCTTTTTACCCCTGCCCTCTGCGCCCTGCCCTCTGCGCCCTGCCTCTGCCCCTCCCTCCCTTTTTACCCCTGCCCTCTGCGCCCTGCCCTCTGCGCCCTGCCTCTGCCCCTCCCTCCCTTTCCACCCCTTGCCGCCTCTGCCCCTCCCTCCCTTTCTACCCCTGCCCTCTGCGCCCGCCCAGTTTGTTCCAGTTACCCCTCCGCCCCCGCCCCACCTTGACCTCCTCCCCCTCTCCCCTATGTCTACCAATTTGCTATATCCCCTCTCCCCCCCCGACCCTTTGTTTCCCGCAGCCACGGGCCTGGCCCATGACAAGGAGTCCCCCCTGGGGGCCCGCACCCCCCTCCACCCCACTGCCTCCACCCCCGGCCCCACCCCCACGCCCACCCGGAGGCGGCGAGGCCCGCAGCCCACGGGCGCAGGACGCAACCGCCTCAGCAGCAGCGGCGGCGGCGGCGGCGGCGGCGGCGGCGGCGGCTCGGCGCTGTTCCGGCGGCCGGGCGCCTCCGCGGACGGCGACGACCGAGGAGTCATCTGGCCTCGCGCCGCTAGGCCGCCGGCGTCGTCCCGCTCCGCGTCCGCGTCGGGCACGGCGGCGGCGGCTTCGCCGCCGCCGCCGCCGCCGCTGCCTACATGGCCGCCCGGCCGCGCCGCGTCGCGGCCATGCAGCGGTGTTGGCTCCAGGGACGCGGAGTGGGAGTGGGAGGGGGAGGGGGAGGGGGACTGCGAGCCGTCCTCCTCCCCCTCCTCGGATATGGAGGTGGAGGCGGAGGGGGAGGGGGGGCAGGCGAGGGGTGCGGGTGCCCCCGCGTCGGTCAGTCCGAGCGGCCGACAGCTGGCCGGTCGGGGCTCAGCCGGCGGCGGCGGGGGCGGCGGCGGAGGCAGAGGCGGCTGCTCGCTGCTGACGAAGCGGAAGCAGCTGGAGTACCCGGGGGAGGAGCAGGAGGAAGGGGAGGGGCAGGCGCAGGAGCGGCCGCCGCCGCCGCCGCCGCCGCTGCCCGGGCAGCAGGAGCAGGAGCAGGGACAGCTGCAGCGGCAGTTTGCGGAGGGGCCCAACGGCGCGGCGGTGGCGGCGGCGGCGGCGGCGGGAGGAGCTGCCCAGACCCAGGCCCAGGCCCAGGCCCAGGCCCAGACCCAGGGGCAGGCCGGCAACGGGGGGCTGGCGAGGCGGTCGCTCAGGTGGGTGGGTGGCTCCGGGCACTCCGAGGACTCCGGGGACTTGAGAAGGGTGTGGGGTGTGGGGTGTGGGGTGTGGGCCGTCAGGGCTGTTGGCACTGCCGTCCGGTAGCCCCCACCCGCCCACCCGGCCGCCAACCCGCCCGCTTCCCTGCATCACCCCACCCCACCCCGCTGGTGCAGCTTCTGGCAGATCGACGAGCCGGCCCTGGCCCTGGCGGCGCTGGAGGCCGAGCTGGCAGCGCTAGTGCCGCCCACCGCGGCCACATCCTGCTCCGCCGACCTCACCGACCTCCGGCGGATGCCCGCCGCCGGGTTGGACCGCGCGCGCGCCGCCACCGCCTCGCAGACGCCGGAGGCCCTCGCGGCCCTGGAGGCGTGTCAGGACCGGCTGCGGGAGATGCTCGAGCGCGAGTGCGCGGAGCACGCCGCCCGGGCGGCCGCGCACCGCGACGGGGCCGCCGCCGCCGCCGCGGCGGCGGCGGCGGCGGGCGCGCGGGGGCCGCGCGCCGCCGCCTCGGGCGGCGGCGGCGGCGGATCCGACAGTGGCGGCGGCGGCGGCGGCGGCGGCGGCCGCGGCGGCGGCGTGCGTCGCAACCTGTCGGAGGGGGTGCTGGTGGGGGCGGACGGTCAGCTGCTGGGGGGCGCGGCGGGAGCGGCGGCGCTGTACGGCCACCTGCGACCCGACCCGGGGCAGCAGCTGGACCCGTCCGTCATCGGTAGGTATGACGGTGCTACGGTCGGTGTGTCGTATACCCGGTATCCCGCACCCGATTTGTCGTACCATGGTATGTCGTATACCGATGTTGATGGGTTGGTCATGGGTACGCCGCAGTTCCGCACCACGCCGTCAACCTCTCCCCCGCCATCAACCTCTCCCCTTCCCCCCTCCCGAGTCTTTATCGGATATTCGCTCTGGCAGCAGCGCAGTATAAGTATGTCTACCAATTTCCTATACTCCCCTTCCCCCTTCCCCCCTCCCTCTCCCCTTCCTCCCCTCCCCCTCCCCCTCCCCCCTTCCCCCTCCCCCCCGCCTCCAGGCTACGAGCGCGTCCCTTACCACGCCGACGCGGCCGCCGCCCGCCTTGAGCCCGAGAAGCACCTGTGGGCCGGGCGGCACGGCGAGTGGACGCAGTCGTCTCTGGCGGCGCAGCGGCGGGAGGCGGCGGCGGGCCCCAGCGCGGGGACGTGGGGCGTGACGCTGCTGCCGCCGGGGCTGGACGCGGCCACGGCGGCGGGCAGGGCGTACCTCGACTGTGTGAGGTCGCAGCAGGCGCGGTGATGGGGTGAAGGAGGGTGGACAGGGTGGGGGATGAAGGGGGTGAAGGGGAGGGGGTTGAAAAGAAAAACAGGGGAGGGGTGGACGGGGGATGAGCGCCGTGAAGGGGAGGGGAGGGGAGGGGAGGGGGGGGGCGTTGGGAGGGGATGCAGGAGATTGGCATGGACGTGGGGTGGGAGCTGCGCTGGCCGCCAGAGAGCAGGGAACGTCCGTTCGATATACGGCGTACGGTACGGTACGGACGTACGGTACGGTACCCAGGCATTCAGCGATGGAGATGTTTGTGTGTGGGGGCCCGGGGGGGAGGGGCTAGCGCCTTTTACTACCCCCGGTGGCACACACCCCAATGTGAAGAAGAAAGCAGAGGGCGGATCCGGATCCCGGTGCGCCCTCACGCTTCAATTTTTTTCGGGCGGCTGCGCCCATACCGCGGCATGTACACAGCTGTCTGGCAGGCTGCGGTGTGCACCCCATGTACTCATGTCATCATGGAATTTATCACAGTCAGATAGCGGCTAGCGGCCAGTGCTATCCATCATTAGGTGTTTTTGTACGATATAATGGGCTGTGTACGATGATGATGGGGCGTCCATCCATCCGGCGCAGGCGGTCGGCAGGGGCGTTGCAGCTGGACGCAGCGAACCCCCTGTCAGGTGGCCTCTGTGTTGATTTTCGCATCTCGCATCTTGCACCTTGCATGTCGCCGTCCGGTACAGGATCTGCACACACAACGGCGGCGGTTTGTGTCCAATGTTTGCACGGCACAGAGATGTGCCGTATTCTTTTCAGTTCCGCTGTGGGGGCGGAGCGGACAGACCCGGAGTTGGCCGCGCGAGTTATTGTGTCTTTGTTTTTTGAATCCGAGCGGTACAGTCACGAGGGCGTCCGGCGGTGGTGGGGAGCTGTAGCGTTGGTCCGGTCGGGTACCGTCTGATGTTGCGGCGCATCGCCGCCGGCGCAGGCAACCACGGGTGCGCGCGCGTCAAGTACCGTATTTCAGGGGGGGCCGCCGCAAGGGGGCCGCATGGCCGCCGTATGTTCATTCAGAAGGCACGCCATGATCCATGCCTGCACACGCTGTGCTAGTTAAGTGTTCGGGGCTGTCGTTTCCGGTGTCAAGTTGCGCGCCTGCTGGGGTGCGGCCCCGCTGAGGGCCGCCCGCAGGATCCGGTCGCCTCCGGTTCAGGATCCGGCCGGGCAACGAGACGGATCCGGAACGAGACGGATCCGGCGCGGAACGACTGACTCCGGCCTGTCTGGACGCTGTCTGTCTATCTGGGACACACATGCATGTTGGTTCAGGTGGACAGCGCCACAGACCCGCCCGAAGCGCCCCCCAGCCCCACGATGGGGGCAGGGGTATGTGCATGTTATCGAGTCGCCGCTGCCCACCCCCCCCCACACACACCATGTCGGCACACATGTGCGAAAAAAATGAACCCGAAAATAACGCGTCGGCTGTTAAGTGCATGACCACAGCCATGTACGGTACTTACAAGTCGGGCAGCAGCAACGGCGGGCCTGAGTCGCATTCTTGACGTACTAGCTCATCGAGCCGCAAACAACCGGGCCCGAGTTACAACTGCTCCATGTCCCTGGTGGAGTCCCCCTTGCCCGCTTGAGCGCTCCCTAGGATGGTTGCACACATGACCTCTGCAGTGAGAACCTTGCTGTGTACGACAGCAGGCAGGAATATTACCCTGCCGTACAGCAGGTGCCCCCCGTCAAATTGTTGATGACGAGAGAGAAGCGCATACAACGACGCATCACACGACATTGCAGCCGCGCCGGTGGCTGACCTGACCTGACCTGACCTGACCAGACGTGATGATGACGACGACGACGTGTCGGTGTCGTCCGCCCGTCCGTCCGTCCACTTGAAAACGTCCAAAGCTCCAAACGATAAGATTCAGTTCACGTCGCAACGGCGAACGCACCGACACACTCCGATTCCGACCCGCGCAAGGCAAGACTCTAAACCCGTGTCTCGAAACAAAACTCGTTTGTGGACAGACTTGGATGGGGACCTCCTTCACCGCAACCCACGCCGCGACAAGAATTGAGGTCGAGCAGAGGCTCTCATCCGCGCCCTAGACCCGCCGACCGCCTCCCTACAACCCGCCGCGTCGTCATGTCCTCCTCCTCCTCCTCCTCCTGCGCATCCTCCGCCTCCTCTCGTGCCCTCCTCCTTGGTCAAGGACCTCTGCCGGCCTGAATGCTGTCATCCACCACTCATGCGTCGCCCCCATGCCTCGCCCATTATCCGGCGGCCCTCAGAAGAGAGAGAGCGAACGCCTCAGTGTCCACCTGCTGCTGCTGCTCGATGTGTCACAAGAGGCTCCTACCTACTGCCCCCAAAGCTACTGTACCCACCCCTGCAAAGCGTCAAAGAGCTAGCGACCCCAAATCCCTTCCGTTGCCGAAACGGCCGGCAATGGATGTCAGTTGGTCAAGACCTGCAGCCACATCCTCGCTAAACGGGGGAGGAGGTGCTGCACAGCACACGAAACCTCCCGCCCGCCGACGCGCTCCACCGCAGGCTCCCCGCTTCGTCCAAGCCCGCTGGTCGTTAGACGGGCACCAGCCCCGCCAGCCCCTCAGACTTGAGCCAGTCCGCCAGCTTCGGCTCGTCCTGGTCAAACTCCGGATCCGCCTCCAGGAACGTCCCCGCGGCCAGCCCCACATCCTTACAGACCTGAGCCAGCCCCGCATCGCCCTTGGCGCTCCGCAGCGCTTTGAAGGCCGCCCCGCTGAAGCGGCGCTTGGGCTCCACGGACGCGTCGCCCTCCATGAGCTGGGGCAGCAGGTCCAGGGAGGCGATGTTGCGGGACACACACGAGCCGTAGAAGCGGCCCAGCAGCTGGGGCGCCTTGGGCACATCCATGCTGCGGGGGGGGGTGGGGGTTTGGGATCGGGTATGGGATTGGGGTCGGGGGATCGGGGTCGGGTCGGGGGGAGAGAGAGTTGGAAAATCAGTACGGGGAAGCATGGTCAACTGCTTAAGAACGCGCTTCCGGAAGTGAAAATATGCAACAGGGCGCCCCCTGCCTACTGCTGAGACTCGCGCGCGCGTGGTGGTGATGGTGGTGGTGAGGCTGCTGCTGCTGCTGCTGTGCTGGTGCCCAGATATGCTACACCGCAATGAACATGAACAAATCGAGACATGTCCCGTGTTCCTCTGTGAGAACCGGATCGTCGATGAGGTTGTTGAGCCAGGTTGTGACCGGCCAGAAGGCAGGCCAACCAACCACGCGCAGCCGGAGCCTTGCTAGGAGCGCGCCCGCACGTCACGTCCTCGTATCTCCAACGTCCGGCCCCTAATCCAAATCTGTCTCTCGCCTCCCCATTACGTGTTCCGAGTAATAAGGGAGTCCCCGGGTTCGTGTTTTTGCGTCTGGGCTTGTTTGTTTCCAACCGCGCGTAATCAAGACAGCGACACCGCAGAAAGTTCGGAACCCCTCGCGCTCCAACAGCCCCGACGGCACCTGAGGTCCTCCAGCTGCGTCGTGTACGTGGTGAGGGCGTCCACGACATTCTCGCTGGTGATGGCACCCGCCTCGTGCAGGTGTAGGAGCAGGTCCAACAGGGCGTCCTGCTCCTTGTCTTTGAGGGAATTGAACACCTGGTCCAAACCGATTTCGACCACCTGTCGTTGGGGTGTAGGCGGCGGCAAGCCACCGGCGGACGCAGCGCGCGCACACACACAGCATGGTGAAGGGATAAGAGGTGTACCACTAAAGGGCGCCCTGGTATCAGCGGCACGCGAGGTGTGGCATCCGTTCAGTTGCAGCATTGACAGCACGCTACTTCACACTGCATGACCGGGCATTGTGTGTCTGCTGTCCCTCTGAACCCCTCCCCAACTCCCTCCCTCCCAAACGCGACTCAGTCGACACGTTTCCATCCATGCCCCAGCCGCGCGCTAGCCCCATGCGCAACGGTGCAACGGAAGCCGGTTTCTAAACGGAAGTTTGTCCCGCAGCATACCCAATTGCCGTCCGTAAGCCCACCTTTGCCAAGTGCGACGGCCCCAGCTCCCGGACGCAAGCCGTCGCCTCCGCCTTGTCCAGCGTGCTCGTAAACTCTTGGTACAGATTTTGGGCCTTCCGGTGGACCTCCTCGTCGCTGAGGACCCTGCCGCTGGCCGGGGCTGCCGACGCCGCGGGCCTGTGCGGGGGTGGGGTGCCGGGGTGGGGGAGTAAAGGAAATTGGTGGACATATTCAAACTACGCTGCTTGGGGGGCGGGGCCGAATAGGGACGATGCAACGCAGCAGCCTCACTCTTAAAACCCGTCCTTCTGGCGCTTCAGTGCCGCGCATTGCTGCTTTCAGTTCCCTTTCCGTTAGGGCTTCCCTCCCCTCCCCCGTCCGCGGAGCCCGGTGGCATGCGGAACAACGGCCCTCCCAGGACACATCCACCTTAGCAGAGGTTTTTGGCCGAGTTCGAGGCCGAGGTGCAGATTCGGTGTGCCTCCCAGCCGTTTTGCCCCCAGCCCAGGGGCCCCCACAGGTCCCAGTCCCCTACTCGCCACGCGGTCATCGAAACACTACGTACAACGGTTGCATCAGGCGACCCGAGGACAGCTCTCCACCACCGGACCCGGATGCGGCCCAAGTCCCCGCCACAGCACACACACACACACGGTCTCTTATCTAGACACACAAACACCCAAGGTGGTGTCAAAGACCGCACGCCCTGGTTTTAACCGTGTGCGTTCTGAGGGCTTACTTTCCATTTCCAACCCACCCATCCGCCCCGCATGGAGGGGACAACTTTCGGGCGACTCTTCTTCCCCCGCCGTTCCGAGTTTGAAGCTCTCGGCTTGCGCACCCTCCCTCAACCCTCCCTCCATCCAAACGTCCATTCACACACGCACACACCCCACTCCCAGGGTTTGCCCGCACCCCCCCAACTCTTAACCCACCTGGACGGGGCCGGCGCAGACACTTGCACAGGCGCCTGCGCCATGGGCAGCTGCACCCGCGTCGTCGGCGGCGTGTAGTCGCCCAGCAACGCGCTGCTGCCGCTGAAGCCCCGGTCCGCCGCCGCGTCGCCGCGGAAGGCGGGGAACAGCGCCACATCCCCGCCATCGCTCCGCAGCGGCGGTATGAGCCCAAACAGCCCCTCGTCCCGCCCGCCGCCGCCGCCACCCATGCCCGCGAGGCCCCCTGGACCCATGCCCATCGGCTCGCCGTACCGCGGCAACGCGTTCGGCAGCTGCGGCAGCGCCGCGGCGATGCTGGAGCTGATCATGCCCAGCTCCGCCTCCGCCTGCGCGCGCACTTCGTCCAGCTTCTTGGCCGTGTAGGCCTCCCGACGGGGCACCCAGTTGGCGCGCTTGAGCTCCATCACGTCCTTGATGGCCAGGCGCACGCGCGTCGAGATGCCGTTCGCCTTATCGGTCATGAGCCGTTCCAGCTCCCGCAGGACCTTGTCCAGCTTCTTCAGCGTCTCCGGCTTGTCACTCTTCGAGAGCTTCGCGCCCGACAGCTTCACGATCTCCAGCACGGCCTGCGGAGGACCGCCACCACCACGAGGACCAGGGGGGGCCGGATGCCCGCGTTCGCGCGTTCGTGTGTTCTTCGCGTTTTCAACGGCGGCAACAGTCAGCACTATCATTAACTTCCACGACTCGAGATCATTGACCGCCCGCAAGGCAACCTCATCTCACCCGAGTCCATCTGGTACCGCAGCCGCGCTTGTGGCGCAAACCTTACAACGCGCCAGCTGACGACACCACATCCAACGCGCAAGCTGACACCACCACGTCAAGTCCTACCCGGGCGACGTCCGATCTTAATCCTTGATCGAACGTGGAGGCCCCTGCCTCGTTAACCGCCCTCGTCAAGCCCCTTGTCGTCCGCCGCTGCATACGCCGCGACTTCTCTTCCCGTGCCCCCTAAACAATCCCCCCAAAAGCCCTAACACCTTCACCAGCCCCTCCTCGGCCTCCTAGTTCGTCCTTCCTCCTCCTCTCCTCCGCACCTCGATGTTGTCCTCCGGCGGCGTTTTGGCCGACTTGGTGGCGCGCACCACGAGCAGCTCATCAATGCACGTCACCATGATCCAGTCCTTGACCATGTCGTGCTTGTACAGCTCCGACATGAGGCGCATGTTACCCAGCACGCGCTTCTTCACGCGCCGCTCCGCCTCCTCGCGCTCCGTCGCGTCATTGATCGACGACACCTCCTGCGGCCACACGGTAGCAGACAGCCACGATACATGGTTGGACGTGAACGCTTTCTTACCGCGCGGAAAGAGCCAGGGAGGGGCCAGGGAGTGGCCAGGGAGGGGCCAGGAAGGATATGGTCCGCAGGTTCGTGCGGTCAACGCCCGTGGCGACCACCCGCCGTTCGGGGGTCGCTGCTGAAAGAAAATACCGACCCTTGCTGCCGCCGCCTGCCGTCGTGCTGTCATCGTCGTCCGGGACCATGTTTCAAACTGAAACTGCACCGATGCGGTTAGTCAGCTCCCACGTTTCGGGCTGTGCGATGCTGCGATCCCTCCCTCCCGCGAGTGAACCGCGCATCCACGAAACGCCACCTATCCATTGCGTCCATGGACTGACCGCGTTCGAAGCGCCATCCCGTCATTCATCCATTTATGCAGGCATGGTATCAGGGAATGGGTAAGCGTTTGCAGGTGAAATTCATTTATACCACATTAGCGGGTATCGCTGTATCACGATACCACCCGACGGGCCAACCTTCCAGCAAATCCGTCGGCATATCCGACGGACACATCCGACGGACAGTTTGACGCCGACGGACAGCGATTTTTCATTCATGCAGGGGATTCAAGCAGGGGAACCGCCGGCGATGCCCCACCCCACCCACCTCGCGTGCATCCGCTGCGCCCTCAAACTCGTCCTGGCACGTGTTGAGCAGGATCTGCTTGAAGGTGAGCGGCTTGTCGGAGCCCGCCGGCGGCGGGAAGTGCGGCAGCTCCTTCGAGAGGCTGACGCACAGGTCCCCGTACATGGCCACGTAGGTGGGCTGCTCCACCGCGTTCTCAAATACCAGGGCAATCGTCTGCTGCAGGACGTCTGCAGTGGTGATGACCTCCAGCAGCTGGTTGAGCAGCCGCTCAAACTTTTCGGGCGTGAGCTTGTTCAGGATACCCTTGACCGAGCGCACGGCCTGAGGACCACCACAAAAACAACAACACGAACAACAACGCACATCACACCCATCCCAGGTCCAACAGTCAACAGACCGAACGGGCATCACGAAGTAAGACAAGACAACCCGAATGGGGCACGCGAGGCGCGTGACGCGACAGCACGCGCCCTTCGCCGTCGTGGATACTCTTCGACGCCGGGTGCTGCACACCCTGCATGCGGCATATGCTGTTCATGCAAGTCGAGAGCGCACATAAGGGTTGATGTCTCTGGAAGGGTTGATGCCCAGGTCAACGGCCAGGTCATCGTCACGGGAGCGACGGCATGCGACGACCAATGCCAGTCGGGGTGTGATAGAGATACCGTGTGTATTCTTCTTCTCAATCCTCCGAACACCCCTCGTCACTGCGACGAGGGCTCACGCACACACGCGCATGCGTTTTATCCCGTGTTTAGGTAAGGAACGCACGTGAGATAAGAAACCCTGTGTGGGACCTCCCGTGTGCCGTCAACAGACAACCGCCCTCCGCGGAACGAGAGACCACCGTGGATGATCAAGTGCCCACTGTACCTCAACCCCGTTACAACCCGGCGTCGGCTTCCTCTGCGAGAAGGCATCCTCCCACTCACCCGCTCCTCAGCCGACAGCGTGCCTCCGGGGCGGTATGCTTGGCGGCCCAGATCCGACGCCTTGGCGATGCGGGACACGTCCTGCGCATTCGTCAACCAGTACATGCAACGACTGAATCCGGATCACATGCAGCCACCGAGTCGGTCGAGCCCCCATGGGGTGCTACACCATCAAACGAAACCCATATCGCGGCAAGTGCCCGGCGGGATTAATTTGCTGCTCTGGCCAAGTCAACGCCAGTGCCAAGTTGTTCCCAGTCAGGGCGCAACGCCCCTTCACTCATTGACCGGGAACGCGCGGTATTGGAGTGCAGCGGTGATGTAAACCCCGCGTGTACCCAAACCCTGCATTCCACGGCATAGCACCCGAGACAAAATGCGCCAGGGACGCGCCCGTTGGCGCACCTGGCCGTTGGCACCCGCCGGTTCAGCCGGGGCGGCCGGCTGCTGCGCCGCTGCGGGCTGCTGGGCGGACGGGGCCGCTTGCGGCGCCGCCTCCGGACGCGGAGCCGAAGGTCGCTGCTGCCGCTGCTCCGCAGGCTCCCTGACGCAGCAGCACAAAGGTAACATAGTAACATAAAGGGGTGCGCGCGTGGGGCAGGTCATACAGCGTGGCGACCTTCGAAGTCTGCCTTGCGCCCGACTGTTCACCTGTGTCCAATGTTTTCTAGTATTTCGATGAAACCCCATACCGTGGATCGCCCCTCACCTCGCCTCGCGCTGCTGCTGCCTCGGCTCCCGGAACTCGCGCTCCTCACGATAATTGTTAACGGCAGTCCGAGAACGCCAGTCCCTGTCATCAATCTCCTCTGCGACTTTCTGCAATTCATCGTAACAAACAAGCCACGTCAAGCACTGCATCATGCAAAACCTTGCATGCCCCTCGGGATGCTGCTTTCTTGCGCTGTCCCGGCGGCTGCAAGGTCGAGCGGGCATCATGACAAGATCGTTCTTGATGCACCCCAACCAACGCCATATAAAGCTTAGTACTTTGGCTTGCCTGAAGCACCTCCTGCTGCGCCTGGCGGTCCTCTCCGGTAACGACAATCTCCAAGTTCAGCTGCTCCAGCTCGGTTGGACAGGTGTTGTATTTCTGCAATTGCCAAAAAATAATATCCAATCAGATGATGAACCACGCCAATCTAGTTGCTACGCTGAAGCGCACCTCCATAAACTTGAGCAAGTACTCCTTGGTATACCGCACACGCTCTCCACTCTTCTTCGGTGGCTTATCATCTGCTGCCGACGATGCAGCTGCCTGAGATACAATTACACGGGCCGCCGCCGCTAGTCAGTCGCTGAGACATCGCGGGAAAGATCCCCAAGGCGGCGCGAAAATAGCAACGTACTTTTTTGCCCTTAATTCCGAACCCAAGGCCTTTGCCAAAGCTTGCAAACGGATTGGCCACATTTCCCCCCGGCCTGAGGGCTAGCGGCCGGAGGCTGACTTCATCGTCGACTGTCATTACTGCCGAAGGCTTGATTGCCAACTAGCAGTCGTAAGGACAGCAGCACACAGCTTACAAAATTGGATCATGGGAAGGAGATGGAGTAAATCACCGTGATGCATTTGCCGTACGGACCGGGTAAGAAACAGCTCCTATAAGCAACGCAGTGAGCTTCTCCTTCCGATTGTGAAGCGAACAAGGTGTGCGCGCAAGTTTAGGACGGTGTGGGCTATCGTGCCTCGGGTACCGGATGAAAAGTGAAAGCTGAAAACGCGCCTATCTGGATGCCCGGAGCCCGGTGTCCTTCGCCTGGGCTGCACCAATCACTGATGTTTTATCTAACAGCATCGTGTTTTCACCTTATGCAACATGTTCTCTTAGGGCTGCCGCTTCGGTTGCCGCTGTCGTCGGTCACGGTCCAGCACGTAATGCGCTGCCACACTGCGTAAAGCTGGCAAGAATGGACGAACCAAGAGCACACGCTGACTGGGTCTCACGCATGTCAGGGGCAGAACGGAAACACCGGGGAGGGCGCGGGAGGACAGGGACAGCCGCTGCGCACGTTCGTCACACGCAGCAGTGCGCCAGCGACACAGGCGGCCCGGGGTTGATGCATCACCCCTAGCAGCCCTACCTTGGGCCTACCTCCGCCAAGAGTGCAGCAAGCCAGGGCAAGCCCTACCCACAGACGCAACCGAATAATGACCTGCAGGAGTTCACCGCCCGTTCTGTAACCATTACAAGGTGGCCCTTCACCATTTGTGGTTAAAAGTTGCAGGTTCGCGGGTCGCGTCACCAGGGACGGGTCCGAAGCCAAGCCGCCCCACCACACATCTCTGGCGCCCAAGGAAACCGCGCCGCGATGACCCACCGGTCCAGCTCTCCAGCCCTGCAAACCCTAGCCGAAAGACACCCCCCTGGGCGTCCCTGGGCACAAAGGAACCGCCCTCCCGCCGTCACGGCTGGGCTCGAGAGTCGGTGAGTCGCCCTTCCAAGGCACCGTACCGTACCGGGCCGGACGGCCCGGCCCGTGGATCGTGCACCCCATGGATCCAAATGGATCGCAGACCGCCGCCGCCGCCGCCCCCACGGATGGGCCTCACAGTCCCCAAGTGCTGCCATCACCACTGGAGCTGTGGAGCCCGGGAGCTGTCATACGGTGATCTGAGGGCGGGCGTCACCGATGCCTTCGGCCCCTTCCTCCGTACTTTCTTCCAGACGGCGCGTTCCGTACTGCGGGCCGATACAGTACTGGCTGCCGTAAACGTACGTGCGATCTGTGCCGTATATCATGTCCCGCCGGGGTCGTGGCGGCGCCCGGGAACCCGGCCAGGTCGACGCACGCCCTGGTTATTTAGTGATGAGGGGGCGAGGGTGAGGCGAACACCGTGGAGGGGGGGGGCGCGAAAGAAAAACAGCCCAGACACACCCAGCCCGGCGGGGGCGGGGGCGATGGGGAGGGAGGGAGCATGGGCGGGCGGACGCGAGGGGGTTGGCCGATTGGGTCAGGGAAGAGCTGCATAGGGCGGCACGGCTATGGATGCTGTCTCGCATGCAATGGCAAAATGGTGGGAAGGTCGGTAAGGTGCGCAAAAGCACGTCTAGTCAAGTCGCGGGGCCGCACAATTACCGCCGGGACAGCATCCGACCGCCGCAGGGAACGGAAAGTCCTCCCACAGACGGGCAACTTTTGAAACCACCCGTCCCAACGAACTTCCGGTCCAAACCGTACAGGCCCGAGGACCCTGTTTCCGCACAACCCAGTCATCTAACACTGAATTGTGAAAATAATTTAAATGACACAGTCACTTCTTATGCGGCTTGGCACGGGTGACCCGAACCTGGTCTCCTAGAGCTACATCAGTCATTCACGGAACAGTAAAAGGACGACCATAGAATATCGTTCGACTTATATTTGCATATTTGTAATCGCCGCTGCAGCGACGGAAGGGCCTTCCCGAGGCATCAACTGCCATATACCGGCCACCGTTAGCACAGCCGCCGCGTCCGGCCCCCCTGTCCGCCAAACGTCAAGCCGACTCAGTCGATATGGTCTGGGGCCAGGCAGGTGCCCGGGGCATCGACGACCTGGTCCGCCGCGTCGCGAGCAACGACCCCAAGCTGACATCCCTGACCATCCTCCGTCAGCGGCGCTTCAACCACGATGTAAGACCGATGCACGATGCCTTGCAACTCAACATCAGCCAAGAATTTCAATATGATTATACATATTCAATTTTATGTAATTAATTTATTGATCAACTGGGTCACCGTTATTTCGGGTCGTTTTTCAAACAGGATGTGGCGTCTTTCGTGCAAGCCATGGCGTCCAACACGCACCTCCGCGAATTGTTCGCTTCGGGGCACGCCCTGGCCCCGCACACGGCCGCGCTGATGGCGGACATGCTGGCGTCCAGCCCCCACCTGCGGGACCTGTGCGTGGGCGACAGCGCGCTGGGCGACGACGGCGTCGCCGCGCTGGCCCGCGGCATCGCCGCCAGCAGCCTCACCCGCCTTGACCTCACCAACAAGGTGGGTGCGGACTGACCTCCCCCCCTCCTTTGCCCACTCCCCCGCAGAACACCCGTGGCCCCAACCCACCCGACCCCGCCCTACCCCACCGGGAAGCACGCTGTTGTGACGCGCCTGCACTAACGAACAGCGCCTGCAGCCGATGCCACCGATCTCGGACAACTCCAGGACCACTTCACACCCTACCCCACCCAGGCAGCAGCGCAGTTTGAAATGTTTCACAAACCAATATTCTACACCCACCCCCACCCTACCCCACCTGGAAACATCCGGAGCCCCCAGGGCGTGGGGCCGCGCGGAGCGGAGGCGCTGGCGGGCGCCCTGGCCGCCGCCCCCTCCCTCACCCACCTCCTCCTCAGCGCCAATCCGCGCCTCTCAGACGCCGGACTCGCCGCCCTCTGCACCGGCGGAGACAGCGGCAGCGGCGAAACCGCAGCAGCAACTGGCAGCGCGGCGGACACGGTGCCGGTGCCGGCGGCGGCGGCGGCGGCGGATACGGTGCCGGCGGCGGCGGGAGCGGCGGCGGCGGACACGGTGCCGGCGGCGGCGGGAGCGGCGGCGGCGGATACGGTGCCGGCGGCGGCGGCGGCGGGAGCGGGGGCCCCAGGCGGGCCCCCCCTGTGGGCGGGTGTGCGGGTCCTCGAGCTTCAGGGCTGCGGCATCACCGCGGAGGGGGTGCGGCGCCTGGCCGCCTCCCCCAACTGCCGGCGGCTGGAGGTGCTGCGACTGGACGGCAACCCGCTGGGGCCTGAGGGCGGCGAGGCGCTGGGCCTGCTGCTGAGGGTGGGGTGCGGGGTGGGGGTGGGGGGTGGGGGTTTGAATTGACATATTCAAACTGCGCGGCTGCCAGAGCAAACGTACGGTGAAGAACCAACTGGGAAATTGGTGGACATATTTATACTGCGCTGGGGTGGGGGTTGGGGGCAGGTGGGCTGCGGGTGGGGGTTGGGGGCAGGTGGGCTGCGGGTGGGGCGGGGAGGGGCGGGGAGGGGCGGGGAGGGGCGGGGCGGGGCGGGGCGGGGAGGGACGGAGAGGGTAGGATGGGCGGGGTTGCAACGGTCCCAAGACGGCAATGACGGGCGCGCGTGCCATGTGTGTCTTTATAGAGAAGAGACCCGCCCCTCTCCCCCCCCGACTAAAACACACACGCAAACCCCACACGCCCACCCCAGGCCGCCCCCCGGCTGCGGGCGCTGCACCTCCGAGAGACGGGGCTGGGGGAGGAGGGCGGGGCGGCGCTGGCAGCCAGTCTGGCGCCGGCAGCGGCCCCCTCCCGGGACTCTGCGGCGGCCCCCCTGGATCTGGATCTGGACCTGGACCTGGATCTGGACCTGGATCTGGATCTGGCGGACTGCCAACTGGGCGCCCGAGCCATGTGAGGGAGGGGGGTTGGGGTGGGGTGGGGTTGGGGTGCGTGTGCGTGTGCATGTGTATGCGTTTCTTAGGCAGGCAGAACAGGAGTGCGTGACATGCGAGGGGCCCAATGGCGGCCAATAGTTTGCCCGTGTGCGTAAATAATGTACCCATTGCCCGAGAAGCGTGTGTGTGTGTGGTTTCTTTCTCACTACAGAAACACACTCCAATCGCCCCTTCCCTTCCCCCCTGACCCCTCCGCCCTTCCCTTGCCCCCGGTGGCCCCAAGGTCCGCGCTCCGCGCCGCCTTCCTCCGCGGCGCCCGTCTGGGGCTGCTGGGTCTGTCGGGCAACCCCGCCATCTCCGACTCGGACGCCGCCGCGATGGGGGCCGCGCTGGGGCCCGCCCCCCCGGCCGCAGAGGGGCAGGCGGAGCGCGCCGAGGGGGAGGAGGGGGCGGCACCCGGTGCCGGTACCGGCGCGTCGGAGGACACGCACACGAACACGCTCACGCCGGGTTCCCCCCGGCTGGCCCACCTTGACCTGTCGGGCACCGCGGTACGGCAACTTGAGGGCGGCTGGGGCGGGGGGCGCGGGGACGCGCGGGGGCGGGGGGTGGGTGTAGGGGAAATGTTGGAAGACGGGTTGGAAGAGAGAGGTTGCGGCGCTGCTGCTGGGGAGGCAGCTGGGGCGGGGGCCGGGAAGCGCGCGGGCGGACAGCACACCGGGTCGGGCGCGGCTCAGGTTTCTTTTACACACGGGGTCGGGTCGGCGCGTCGGTCGGGAGTCGGACGAGCAACGAGAGCAGCAGTTGCTTGCGGCCGGGGGGTGGGGTGGGGTGGTGGGTGGAACCCGAGGGTGGGGTGGGGGGCCGCTGGAGTGGGGGCGGGCGGGCGCGAGGCTGCAAGGGGAGGAGGGGGTGTGCTGGCGGGGGGGCGAGGGGTGGCTGTGGAGCAGGCGGGTTTCGGAGTCAGAAGGGGGGTTGAGGCGCCTCGGCCCCGGGGGGACTCCTCTCACAGCGTGCTGTAGTATCGGACAATAACAACCCGGCGCCCCTGATGTCTATAAAAACAATACCCCCCCCGACCAACACCACCATCACCATTGTTGCCCTGCCACAAAAACACATCCCGCAAGCCACGCAACCCCCCCCTCCCCGGTGCCCCCCCATGTGCTGCCTCCCTCTCCCCCCCGGGTTGGTTTCCCTCCCCCCCCCAAGGCTGGCCCCCTGGCGGTCGCGGCCCTGTCAGAGGCGGTGGGGTTGCGGCACCTCAGTTTGGTGGGCTGCCCCCTGGGAGCTCCCGGGGCAGCGCAGCTGGCGGCCACCTTGGCGGCTCCGGAACCGGCACCGGCAGCAGCGGCAGCAGCAGCAGCGGCAGCAGCAGGGGACCAGGCCGCCGCCGCCGCCGCCGCCGCGTCCCGCTGGTCGGCTCTCCAGGAGTTGTGTGTGTCGGGCACCGGCATGGGGGGGGCGGACCTGGCGGCGGTGTTTTCGGCGCTGGCGGCGGGCGGGGCGCCCCAACTCCGGGTAAGCGTGTGGGTGTGGGTGTGGGTGTGGGGGAGGAGGGAGAGGGGAGGAGAGGGGAGGCAAGAGGGAGAGGGCCGATAGGGGGGGGAGGGGCCCAAGGCCGGGGGCCACAGGGACCTGGAAGGAAGGAAGGAAGGAGGGGGTTACTGGGGCCGTGGGGCGGGCGGGCGGGTGGGTGTGCCGTTGGGGAGTTGAGGGGGAAGGGAAACCAGCTTAGCCCCAGGCGGGCCGTGTGGCGTTGGGAAAGGAAGGATGGAAGGAAGGAAGGTGGTAAATGGGGGTCCGGGCGGGGGCGGCCGTAGATCCGGATTTGGGCAGGGGTTGTCACCGCCACACCCCAACCCCATCCTGACCTCCTTCCTCTCTGCCGTCTGTCATGACAGCGAAACCGCGACCAAGGGGTGTGGGTGGGTACTAGTTCGACGTCCTTCCTCCCCCCCCCTGTCCCCAACAGTTCCCCTCGTCGTGCATCACAGGACCCTCGGCCCCCTCCCACCCCTAACCCCCAAAACCCCACTACTGCCCCAGTTTCCTACACCCATTCACCCCCCCCATCGCCTCCGCTCCCTGCCCCTCCCCCTTTTCTCACCCCCTCCCCTAAACTAACCTAAAGCCCCCTTCTCACCCCGCCTCCCCCCCCTCCCCCCCCCGGCTCCGCGCCCCAGAGCCTGGAGGTGGGCGCCAACCCGGGCAGTCAGGAGGACGGCTTCCCCGGGCGGGTGGAGGCGCTCCGTGCCGCCCGCCCCCACCTCGCCGTACACTGGAGGGCGGGGGACGACCCACCGCCACCCGTCACGACACACTGACGCACTGACACACACAGCCTCCGACCACTCACCACCACCACTCACCACCACCACCACCACTCACCACCACCACCACTCACCACCACCACCACTCACCACCACCACGACATGGTGACACCGACGCGGCGGACGTGTGATGTGCTCTGTGTACATGTACGACAGTGCACGGCACGCGTACGGCAGGGCGCGGGTGGGGGAGGGGGGAAGGGAGGAGGGGGGTTGCATGCTGCGTCGGGCCGCGTGGGATGCGGCAAGAGGGCTTGTGGAGAGCGGGGGAACGGCGACAACACGTTCTGCCCCGGCCAGGACGGTGTAGGTAGGTAGGTAGGTGGGCGTAGGTAGGTAGGTGGGCGTAGGTAGGTAGGTGGTTGGGCGTAGGTAGGTGCCGCGGATCCTTGCCTGTGCTAAGGGGGGTCCGTTGTGAGGTTCCTCCAATCAGCCCGGGCTGCTCGGGTGGAGGGGGGAGCTGACGCTCCGGCAGATGCGCGGCGCGCTGCAACGTCGGGGGTATATGTGTTTTGTTTACAAAAGAACCCCCCCGCCCGAACCCAGGTGCAGATGAACTTACCCTATGAGATATGACCCGCGGGGTCCGCTGTAACATTTCTGATAATACCACATAACCTGGAAGGACAAACCACATGTATGTGTACGGCAGTGATGACAGCGTGCGGGGACGAGCGAGAGAGGCTCCGTCCGGCTGTCGGCGATGCCGTACACATCCTGCCGACGGTTGACGCCGCACCTGTGTGTGTTTCCCGCGCTGATCTCCCAACCGCTGTGCCACGACTTGTTCACGACAGCCCCCAATTCCCAATTTGATCAGAGGTTCAGTCCTGCCAACTGACAACCGAAGAAACTGACAACCGAACTGCATCTCAGCCACCAGAGACCAGACCTTGAAGCGGCCTGTGCCACTTGGGGGGGGGGGATTCTGGCCGGGTCGGGTCGGGTCGGGTCGGAACGTGGGATGGGGTGGGGTGAGGGGTTGGGTATAACAAAATGGGTAGGCATCCTCAAACTGCGCTGCTGCTGCTGCCAGAGTGAAAGTCCGGGGGCCGGGGGGGGCGGGGAAGTGCCGCTGCAAGACAGACAGACAGACAGACAGACAGACAGACAGACCAGTGCCACACACAGCGGCGCCGGGCAGTCCCGGGGGAGTCCCGGGGCGGCCGGGGGGGAGGAGTCCCGGGGGGGGGGCCGGGGGCCGAGATCGCTCTCCGAACCGCCGCACGGACCGAAACACACAGCCCGCCGGGGCGGCAGCCGAGACGAGACGGGCTGGCGTACACCAAGGATGTACGGCAAGGCTCCAAAAATGAGGGCGGCTGCCGCTCGCTGTCGGACGGGGTGTATGGATTGGGGAACCGATACGTGGCACAGGAGTCAATACGCGACCCAAGTTACTTACCATACATACCTGAATTGTGCGCTCACTGTTACCTTGGGCGACCGCGTCGCCGCCGGACCCATCCCGGACCAACCAACGCGCGACAGCGGACGGGGTGTGCGCGGTGTCGCATCGTTTCCCGTACAAATGCCGTACGAAAACTGAGATCTCCCCCCCTCCCCGCGCGCGCGCTCGCTCGCGAGGGCGAGAGAGCAAAGAGCGCTCTCCGCCACACAGGCGAGCCTGCTTGCTTGCCTGCCTGCCTGCCTGCCTGCATCCTCGGCGCATTGTGTGTAAAAAGAAACTGGGCCGCGAGAAGCGAAGTCCAGCAAAGTCCTGTCCGCATTGTGTGTGTATGTGTGTATGTGTGTGTGGAGGGGGGAGGGGGGAGGTTACACGCCGTCCCACTTGACGGCGCGCAGCCAGGGTCATGGCCCCCGCCCCCGCCCCCGCCCCCCCTCCCACCCCCCTCGCAAAACGCTACACGCTGACCAGCCACGTCGCCACCGCGCACGTCATGCATGATAACGCTTTCATCTGATAAACAACTGTAACAACTGCCATAACTGCCAGCTACGCGATTCGACGCCCACGTCCACCACCACCGTTGCCGTTACCGTTACCGTTACCGCACCACACACACCTCCTCGCGGCCGGGTTAAATGCCGCCCATGCACCGCGCCACCATTTAGGCCCCCCACCAACCAGCCTAGGCACTCCACCCAACCGCCTACCTGCCTACCCGCCTGCCTACCCGCCTGCCTGCCTGCCAGCCTACCTGCCTGCTGACCCGGGGGGGATTCCTACCCCAGCCGCTGCCACCTACGGGTATCTCCAGGTCGTCGCAGTGGGGCCACCAGCCCACTCACTCCTCCGATGCCATCCGTCCCCCGCCCCCGCCCCAGCCCGCGCCCCGCCCCGCTCCACACGCGAGGGGACAGGGGCGAGGGGCGAGGGGCGTTAAAAATCAAAGCCAAACCGGGGATGGGGTTGGGGGTGAGGTTGGGGGCGGGGGCAGTCCCCGACCGGAAGGAAATGACGGCCCCGGTCCCGCCCCGGCCGCCCCGCCGGCTGCCCGCCCTCCCCCCCCAAGTTGGCCCCCCCCCTTTGCCCGGCTCGTCTGCATGTACCACTCGCTCACGGCATTGGTCTCGTCCGGGGGGTGGGGGTTCGATTCTAGGGTTTCTTTTCTCTTTTCATGTCAACCTCCCGAACGCCCGCACCCAAACGCCCGCGCCACCCCCTCCCGCCTCCACTCGCACGCGTGTCTAGGCCCTGCGGGAGCCCCCCACCCGGCGCGTCCTCCACAACCCCCTCCTCCGCCTCCTCCTCCTCCTCCTCCTCCTCCTCCTCCTCCTCCTCCTCCTCCCCGGCCGCCGCCTCAGCCGGCCGGCCCCCCCTCCTCCACCTCCCACAGCCCCGCCCCCCTTCTACATGTCCACCACCGTATCAGACCCCCCCCGCCCACCCACCGTCGTATCCCCTATGCGCCTTATGCTCTGATCCCCACCGCCCGCCAAGCCCGCCGGAAGCTCCTCGCACCCCTCTCTCCCCTCCCCTTCCCTCGTCCCCCCCCCACCCTAGAGACCTGCAAGCCAGGGGGCCAGCCCCCCCCCTCTACCTCCCTCCCCTTCCCCCCACCCCCGGAGCCCCGCCCCCATCTCGCCATCACGACTGCGGCCATCACCCCAAGCGTACGGCGCCCGCCGCCGCCGCCGCCGCCCAACAAGACCTCCTGAACCAACCCCCTTCGTTCTAAGGACTGTCGCACGGTACGGTACGGCGGCGGGCCATCCTCAAACCCCGGCGGCGCCCCAGGCCTCCACCCAGCGCTTCCCTCCCCCCTTATTTCTTATAATCCCCTCCCCTCCCCCCCAGCTCCCTCTCCTCCCTCTCCTCGAGTCTTCACCGGATGGATATTCGCTCTGGCAGCAGCGCAATATAAACATATGTCTATTCCAATTTCCTACATCCCCCTCCCCCTCATCCCCCTCCCCTTCCCCTCCAATGTCCTACACTCCCCCTCATCCCCTCCCCCTCCTCCTCCCTCCCTCCCCCCTCCAATGTCCTATACTCCCCCTCCCCCCCTCCCCCTCCCCTCCTCCTCCCTCCCTCGTCATCCCCCGATGGTGATCATGGGCCGGTTGGCGGACGCCGCCAGCTCCCTCATCCCGGCGTGCGCCGCCCGCTTGCGGCCGACCGCCGCGCCGATGATGACCCGTAGGTCAGTGTCGGTGGCGCCGCCGCGCATCGCGTCGCGCAGCGACACCTCCGAGGCGCCGAAGAGGCAGACCTTGAGGTTGCCGTCCGCCAGCAGCCGCAGCCTGGACGGAGGGTACGGCGTGTGTGTTTAGAAGTGCAACCCGCCCGCCCGCCCGATCCCAGGTATCGATATACTTACCATAAAACCTGCGAGGAAAAAAACTTACCATATGCAAGCGCGCGGACAAGGCAGCCGCGCCACCACCGCAAGGCAAATCATACCGCAAATACTAAATACGGAGACGCACGACGCACGCAAACGGATTATTTACCGACCTGTGAAATGTATGACGAATGTATGGTGATGGCCCCCACGGAAGCAGCGTCGGTCGTCCATCATGCGGGAACGCGGAAGGAATCAAGTTGTGAGGCAATGTGGAAGGGAGCAAGAAAGAATACAGTAACTAAATAAGGTGAAAGCAAACAGGATGACAGCAAACAGGTTACTATGGTGGTGGCGCGGCTACGGATGAGAAGCGGGGAGGAGGGATTTGTAGGCAGGGACGCGTACGAACGCGGCATGGATGCCGTACGGTAGTGTACGGAAGGGACGCCAGTGTACCAGCGGCCGGTGGGGTAATGACATATGTGCGGACAATGCGGGTGTGATCCGGGTAGCGGGCCAGAGGAAAGGTTGGCTCCCCACCGATCCCGGTCACGGACGGGATGCCCGTATGCATGCGGGGCACCGGTCCAAGCGGTGTGGGAGGGGTTGGAAAGGTCGGCAGAGTGGGAGAGGTGGGGGAGGCGATGGAGTGCGTTGCGGGGTTCAGCCGGCGTGTGTGTGTGCGTGTGCGTGTGTGTGTTTAGAAATGCAACCCGCCCGGGCGGGGGGGAGAGAGGCGGGGGGGGAAGAGGAGGGAGAGGGCAGGGGCGAGGAGGGATATACGATATTGCTAGACATTTAGGGGAAGGGAGGAGGGAGGGCAGGGGCGGGGGGGCGGTGGTGGCGCGGGGCGGGGGGGGGGGCCTAGGGGGGAGGTTGCAGGTTTGGAGCGGGGGGGGGCCGGCTAGGACAGGAGATCCAAATCCAATGATGTGGTGAGAGGAGGCGGCGCAGCGGAGGGGAAGCGGGAGGGGAGGGAAGCAGACGCCCGGGGCCCGGGGGGGGGATTAGGACGCGTTGTCAGTTGGTGCGGTGCCTCCCGCAGGGCCCCCGCCCCGTAAGCCCCACCCACCCACCCACCCGGTCCACCACCCCACCTGTTGCAGTCGCTGCAAAAGTGCTGGGTCATGGACGTGATGAAGGACACAGAGCCGCGGTGGCCCTGAGGGGGCGGGTTGGAGCGGACGGGAGGGGGAGGGAGGGGAGGGCTGGGTTGGGAGCGTACGTGCAGGGCCGTACAGGGCCGTACAGGGCCCGATACGGTCGCCTCTCCGCAGGCGGACCCACGACGCGACCTCGGGGGGGAGGGGGGGGGGCGGCGCCCTGACTCGACCGCCGGCCGGGCCGCCACAGGCTTCCCTGTCTCGCACTCACATTCCCCTCCCCCTCCCGCTAACTGCGTACCACCCTCCTCCCCTCCCCTTTTTGCCGCTGCCCCAACCCCTCCCCGTCATATGTCTATCAATGTCCAACCCCCCTTCCCCCCGGGCCTCATCCCTCACTGCCCCTCCCCCCCCACCGCTTCGCCCCGCCCATCCGCCCTCACCTCCAGTCGGAAGTTCTTGGCCACCTCCCCGGCCGGGTCGTCCAACCGCTCCAGGGGGGTGTCCGGGAAGGCCGACTGGATCCGACCCACCAGTTCCCGGTACGGCACCTGGAGGGGGGGAGGAGGAAAGGGGTGAGGGTTGGGCGGGAGGGGTGTAGGACATTGGTGGGAGGGGTGTAGGACATATTTATACTGCGCTGCTGCCAGAGCGAATATCCGGTGGTTAGGACTCCAGCAGGCGGGAGGGGCGAGGCCGATGTGGGAGCAGGCGGGGGGGCGCGGTAACAAAAACCCCTAGCCCGCGGATCCTCCCTCCTTCGACCCACCCCCACCCCCCCACCCCGCACGCCACCGCAGCTCCGCTCCATACCACGTCCACACATCGCGCGTGTCGTACTCCCCAACGTGCCGTACTCTCGCCCCACTACCGCGCGTGCCGCTGCCGTAACCCCCCCTTCCCCCCCCTCCCCCACCCCCTCCCCCCACTCACCATCTTGCTGTCCGACCACACGTTTCCGTCAAAGGGCATGTACTCTATGAAGCGCACGTTGATGGGCTGGTGGCGGGTGAGGGCGGCGAAGTCGGCAACCTCGTCGTCGTTCACGCCCCTCATCACAACCACGTTCACCTGCGGGTGGGTGGTGGTGGGGGAGGGGTTGGGGGGGGGGGAATGGGGGCCGGGTATAGGAAATAGGTAAGATATTTGGGGGGGGGGCCGCCGGGGTTCGAAGGGGTTCGAAGGAGTAGGTAGAGGAGAAGGTAGGGGAGTGGCAGGCAAAATCTAATGCCTCGTCCTGATAACCGGTGCAGCCCTTCTTCCGCCGACCCCGACGGGACACGACACGGAGCCCCCCTCGCCGGCCTCCCGCCCAACCCCCGGCCCCCCCGCAGCCCACCCCGCTGAGCCTCACCTTGACCGGGTCGTACCCCATCTCCACTGCCGTACGGATGGACTCCATGACCCGCTTGTGCCCCGGCCGCCGCGCCAGCTGCTCGAAGCGCTCCGGTCGCAGCGTGTCTAGGGAGATGTTGACCGCGGTCAAACCTTCGCATTTGAGGGGGGGGTGGGGGTGGGGGTACAGGAAATTGGTAGACATATTCAAACTGCGCTGCTAACCGATTTGGAGGCGGGTGGGGAGGGGGGTTGGCGGGGAGGGGGGAAGGGTCCGAGGGCCGAGGGAGAGGGAGAGGGGGGCCCCGTGGCATGCACCGTCTTGCCCTTGGGGGAGGGGGCACCGCATTTGTGTGCAGGAGTACGTGTGCAGGAGTATTTTGTGTAGGAGTATTTTGTGTAGGAGTACTTTATGTAGGAGTACTTTATGTAGGAGTGTGCTGCGCTATCAACAAATCCTCGCCCCGCCAGCGGTCCATGTCCTGCCGCAGCGCAGCACCAGCCCGCGGCCCAGACCACAATCCGCCCCCCCACCCGCCCCCCTCCCCCCCTCACCCGCCCCCCGCAGCGTGTCCTGCTGCAGCACAACGCCAACCCCCATCAGAATCGAAAACATGCCGCCACACCGCCGCCCCCTCAACCGCCCCCCTCCCCCCCTCACCCGCCCCCCTCCCCCCCTCACCCGCCCCCCTCCCCCCCTCACCCGCCCCCCTCAGCGCGGGCAGCTGCCGTGCCAGCACGATGCCGTTGCTGGTGAGCGCCACACTGCGCAGACCCGCGGGTCGCAGGTCCCCCAGCTGCCGTACAAGATCCACGATGTCGCGCCTCAGGGTGGGCTCGCCCCCCGTCAGTCGGATCTTAGAGACCCCCGCCTCCACGAACAGGCGGGCCTGTGGTGCGACAAGATGGGGAACGGGGGGGGGTATAGGAAATTGGAATAGACATGTTCATACTGCGCTGCTGCCAGAGGGAATATCCGATAAAGACTCTCGATAAAAGGTGGTGGGGGGGAAGAAGCTGTGCATGCCACCTCTGAGCTCCCGGCTTTCCGTATCTCGTGTGCGGTGGCACACCCTCGCCGGGGGGGAGGGGGAGGGCCACGAACCCCCGCTTCCGCTCCGGCACCCCCATCTCCGCCCCAATCCCCCTCCCACACACACACACCCCACACACATATAGACCCTGGCCTCGAGACCTATTTCCAGAAGATGTACGGCAGGGCCCCCGACGGGTATTGACAGCCGTACCCAGCAATCCCCCCCACACACACACCCGCGCCGTCCCCGGCCCCCCGCAGACCCGCGGCCCCCACATCCGTTACCTTCCATCCCCGCCCTCCCGTCCCCTCCCCCCCCCCTCCCGCCCCCTCCCCCCCCTCCTCAACACCCCCCAGGCCCCACCAGCCTCATGATCTCTGCGGTGGACAGCAGCTGCTGCGAGGGCGTCAGCGCCACCCCCTCGTCCGGCATGCAGTAGGTGCAGCGCAGGTTGCAGCGCTCCGTGAGGGAGATGCGAAGGTAGGTGTGGTGGCGGCTGGGGGGCCGGGGGGAGGGGGGAGGGGGGAGGGGGGCGAGGGGCGTGTAGAAGTTTGGTAGGCTTCCAAACAGCGCTGCTGCTAGAGCGACGGATTGAGCGGGACGGGGTGTGGAGGAGGTGGGACCGCGCACCCTTCCCGCCTCCAAACCGTTACACTGGCCCGCCCTCGCCCCCAGCCGCCACCCCATTCCCCATTCCCCCTTCCCCCATCCTCCGTCTCCCCCCGCCCCCTCCCCCCTCCCCCTTTCCATCGGCCCGGCCCCTCCCTCCCTTGACCCACCGCCCGCCTCAGAGCACCCTACACGCTGAGACTGAGACACAGAGCCCCGCCCCGCCCCGCCCTGACGCGCAATCACCTGGACAGGTCCGCTCCCCATTCTCCTCCTACACCTTGCCGCCACCTAGGCCCTCCACCGCCCTCCTACACCTTGCCGCCACCTAGGCCCTCCACCGCCCTCCCCCCAAACCTAAGGGCCCAGGCCCGGGTGAGACAGCCCCACCCCAAGGGGTTCCCCAATGGGATAATAGCGACGACAAATGGGATAGCGACGACAACCGGAAGGGACCAACCAAAGGGACAGCCCCCCTGCCCCACCCAGCCCCGGTCGCCCCGCCGGCCCGCCCCGCCCCCCCCCCGCCCCCCGGCCCCCCGCCCCCCGGCCCCGCCCCGGCCCCCCGCCGGCCCCGGCCCCCCCCCGGCCCCCGCCCTGGCCCCCCCCCGGCCCCCCGCCCACCACCTGAACCTGTCGGTGAGCATCTGCCGCCCCGTGAGGGACCCGGCACCCAGCAGCTCCCTCGCCCGCACCAGCATCTCCCGCCAGTCCACCGGGGTAGGGGAGGCGGGGTGGGGCTGGGGCCCCGGGGGAGGGAGTGGGCCCGCTGCCCCTGTCGTGGTGCCAGCTGAGGCTGAGGTGGGTTCCCCCCCAACAGCCGCTGACGGGACCGCGGATGTGGGTCGAGCGGCGCGACCGCTGCTGCTGCTACTGGTGCTGCTACTGCTGCTACTGGAACTGCTACAGCCGCTCCGAGAGAAAGCCGGGACGTCCCGTAGGACGGCTCGGGCGCGCTCGCGGGCGGCCGCGGCGGCGGCGGCAGCGGCTGCGGCTGCGGCGGGCGTCGAGGCCGCGGTCGCGGCGGCGGCGGCAGCGGCGGCGGCGGCGGCGGAGCGGGCCCATGGCTGCTCCAGCCGCCCTTCCGTACTCGTCGGCGTGGATGCTGACGTGGATGCCGCCGACGGCCAAGTCTGCCCCGAAGAGACCGGTCGGGGGAAAGGGAGGGAGGCCGAGACGGGCGGCACGTGGTCGGGGGCCAGCAGGTCGGGCGGCGGCGGCGGCGGAGGGGAGCCGCGGGAGGCGGAGAGGAATTCCCGCAGCCGGCGCTCGTACTCGGCCGCTGCCGCCACCGGGTCGATGATCACGTGGGTGGGCAGGGCGGCGTCGCGTGAGGAGGGGGGGCTGGAGGCGGAGGCCGTTGCGGGGGTGCTGCTGGTGGGGGAGGTGGAGGAGGAGGTGGAGGAGGTGGAGGCGGTGGCCGCAGCGGGCCAGGAGCAGAAGCTTCGGGCAAGGAGGGAGGGCCAGGGCGCTGGCGAGGGCGCTGGCGCTGCAGCGAGGCCGGGTTGCTCTCGGAGCGGAGGCAGGTGAGGAGAGGAGGTTTCGAATTTGGGTGGTGGTGGTTCGCGTCCGCGGGCGTGAGAGCAGGCTGGTTGGGCGCAGAATGAATGGAGTGAAGCCCACGTGCGTCTGCGACCGAAACGCGCCAGGCGGCAGACAAACTCCTGCTGTGTCATTGTGATAATCTCATATGATGTTTGTGAAACTTGGCACGAAACCTGAAAGCCTTCGGGCCTGGCTTGTAGGTTGAAGACTAGACTAAGAACACAGGCAGCCAGTCCGCGCTTGATGAGACTGTGGCCTCCGGCAATTACAATTGATTTTAATCAATCTGTGTTGTGCAGGCATTATACGTGAAACAAGTGCCCAAGCGTTTGGGTTCTAACAAAAAGGTGATGCTCGTCCATGCGCCCCCAACAGTTAGGGCCCATGTGAAAGTAAGAAGCTCGAACGACGTCTTTTCGGTAGTCTTGCTTGCTGTGTCTCCTGTTAATCGAAAGGCGATGTCTAGTCTGAGCTCTCGAGCCTCGATGTGCCCATAAGTCCGGCACGCCTCCTGCCCGCCATCTCGCAAGTTTACGGAAGTCAAAACCCGACAGCACATACAAACATTGATTATACACTCTCACACCTTATCATCTTATATCGATGTCGCGATCAAACCATTCGCGAAGGACCTGGTGCTTTCCTTGACCATCTGACGGGGTCGGTGGACGGCTACCCTCCCCACAAGTCATTCACTTTGGCCCTGATCTGTTGCATCAAAGACTCTCAAACCTTGTAAGGACCTTGTAACGCCGGCCCAGCACTTGATGCGCACATGATTGCGCCGCGCGTCTGGACTGACACACCCGACCAGCCCACTCCCCTGAGCCACGGCGCCCTTCGTCAGTCCTTCGAGGAATGGACACCACCGGACGGCTCCTCGACCCCCACCTCCGCGCCAGCGGGGCCCGCGGAGGCCCTCCCCCCCGCCCGCTGCACCCCCGCAACTGGGGGCCTCCCGCCGCCCGAGCCTGGCGACCCCGCCCCTTCGGCCCAGCGCCCTCCCCGCCCTTCCCCCGGGTCCCTGCGACCCACATCAACACCTCTTCTGACAGCAGTAGCGGCGCAGCGTCAACCCTTCCACCAATTTCCTGCACCTCCCCTCATGTAGCCACGGCAGTATCGGCGGCGGCGGTGGCGGCAGCAGCAGCGGAGGCCAAGCCGCGGCGGAGCCGCAAGCGGGCCGGTGCCGCCGCCGCCGCCGCCGCCACCGCCGCCGATGCCTCCGAGACGCCGGGGATGTTATACTCGGCGGCGAAGGCGGAGGGGGGACCTCCGGAGGCGGCGGAGGCCAAGCCGCGGCGGAGCCGCAAGCGTGACGGCGACGGCGGCGACCTGCAGCGGCGGCAACGGCGACCTCGGTCCCGGAAGACCGCCGCCGCCGCCGCTGCCAACGCAGACCTCAGTACGGACGACCAGCCCACCACGTCGTACGACAGCAACGGAGATCAGGATGCCGCTGCCACCGCCGCCGCGAGGGCGCCGCGGCGGTCGCGGCGAGGGAAGACCGCCGCCGCAGCCGCCGCCGCCGCCGTGCCGGACAATGAGGGTGACAGCGCCGCCGCCGCCGCCGCCGCCGCCGCCGGCGGCGGCGCTGCCGGCCGCTCCTCACCGAGCCTTGATCTGGGTCTGAGTCCGGATCTGGGTCTGAGTCCGGGTCCGGATGCACCGCCGGCGGCAGTGACCTTCAGCAGCAAGGTGCCGCCCAGCGGGTCACCCTGGTACGACGTACGGCAGTGGGTGGTGTTCTCCGACCTGCATGTACGGGAGAGCTCCCTGAGGACGTGCCTGGAGGTGCTGCGGGCGGTGGAGGCGGAGGCGGCGGCGCGGGGGGCCGGGGTGCTGTTCCTGGGTGAGCCGGGGGGGGGGTTATCTAGGTGGGGTGTAGGAAATTGGTGGCCATTTTGAAACTAGGGTGGGTGGGTGGGTAGGAGTGTGTGGGGTTGGGTGGGGATGGGGATGTGTGGGGCGGGATGGGGGTGAGGAAGGGACGTTGGGTGGGGTGAGGAAGGCGGGTGGGCAACGATGGGGTGCGCCGCCGGCAGATGGGGTGAGGGTGGGGCTTGGGGGATGGTTCCGGCGGGACCCAGGACCCAGGGCGCAGCGGCCCCCCAGCTGGCTTGAACCCCCCCCCCCGCCCCCCCATGAGGCGCATAGGCTGGGATCTCACACGACACCCTGCCGGGTGCCGGAGTCTGCAGGGGAAGGCGAAGGGGGGTTAAATTGAGGAAAAGCGCGGTGGCGGGGCAGGCTTGGGAGCACGCCAGGAAGCGCATGGTCGGGGGCGAAGGGGGGGCGCAGCGCACCCCTAGCCCCCCGCACCCCCCCCCACCACTAACCCCAGCGCCTTCCCTCCCTCACTCCCTCGGGCAGTCAGCACAGTTCAAAGCATCCCTAGACCCATGTACCCGTACCCGGACACGCAACCCTGGGGTCCCCACAACCCGGGCCCCCCCCCGCCCCCTGCCCCGCCCCCGCACCCTCCCCCCCTCCCCCGCCCCTCCGCACCCCCAAGGCGACTTTTGGGACCGCCGCGGCGCCCTGCCCGTGGAGCCGCTGAACCAGGTGCTGACGGAGATGTCCCGTTGGAGGCAGCCCGTCGTGATGCTGGTGGGCAACCATGACCAGGTGGATGGGGGGGGGGATGGAGGGGGGTTGGTGGATGGGGAGGGTTGGATAAATTGAGAAAAAAATAAACCCGAAGAACGAACCCGGGCACACCCGGGATGGGGAGGGGTGGGTGGGGGTGGGGGTGGGGGGGTGATGGGGAAGGGGTGTTGATGGGGTGGAGTGGGGTGGGGGTGGGGGTGGGGGTGAGGGGGTTGGGATGGATGGAGGGGTTTAGGGTTTAGGCACCGCGCATCACACTTTTGTTTACCTACAAAACCCTAGGGCTAGCCTCCCTCCCTGGGTAGCCCTGTGAACCCCTCCTCCGCCCACGTGTCTACCGATTTCATAATTTCCTGTACCCTCCCACGCCCCTCCCGCGCCGCCATGCCCGCTGTATTCCCCCTAAACCCCCTTCAACCCCCGAAACACACACACACACACATACACATACACGTACACAGGTGGACCTCGGCGGGGTGCAGCACGGGCTGACCCCCCTGGAGCTGGGGTGCCCCCTCGTACACGTCTTCGACGAGCCCACCCTGTGGCGGGGGGCCCTATGGCTGCCGTACAGGCGGGATACGGCGGTTCTGGAGCGGGCCATGGCGCAGGCGACGGGCGCTGCTGCGGCTGCTGCTGCGGCGGCGGCGACGGCGGCGGTGGAGGAGGGGGAGGGGGAGGGGCGGGTCAACGCCATCTTCCTCCATGCTGACGTGGTGGGGAGGCCGGGGCGGGAGCCGGGGGTTGGGCGGGCGGGGGTCGGGAAGGGAAGGGAAGGGAAGGGAACGAAGGGGCGGTACGGGTGGGTGGGTGAGTGGGTGGGTGCGAGGAGAGGGGGGTGAGGATGAAAAAGGCCCGGACATAGCGGGGGGGAGGGGAGGGGGCGCTGGGGTGGTGAGTGGTGGGTGATGCGATGCGGTGCAAGGGGAGGTTGGAGGGGAGTCCACAGAACGGGGGTGGGGAGGGGCGCATACCCCGGGAGGGGAGGGGGGCGGGACGGGTGGGGTGGGTGGGGTTAGGCAGAAAGTTTTACTGGATGCGGGGTGAGGGGGGGGGGGTTGCGTTGCCGCGCTGCAGGACGCGAACGTGTGTGTGTGTGTTTCATGAGACGCCCAACCGGAACCGCAAACGTGTGTGTGTGTGTATGTGTATGCGTGCCGCACGTCCGCCCCGCCCCGCCCCTCCTACCCCTCCCCACCGGCCCCTATGTAAACAATATGTATACCAATTTCCTATACCCCTCCGCCCCCCTCCGCCCCCTTTCCCCCTCCCCACCCCACGCCCCCCCGCAGCGCACCGCCCGCACCAACCAGTGGCGTCAGGCCGAGGAGGGGCTGGAGCCGGGGGCCTTCCCGCCCGGGCTGCCCGTGTACAGCGGCCACTACCACCTGCCGCACACCGTACGGGGTACGAACATCACGTACGTCGGCTCGCCGTACCAGGTGCGCCGTCGCCGCCGCCGCCGCGTGCCCATCCCTACCCCCACAACCGTCGCTCTGGCAGCAGCGCAGTATGAAATATGTCTTACCAATTTCCTAAACCCCCCACCTCCCCCACTTCCCCCCGGGCTGTTTTTCTTTTCATTAACCCCCACTCCCCCCCTCCAGGTGAGCTTGAACGAGGCCAACGAGGCCAAGCGCCTGCTGGTGCTGGAGGCCCCCTCTTGGAGCTGTGTGGGGGAGATACCCCTGGACATAGGGCCCAGACATGTACGGCTGAGCGGCGCGGCGGCGCGGGACGAGCTGATGCAGCTGGCGGCGGCCGGCGGCGGCGGCGCCGCCGCGCGTGACGGCGGCAGCGAATCGGTGGAAGGGCGGGAGAAGGAGGCGGAGGTGGAAGCGGCGGCGGCGGCGGCCCCGTTGCGGACGGGCGATCGCGTCAAGCTGTGGCTCAGTACGGCAGAGGCGCAGGACGATCGTGTCGTACAGGCAATGGCGGACCTCGAGCGTGCGGGTGGGGGGCTGGATGGGGGTTGGAGGTGGGGTGGGGGCCTGGCGGGGTGGCGTGGGGTGGTCGTACACCGCGTGGTAGGCTTCCTTAAAGCTTTACCCCTCCCTCCTCTCCCTCCCCTCCCACCCCTCCCACCCCGCCCACCCCGCCCACCCCTCCCACCCCTCCCACCCCTCCCACCCCTCCCACCCCTCCCACCCCTCCCACCCCTCCCACCCCTCCCACCCCTCCCACCCCTCCCACCCCTCCCACCCCTCCCACCCCTCCCACCCCTCCCACCCCTCCCACCCCTCCGGCCGCAACCCGTGCAGGCGTTTCGGTGGAGCAGGTGCTGCAGCCCCAGGCCCGCGCCGCCCGGGTCAGTGCGGCGGAGGGGCTGTCGGCGGAGGACCTCGTGGACCTGTACTGCAGCAGCGGCGGCGGCGGCGGCGGCGGCGGCGGCGGCGCGGGGCAGGGCCTGGGCCCGGCGGCGGCGGCGGCGGTGCGCGACGCGGTGGCGGCGGCGCGCGACGCGGCGGGCGCGGGACGCGACGGCGACGGACCCGCGGGCCGGTTCGTGGATCTGGAGCTGGAGAGTGTGACGCTGCGGGGCTTCGGGCCGTTTGTGGACGAGCAGGTGCGCGACGAGGGGGAGAGCCCTCCGGCCCGACTCAATCCAGCTACTGTTATATGTAGGAGCATATTTGCGTAAAAGAAAACAGAGCCGCGAGAAGCGAAGTCCAGCGTAACAGGCGATGTAGGCGACGGAAATGTGCTAGTTAAGCGGGCAGAACAGTGAGTGAGTGCGTGACATGCGAGGGGCCGAGTGGCGCCCAAACATTTGCCGGTATGCGTACAGAATGACCCCCATTGGCCGACCCATATGGTAAATGAATGGCCGCGGTGTCGGGAGAACGCTGTCGATTGTGTGTTTAGATGAGAGACCCGCCCGACCCAAACCAAGCACCAATGTACATACCATATCAACCGACTGTGTGTGCTCGCGCAATTCAACGTTGCCTACCCTATGGCCGCCATATACCCCTGCGCCCCCTCCCTCCCCCTCCCCCCTCCCTCCCTCCCCCTCCCCCCTCCCCTGCCCCCGCAACCCCCCTCCCCGCCCAGACTTACCCGCTGTCCCACCGCGGCGTGCGGCTGATCCTGGGCGAGAACGTCGACGAGGCGGGGGCCGACTCCAACGGCGCCGGCAAAACCAGCCTGGTGGCGGCCCCGCTGTGGGCGCTGACGGGGGAGGTGCTGGCCAGGACGGAGGTGGGGGCGGGTGCGGCGGGTGGGGCGGGTGGGTGGGGAGGTTGGGGAGGTTAGGAAATTGGCAGACAGATCGAAGTCCTTTCCCTCCACCCCTCCCTCCACCCCTCCCTCCACACACACACACACACACACACACACGCACCCCTCCCTCGCACCCCTCCCTCCCTTTCCGATCGGACTTCTGCTCGGCAGCAGCGCAGCCTCCATACGTCAATACTCCCATTCCCTTCACTCCCCTGCCCCTGCCCCTGCCCCTTCCCACCCCATCCCGGCTCCCCCCCCCCACCCCCTGTCTGTTTCTCCGCCCCCCTCCGTCTACCACTTTCCTATACCCCCCCCCTCCCCCTCCCCCCCCTCCCCATACCATCTCCGGTCAGAGCGGCGGCGGCGGGCGGTTGCCCGTGGACGTGATGCGCAACGACGGGTGCGGGGTGTGCTGGGTGGCGCTGCGGGGCCGCCTCAACGGCAGTCCCTTTCGCGTGGAGAGGGAGGTCAAGGTGGGTGGGTGGGTGGGTGGGTGGGTGGGTGGGTGGGTGGGTGGGTGGGTGGGTGGGTGGGTGGGTGGGTGGGTGGTGGGTGGGTGGGTGGGTGGGTGGGTGGGTGGGTGGGTGGGTGGGTGGGTGGGTGGGTGGGTGGGTGGGTGGGTGGGTGGGTGGTGGGTGGGTGGGTGGGTGGGTGGGTGGGTGGGTGGGTGGGTGGGTGGGTGGGTGGGTGGGTGGGTCGGTGGGTGGGTGGCTGGGTGGATAGGAAATTGGTAGACATATATTTGGGGTTGGGTGGGTGGGTGGTGGGGTGTGTGTGTTTAGAAATGAAACCCGCCCGCCCGCCCGAACCCAGGCGCAAATATGGTGGTGTGTGCGTGTGTGTGCGTGTGTGTGTGTGTGTGTGTGTGTGTGTGTGTGTGTGTGCGTGTGTGTGTGTGTGTGTGTGTGTGTGCGCCGGGGGTGATGGAGGGCGGGGAGGTGGGGGGGGGATAGGCACATTCAAACTGCGCTGCTGCCAGAGCAAAAGTGGGGGTTGGGGGGAATGAGGCAGCCGCCGGGGAGGGGGTGGCAGGGCGGGGGAGGGCCGGGGAGGGCCGAGGAGGGGAGGTCAAGGTGGTGGCGGTGGCGGGGGAGCGCGGGAGGGTGAGGGGTGTGGGAAATGGGTGAGGCACCTGTCGATCCTTCCGCCCTGCCCCTCCCTGCCCCTCCCCCTCCCCTGGCAGCAGCGCAGTATAAAAATGTCTACCAATTTCCTACACTCCCCCTCCCCTGCCCCTCCCCTCCCCCTCCCCTGCCCCTCCTCTGCCCCTCCCCTCCCTCCCCTCAGCGCGGCAAGACCAGCTCGCTCAGCCTGGTGGTGGGGGAGGAGGACCTCACGCTGCAGGACATCAGCGGAACCGCGGTGGGGTGGGGAGGGGGTGGGGGGCCGGGTGGGGAAGTGAGGAACGAGGAATGAGGAACGAGCAAGCAGGACGGAGGGAACGTGGGGAGCGAGGGGGTGGGGGTGGGCCGGGTACAGGAAATTGGCAGGCACAGTCAAACTGACCCCCCCTTTCCCCGAATCCCCCCCAAGGAGCGCATCCGGCGGCTGTTCGCCACAGACTTGCTGCGCAGCTGCTGCTTCTTCGGACAGAACGACATCACAGGGTTGCTCGAGGTACGGAAAGGGTGTAGTACGACAGACGCGTCCCACGCGCGTGCGCGCCGATACACGTGTAATGTCAACCCCCCGCCGCCGCCGCCGCCGCCGCCGCGCCTCGGTGCCCGACCCTCAGTGCCGCAGCTGCCATCCGAGCTGCCACCAGCCTCCTCCGACGTCTCGCCCTCTGGTCCGGCCTTGGGTTTCGCTTTTCAAATTCCCCCTCCCCCACCAAGGCCCTGTACCCCCACACCACACCACACCACACCACACCCCACCAGACACACCCCACGCCGCCTCCCCTCCGAACAGGCTAACGATGCCGCCCTCAAACAGAAGCTCGGCCTGGTGGTGGATCTCGAGGTGGGTAGCTGCTAGGTAGCTGCTAAGTAGCTGCTAGGTAGCTGCTAGGTAGCTGCTAGGTAGCTAGTGTAGGCAGGGTGGGATGGGGGAGCCTAGGGAGGGAGGGCGGGAGGGAGGGAGGGACGGAAGGCGCACGGGTGCGGGGGGGCGGTAGGACGCACCGCGATTTTTCTGGGTGTGCCTGGGCTTGTCTTTCGGGTTGATTTCTCGGCGGTCTTGCATGACGCCTTTCCTTTCTTGGCCAGTTACGAGCGTCATTCCTTTCTTTTCTACGAGCGTCTTGACCTGTTACGAGCGTCATAACGCGCCCCGCTTGCACACATACCTTACCCAACTCATGTTTCTGGATCTCAATCTGGATCTGTACCTGGATCTGCTCTGGGCCTACCGTACTTGACGAAACTTGGATCTGGATCTGGAACTGGATCGTGACGGATCAGATTTGGGAGGCGGCCCGGCAGCTGCTGGTGGGCCCCCGGCGGGCGGCCGCCGCCGCGGCGGCCTCCGAGGCGGGTCGCGCGAGGCTGCTCGCGGAGCAGCGCAGCCGCCGGGAGGCGGAGGTGGCGGAGCTGGGGCGGCAGGAGGAGGAGTGGGCGGCGGCGCAGGCGCTGCGGCTGGTGGGGGCGCGGGGTGGCGGGGGCGCGGGGCGCGGGGTGGTGGGGGCGCGGGGTGGCGGTCTGCGGCCTTGCGTGGCGTGTTTGGCGTGTTTGCGTCGCTTGCGTGTTTCCGAGGTGGGGGGATGGGGGTGGGAGAGGGTGTAAGACATTGGTAGACACATTCAACTGCGCTGCTGCCAGAGCAAAGGTGGACGAGGGTGGGTGGGTGGGGTTTAAAATCTGTTGGGGGATTTGAAAGGTGGGGCCAGGGGTTAAGAACGAATGATTCAATCCACTCCCACCTCCCACCGTACCCTACCCTACCCTACCCTACCCTACCCTACCCTACCCTACCCTACCCTACCCTACCCTACCCTACCCTACCCTACCCTGCCTCCGTTCCGCGCCCTCGTCCCACCCGGATCCATCGCCAACGAGCAGGAGCAGCAGCGGACGGAGGTGACGGAGGCGGCGGCCCAGGCGGCGGCGGCGGCGGCGGAGCTCGCGCCGCGCGGCGCCGCCGCCGGGCACCTGGTTTCGGAGCTGCGCCGCGCCATCGCCGCCGCGGAGGACGAGCAGCGGCGGTGGGAGGCGGAGCTGGCGGCGGCGCAGCGGGGGGCGGCGAGGCAGGCGGCGGTGGGTATAGCAGCACATCCGAAAAGACATGCAGACATCCATACTGCGATGCTGCTGCCAGAGGAAACAGACCGGTGGAGAATGTTGACAGGACCGGGATCCCCGGGCGATGTGTGGGTGGGGAGTGTCGGGAGGTGTCGGAGCCTGCCATGCGTCAGAAGGGTGTTTTTACTTGAAACCCAAAAGCAAAACCAGAAAAATCAGAAGGGTGTTTTATTAAACCCCAAACCCACTACGCCCAAAACCAAGCCCGGGAGGGACTTGGATGAAACCCCACGTGTGGTGTGTGGCGGAAGGATTTAGGGCTTAGGGCTTTCAGGGTTTTAGGGTTTCAAGAAAGGCATATGTCCCGACGGACCCGGGGAGCGGGAGTGCGAGTGAGAGGAGGGTGGCCCGGGAGTGTTGGGAGTGCTGGCCGCGAGAGATCTCCCTCCCCGGCCCGTGGGGCTCGTGCTCCGGCAGCGTCACCCTAGGCCCAATCACCCACCCGCTGAATGTCCCCGTCCTGTCTCCGGCTGTTGTAGTAGTACCCGTTACGTCTTTCTCTATCGTCCATCATCGTTCCCCTAACTGCTTTTCAGGAGCAGGCGCAGTCGGTGGCGGTGGCGGTGGCGGTGGGGGTGCCGCCGGTCGCGGCGGTTTCGGAGCCACCGCCTCCGCGGGGCGCTGCGCCAGGGGAGGCGGGGGCCGGGGAGGGGCCGGAGGAGGGCCGGCAGCATCGGCAGCAGCAGGGTGGTGGCGGTGGCGGTGCGGAGGAGGAGGAGGAGGAGGAGGCCAAGTTGGGGGAGGCGCGGAGGCTGGTGTGGGAGCGGCAGCGCGAGGCGGATCGGCTGCAGCAGCTCTTGGCGGTGAGGGACCGCGTCACTGACCCGTGGGTCGCTGTTCCGTGGGTGGGTCGCTCCTGGGCGGGAAGAGGGGGAGGGGACCCTCGCGGGGCGGGGCTGTCCGCCTCGTCCCTGGGGCCCCATCTCTCCGTACCGTACGTACTGGAACACCCTCCGTACACAGCAGAACCCTCCCGCCCCCGCTCTGGCAGTAGCGCAGTTTAACAAGTCCACCAATGTCCCCTTACCCCTCCCCCCCGCCCCCGCCCCGCCCCTCCCGACCCCCCTGGAGAGCAGGCGAGTCAGAGCTCCGCGGCTCTGGCCCTGGGTCGACTGCGGCAGCTGGAGGCGGGGCTGAGGGAGTACCAATCGGCTGTGGCTTCGGCAGCGGCGGCGACCCACAGGCAGCAGCAGCAGCAGCAGCAGCAGGCCGGGGGGGCCGCGGCGGCACAGATGCCGACAGGGGCGGCACCGACAGGGGCCGCAGCAGCATTAGCGGTGTCCAAAACAACAACAGCAGGACGCACAACAGCTGCAGAAGTAGTAGCAGCGCCGCCGCCGTCGTCTTTACCTTTCGAGCACCAGCACGAGGAGATGGGCCCCGGCGGGGAGGGCCCCGCGGTCCTGGCGGTCTGCGATCGGTGCAGGTGCGGCGGCTGATCCAGTGCAGTCCAGTCCAGTCCCCTCCCGCTCCCTCCCGTGTCATGTCATATGTCAGTCAGTCAGTCGCCCTCCCGCTCCCGCTCCCGCTCCTTCCGAAAGGTGACACGTGTCGTACTGTGCCGTACAGACAGCCGATCAGTCAGGAGCAGTACAAGGCGAGTGTGGAGCGGCTCCAGGGGGGCATCCGGGAGGCCCGGGAGGTGAGACGACGTTGGGGGGGCGGGGGGGGCCGGTCCCGACTCCCGAGGGGCCTGAGGATGGGGTGTTTCTGGGGTTTGGGGTTTAAGCAATGAAACAGAAACCCCAAACCCCAAACCACAAATAGTTTAACCTTTGCCTTTGCCTGCCACTTGTCTGCCCTTTGTTGCCACTCACATCTTCCGTTCGCCTCGCCGTCCGTCCGCGTTTCGTCCCATTTGCGCAGGTGAGTACTACGTTCTCGATAATTTGTGCTGTCTGGGGTGTGGTCCGTCCTCGTGCTGTCGCGCGTTGGTTGGTCCGGGATGGGTCCGGCGGTGACGCGGTCGCCCGCGGTAGCGGTGAGCGCATAATTCAAGTATGTATGGTAAGTAACTTGGGTCGCGTATTAACTCCTGTGCCACGTATCGGTTCCCCAATCCATTCCCCAAAAAATAAACCCGAAAGGGGAGATTAAGGGGTCTAGATGGGGGGAAATGGGGGATGAGGCGGGGGCCCAGGAGGAGGGGGGCGGCAGCCTTTGGGGGTGTAGGAAATGGGCAGGCAAACTGCCTGGGTGGTCCAGGGAGGGGGGTGCTCGCAGTACAATCACCCCACCTCCCTTCGGACGAACCGAGAGCACGCGGGGCGTGTGAAGATCCACACACACACACCACACCACCCCTCTTTGACCAACACCCCCCGAAAAGGCGCGGGCCCCCCCCTTTGGGGCCGAGATGCCCACCAGTCAAGTTACAGCCAGGGGTTTTTATGTTTTCTCATACGGTACTCTTCCCCCCCCCTGGATGACTTCCACCCCGACCAACCCTAACCCTAAACTCCTCCCCCCTAACTCCCCGCGGCCGCCGCACCCTACCCCCCGGGGTATGTGGGCAACTGCGTGTACGACATAACGTAAGGCGTACGAGGTGGCCGCCGCGGAGGAGCGGGCGGCGGCGGCGGCGCACGGCCGGGCGGCGCAGCTGGCGACGGAGGTGTGGCGGGAGGGGGGGAGGAGCGGGAGGGGGGAGGGGCGTGTGTGGGAGGGGGCGGAGGGTGGTGGTGGTGGACATTAGAAAACATTGGTACTGCGCTGCCGCCGGCGCAAGGGCCCGGTACAGGGGGCGGGGGTGCGGGGGGGGGGGTGCGGGGTTCGTGGCCTGATCGCGCCGGGCCGCTCCCCCTCGCCCGGCCAGCTTGGTCGTCTGGTACGGCATAATACGGCACAGCATGGTACGGTACGGCATGGTACGGTATGGCTCCTATTCGTCCCCCAGCCGTTCCCCTCCTCTTCAAAACCACCGACATGCGCTTTTAGTGGAGCGGATTGCCTCCGAACCCTCCCCCCCTGACCCCTTCACCCCCGTCCCTTTCCTACGTCCCCTCCCCCCCCGTCCCCCGCCCCCCTTGCCCCCGGCCCCCCCCCCGGCCCCCGCGGCCCCCCTTTCACTCGCCGGTCAAAGGCCAACGCGGTTGTTCAGGAGGTGCAGCGGCGGCGGATCGACTCGGAGCGCAGGTGGGTGTGGGTGTGGGTGTGGGTGTGGGTGTGGGTGTGGGTGTGGGTGTGGGTGTGGGTGTGGGTGTGGGTGTGGGTGTGGGTGTGGGTGTGGGTGTGGGTGTGGGTGTGGGTGTGGGTGTGGGTGTGGGTGTGGGTGTGGGTGTGGGTGTGGGTGTGGGTGTGGGTGTGGGTGTGGGTGTGGGTGTGGGTGTGGGTGTGGGTGTGGGTGTGGGTGTGGGTGTGGGTGCGGGTGCGGGTGTGGGTGTCTCATGGGGGGTTGTTTGTGTGTGTAAAAGATAAGTGCGTTTGTGTGTTTAGGAATGCAACCCGCCCGCCCGCCCGATCCCAGGTGCAAACATACTTACCATATAACCTGCAAGAAAATACTTACCATATGAGTTTGTGTGTGCGTGTGTGTTGATGGTGGTTACAAAGAAAAAAGCCAGGTGAGGCACACCTAGCCCGGCGACAAATACTTACCAACGATAATTACCGGTACCAATTTCCCTTACCCCAACCCCCAAACCCCTTCTCTCCCCCCCAAACAACCCAAACCCCCCAACCTCATTCCCCCAACCCAATCCAACTCAGGCTGGCGATGGCGGCCCGCGCGGCGGCCGCGGCGGCGGAGGCGGAGGCGCGGGCGGCGGAGGCGGCGGCGCGGCGGGCGCGGGAGGCGGCCTGGCGGGAGGCGGAGGCGGCGCTGCGGGGGCTGCAGACGAGGATGGCGGAGCGGGCCCGGGCGCGAGGGTGGGTTCTGGGTTGGTGGGTGCTTGGGCTCCATCGGCGGGGCCGGGGGGGGGGCGCGCTCGCGATTTGTTTCCATTTTTTCGTTTATTTTTTCGTGATTTAATTCGCGATCGGGCTGGCGGGATAGCAGGTGGGCTGAGTGGCCCCGCACCCACCCACCCACCCCCGAGGCCCACACAGAGCAGACGTCGTCGCGTCGCTGGAGATCCCTCCCTGGTAGGGTTGATTCTCCTTCACCGGACTTTTCTTTGCTCTCTGGCAGCAGCAGCGTTCACCAATTTCCTATACCCCTCTTTCCCCTCCCCCCCCTCCCCCCCTGTACTCTTCCCCCCACCCCGCTCCACCGCTTCCAGGGATCTGGCGGCGGCCTCCGCGGATCTGGAACGTGCGGTTTCGGAGCTGGGCCACGCAGCGGACGTCTGGGCGGCGCACGCCGCCCAGGTGTGTACGGATGCCGGACGTACAGCGGCGGGTACGACTCTGACGTCGGCGGCCCAGGGCGCCGGCACCAGCTGGCAGGCGAGCCGCCGAGGTGAGGTCGAGGCGGCGGCGGCGGCGGCGGCGGCGGGAACCGCGGCGGCGGCGGCGGCGGCGGCGACGGCGGCGGCGCAGGGCCCGGATGAGCTGCTGGAGGCGGCCAAGGGGCTGGCGGCTGCGGCGCGGGGGTCGGCGGCGCGGGTGCTGCGGGGTGTGGCGGCGTGGCGGGACGCGGCGGCGGCGCTGGCGCTGGCGGGGCGGGAGGCCAACCCGCGGTCAGACCTGAGGGCCAGGTGGGCCTTATGGGGGCGCTGTGTGGGGGGGGCCGCTGCCGATTCGTGGGAGGGTGGGAGGGAGGGAGGGAGGGAGGGTGGGTGGGAGGGTGAGAGGGTATAGGGAGGGAGGGTGGGAGGGTAGGATGGGAAGTAAGTAGGCTGTGTTCAAACCGCTCGGACTGGACTGCCCGAGCAGCGGTTGGGAGGGAGCGGGTGGGGAGGGGCGCATCTAGGGTTTCGCTGTCTTCATTGACATGGAGTGGGTGGGTGGGTGGGTGGGTGGGTGGGTAAGGGGGTAAATGGGTGGGTGGGTGGGTGGGTAAGTGGGTAAGTGGGTAAGTGGGTAAGTGGGTAAGTGGGTGGGTGGGTGGGTGGGTGGGTGGGTAAGGGGGTAAATGGGTGGGTGGGTGGGTGGGTAAGTGGGTAAGTGGGTGGGTGGGTAAGTGGGTAAGTGGGTGGGTGGGTGGGTGGGTGGGTAAGTGGGTGGGTGGGTGGGTAAGTGGGTGGGTGGGTGGTGGGTAAGTGGGTGGGTGGGTGGGTGGGTGGGTGGGTGGGGTGGGGAGCAGCGATGCCCGGGCGGGGGGGGGGGGGTTGCGTCTCACGGGCTCAAGAATCGGTGTGCCGTACTGTCGTACTGAGCGAGGGAAGAATCGGTGTGCCGTACTGTCGTACTGAGCGAGGGCAACGAAGAACCGCCTGGCCTCTCAGCTCACCCCCCAGCCCCGATCTCTCTGCGCGTGCGTGGCGAAGAGGAAGGGTCGAACTTTACCCGTCGTGCGCTGCTGTCGTACACACGTGCTGCCGTACACATAGGGCCCAAAGGGAGCTGGAGGAGCTGGAGGCGCAGGTGGCGGCGGCGGAGGCGGCGGTGGTGAGTCGCCAAAGGGGGGGGAGGAGGGGAGGGAGGGGGAGGGGGAGGGGGAGGGGAGGGAGGGAAGGGGGGGGGGGTAATTGCCCAGGGGGAAGGGGTTAGTGCTGGCAAGGTGGGGAAGAGGGTCGGGTCAGGCCTGCTAGGGGTAATACACACACTCCACGGTTACTGGGTCGGGCCGGGGCGGGCGGGTTCCTCTGTTGTGTTGTTTGTTCACTTTCCTGAATATTATGGTAAATTATTGTGGTATATAAGTCCTTGGTATGGGCGGGGCGGGTCTCTCCTCTACACACACGCACGCACGCGGCTCCGTCGTCCCTATGCGGGGTGTCCCTTGGTTCGGCTGTGACCAGGGCGCGGCGGTGGTGTCGCCACCGACACCGGGTGCTCGTACGGTCTTGGGTGAGGGGGGGGCTCCACCAGCGGTCGCTGGGCGCTGTGTGTCACGAGCCAGGCGTGGGGTGTCTTCCAAAGGCCTCCAGAGGGTGCGGCGCTGGGTGCTGGCTCCAGGGGTGGTGGTGGTGGTGGCTGGGTGATTGGGGGGTGTGTGTGTGCCTGTGTGGGCGACCTCCCCCGTGCTTGGCTTCATTATCCACTTCTGGGCATCCCGCCCGTTGCTCTGATTTCCCCCGAACCCTCCTTCCTCCCCGTCCCTCCCCCTGCTCCCCCTTCCCCCTTTCCGCCCTCCCTTCCCCCTTACATGTACCAATTTTCCTCCCCCCTGCCCCCTTCCCCCCTGCCCCCTTCCCCCCTCCCCGCCCCTCCACCTCCCTTCCCCCCTCCCCCTCCCCCTCCCCCCCTCCCCAGTCGGCCGCTGAAGCCCACGCGGCCGCCCTCGCCGACGCGGACCGGGCGCTGGGCCGCAGCGGCATCCCAAATCTGGTGCTGGAGGACGTCCTGGCGCAGCTGCAGGTGGGGGGGGGAGGGGGAGGGGGGAGGGGGGAGGCGTCTTGGCGGGCAGAGCACGTCGGCTTCGTGGCTGCGGTCGCGTCTTCATTCACATGGGTCGCACGCCGCGGCGCCCACCTCCGGCCTCTGACCTCCGCCCCCGGGACCTTGGCTCTGGCAGCAGCGGCGCAGCCTCAACCTGTCCCCCAGGTCCCCCGGCCCCTCCCCTCCGTTCCCCAGTTTCCCTTCTTGCCCGGTCAGGCCCCAGGCGCGGCGTAGGGCGACGCCGCGGCAGACGTCGCGAAGCCGTGGCCTGCCATTTAGCGCTGGGTGGCGGCCTTCCCCTGGCCCCCGGCCCTCGGCTCCCCCTCATCCGTCCCTACGGCACTCCCCCGGGGGCGTAGGCGGGGGGCCCGCTGAGGAAGGGGTGGGGAAGCCGCCCCTGATGTCCCCCGATTGAAGACAGCGAAGTCGCGAAACGTCACCGAATGAGCGGGCCGCCCGGGAAGAGACAGGGGCGGGGACTTGACGGGTGCCTCGTCTCCGCTGGGCCTTTTGGCTCTGGCAGCAGCGCAACGTCGGTTTGTCGCGGCCACTTGCCCATAACCCATACCCCTGATCGGCCCGGTCCCCGAGGCCCCTTAGCAGCGCATCCGCTACGGACCCGACCTCACCCGACCTGACCGGACCTGACCCGACCCGTGGGTCCTTCCGCAGGCCTACACCGCCCGCCACCTCAACGAGCTGTGCGCCGACTTCGTCCTGGAGCTCAGCGCCACCAAGCCCGCAGCAGGGACAGCGGCCGGGCGCGGCGGCGGCGGCGGCGGCAAGGAGAAGGAGGAGATCCACAAGGTGTGTGTTCGTTAGGCAGGCAGAGGAGCAGGAGCGCGTGGAATGCGAGGCGCAGAGCAGTGCCGCAAGGGGTCCGAACCATAGGGTGTGAGGGGGAGTATGCGGCGGCGCGCGCCTCGAACGGCCTCCAGTCTAACCCACTGTAACCGGAACCCTTCCAAACCGGACCCCTCCGAAACCAACCATCCATCCCGAAGGGTCCCAAGAGCGCGCGTGCCCTCCCCCTTACAGCCGCTGGCTCAGGCCTGGCCGGATCCCGGGCCCAAGTCTTCCCCCCTCCTCCCCTTTGTCAATCCAGACAGCGAAACCGCCGGAGGGCAGCGAACCGATAACCGCCGATGTCGGGATGCGATAACCGCCGATGTTGGGATGCGATAACCGCCGATGTTGAGATGGACGAAGACGGCGAAGCGCTTTACTCGAGACGAAAGTAGTACCGTAGAAGGCGCGGAAGAGGTCATCCCGGCCCCTCCCCTCGTCTCGCCCATCCCATTTTCCCGATCACGCCCACCAACCTGCCACCCCCTCGCCTCTACCCGCCGCCCCCCCACGGGCCCCTCTCTCCCATCCAACCGCCTCAGCAGCCCGCGCGGTGTGGACCCGTCGACCGATTTCCTGTACCTGTCCTGCCCAACCCTCCCCTAGACCCTTTTCAACCCCCTCCTTACCACCTTCCTCAACCGGTCAGCCCCCTTCAACCCTCCTCAACCCCCTTTCACCCAACCCCCTCCTTACCAACGCCCTCCTTACCAACCGGGGTGGTGGGGTGGTGGTGGGTGGGACGCCGACACCCGGCAGGTGATCCGGGTCCGCAACCCTGCCGACGGCACCCTGCGACACCGCGACGTGCGGCAGCTGTCCGGCGGCGAACGGCGCCGCGTAGCGCTGGCGCTGTGCCTGGGCTTCGAGGAGCTCGTACGGCGGCGGCGGCGGCTGTCGTGCAACGTCATGGTGCTGGACGAGGTGGGTGGTGCCGTACAGTGGTTTGGCAGACAGAGGCAGGGGAGGGGGGAGGGCAGCAGCGTCGATTCCTAGGGTAATCCCGACCCGACCCGACCCGACCCGACCCGACCCGACCCGACCCGACCCGACCCGACCCGACCCGACCCGACCCGACCCCTCCCCTCCCTCCCCGGCCCCCCCTTCAGGTCCTGCAGCAGCTGGACGGCACGGGCTGCGAGCTGGTGGCGGCTGCGCTGCGGGACCTGCCCCACCAGAGCGTGCTGGTGGTGGGGCAGACCAGCAGCAGCGTCACGGCGCACTTCGAACTGGCGGACGTGGTGGTGAAGCGGGGGGGCGCGTCGAGGGTGAGGACGGCGGACGGCGGGAGGCCGGGGCCGGGGCCGCGGCCGGGACCCTCGGGGGCTTGAGTGGAAGGAGGCAACGGGCAACGGGGCCCCGTTGCGCGGGTCGAGTGGTGGACGGACGGACGGACTCCAGGGAGCGCGGAGGGCCGAGGGGTGGGTTTGGGGGGGCGGGAGGGGCGGGGGGACAGGGCCCGTGTGCATGCATACACACGGGCACGGTGCCGAGGTGTACCAGGGAAGTAGTGGTAAGGGGTGGGTGGGGGCCCTGAGGCGGTTAAGGGTAAGGGGTGGGCGGGGCCCCCTGTGGCGGTCACCGGTTGGGTGCTGTTTTGCGGTTCCTTCGCTGCCTTGATTGACGCAAGAGGGGGGGCTGTGCTGTGCTGACGCTAAGCAGCGCGGGGGGAGGCGCCGGTGGCCGGGGTGGTGCGCGGGAAGCGGAAGGAGGTGAGGGTGTGGTGCGCGGGCTGGCCAGGCGGCTGGCGACAGTGGCGTTGCGGACGATGTTGGGAGCTGGAAGGGGGTTGGGGGGTGGGAGTGGGTTGGTGGGGCACAGGGCGAGGGGACGGGGGGAGGAGCACCGGGACACCGGCGGGCGCGGCTCCTGGTTTAAGTGAATGGGGAGGAGATCTCCCGGGTGGGGTTGAGCTGTTTTACGGTATTCGCCTTTGTCGATCCGAATGTATGGTGGTGGTGGTGGTGGTGGCGGTGGTGGTGGTGGGGAAATGCGAACTAATGCCGGCCCGGCACGACAAGCCATTTTCCGCGACGGGAACGTGCAATCACCAGTGCTCTTCGACTGATGTGCGGCAATTGGAAGAGCGCATCCTTCTTAGCTGTCAAAGCGCAAGGCAAGGTACACGAGGGCAGGCTTAGGGAAACCCGGTAGCATAACGTGAAAGGAACACCGCAGTTAATCGGTTCACACCTGTACCCTTAATATTTCCATAACATTTTCTAATGTCAAATCCTTGCCAAGTTACAAGCGTCCCGCCGGGTCGCCAGGTGAAGGGTCGTGCAGGGGGGTGCTTGCAATATGTGACCGTTTGGTTTCCTGTATTACATTTAAGATATATCAAGCATTTGCCACTTTATTCGCGCGTGGTGTTTCATGTAATGGGGCAACGCTTCAAGTCCGGAGTCGCTTCAAGACCGCGACCAGCCAGTAACGCAGGCCAAACGGTGTGTTGGGGAATACGCATTATGCAAGCCTACTTGTCTGCCCAACCTGTTGATCATTTTGCGTCTCTCGGCAAGTACATGCAGGCCGACCCCTCGTGAATGGGGCGTTGGCGGGACTGGTCCCCATTCACAGCGAGAACACGTTTCACTGTCCCTGCATGATAAAGAAACTTAGCAAATGGGCGCCCTGGGATGGCATTAACATTTTGACGGCCACCCTGGAGCGCCCTTGGTTGTCCCTCTCCAATTGCTTGTTCGGACATAGCAGTTCAGGGAAGAGAAAACGCTGCTGGCATACAAACTTATTGACATAGCTCCTGACATTCCTGCTACTGTAAACGCACAGCCTGCACGTGGACGGCCAGCCTTAACAACCCGACCAGCCGGCAATGCAAGCCCCGTCCGTTACCTAGGACGGCGGGGCGCTTAGCTGCGCCTTTCCAACGAGGGCCAGAGGAGCGGCGGCCAGGATGACAGCGAGGAGACGGTAGCCCTGGTTCATGGTCGTCCTGGCAGTGCTCAGGCTTCCACTCCGGCTCATATCGCGCCTTTGCGCCTGGTGGCTTCGCATAGACCTTAAGACAGCAGAGCACCTCAGGCGTCATGATAGAGGGGCTCTGCCTCCGCCGCTGCAATACGACGTGAGGCAGGAGCCCAGCAACTCGACTCCTCGCCATCAGGCCACCATGAACGGCGGAGCTCCCTCGGGGCCTCACGCCAACCACGTCGCGGACCAGGATGAGAATGCTTCCAGCTCTAGCAGGCAAACGCCAGGCCACCTTGTCTATGACAAGTATGCCAGCCAGCGGCAAGCGTGGTGCGACTCCATCCGCGACCAGGTCCGAGTGCCTCCACGTTTTGCTGATCGGCGCAGCGAGCCCTGGAAGGGCGACGCTGAAAGGCTGTCCTGGCCTGAAACGTTTCTGTGTTCCTACCACAGACGCACGCGTGGAACTTCAACGCGTTTGAGCTGTACACAAGGACGCATGGGAACCCGCTGGTTACCATCACCGTCACCCTGCTCGAAACATACGAGCTCCTGGTAAGTGCAGAGCTTGAATGCTGTTAACAAGGTCCTTTTCTAACTTAAGGCATGAGCGCAGGACGGCTGGATGCTGGACCGCGCGAAAATCGTCAATTACTTGTTGCGGGTGGAGCAGGAATACAACCCCAACTCGTATCACAACAACACGCACGCGGCGGATGTCACGCAGACAGCTGCAGTGATCTTGCAGAGCTTCAAGAAGCAAGTAAAGGAGATCTCTAAGCTTGAGTACTTCAGCGTCATCATCGCTTCAGCAGTGCATGACCTCGGGCACCTGGGCGTCAACAACGACTTCCTCATTAACAGTCGGCATCCGCGGGCCACTATGTACAATGACAAGTCCGTTAACGAGAATTTCCATATCGCGCGGGCGTTCGCAATTGCTCGGGAGTCCCCGGACCTGGACATCTTCAGCGGGTTCAGCGTGGACGAACAGAAGCAAGTAGGTTGCTTCGTTCTCGGAACATGTCTGCTTGCTCGATGGGGTTATGTGACCGGACATGGGCCTCTTTGCAGATACGGAAGCTCATGATCGAGACGGTGCTGTCGACAGACATGGCGGTGCACTTCGACCTCCTGAACCGGTTCACGTCCCAGGTGGACGCGAAGCCGGACCTGAGCGAGTGGACGGACCGGACGCTCTTGTATCAAATGCTCGTGCACTTAGCGGACATCGCGAACCCGTCGCGACCGTTCCACCTCGCGCGGGGTTGGGCGGAACGGGTTATCGAGGAGTTCTGCGACCAGGTGCGAATTAGCTTACGCTGCAAGTCATTTGTTGGCACAATGGATGCACTGAGCACGTCTGCGGCCCGCAGGGTGACCGAGAGGCCGCAATCGGCCTGCCCGTCTCAGCCATGTGCAACCGGGCGACCATGAACATGCCGCGCGCACAGCTGGGCTTCATCAACATTTTTTTGAAGGTACGCATGAACGTGAATGTCCGCTTTATGTCAAGAAATGGTCAGCGGGAAGGCAAACCGAGTGGAGTCGGTCGGTCTTCCTGCTTGGGGTCACGATGAGTCACGCACTCAGGTGGCCATGAGCGGGCTTCCCTTGATGTCATGCTGTCTTGTCGTGATTGCGGTGCTTGTGCCCCCTTGGGGTGCGATGATTGCGACGCTTGTGCCCCCTTGCGAATGCAGCCGACCCTCACCTGCTTTGAGCGGGCGGCACCGGAGTTCGTGAAGATGGCGTTGGAGCATCTCGAGCAGACCATACGGGAATGGTCGGCCCTGGACGCTTCGGGGCTCGTGCTACCGCCGCACCTCATGCCGCAGCCAGCGCAGCAGCAGCAAGGCGGTGCGGGCGTTCAGGCGCAGCAGCAGGCGGGGCCTCAGGCGCAGCAGCAGCAGCAGCGCGCATCTGGGCCTCCACGTCCGCAGGCGCCGTCTCCGACAGTGGACCGGCAGCTGCCGCAGCGGACTCCGTGAGGCGGCGCGCCATCCGGCTCTCGTGGCGGTACGAATCCTCGGGACAAAACTTGAGGCGATCGGCCGCCGGGACGGCGGCTGGGCCTTTGTTTGGGTGACCGCCAGCAGGCGGACGAAATGGTGTGGGCGGGATCTGCCGTCGTGAAGCTCGTAAGAGAGGGCTCGGGTGTTGCAATGGGGGTTGTGCACTGCACCAGTTGTTTGGCGTGCGTCGTGTGCACCACTTGTGCATCCCCGAGCTTGAACTGTAGGCGATGGGTTGTGTGGGGTGGGGAGGGGAGGGGGGAGAAGGGGTCACCATTGCGGGCGAAGACATGCACTCCGTGAGAGGTAGCCGCTTGGGAACATGCTTCCCCCCCGCGACTGTCCATCGACTTGGCGGTCGCTGCTCTTATGTGAAAAGGATGGGGGCTGGCTCGGAACGTGAGTGGCGCGGGCGCGCGTGATTTATGGGTTGACGGGTGGTCGGTAAATGTTTGGGAAAGTGTGAGGAGCAACTAATGTCAAGACGTGTTGTGCTTGCCACGTCAGCTCGTGCGCGCGCCCTGCGTGGCCGCGCATTGTCCGGAGCTGGCAAGGTGCTGACCAAGGGGCATATGACAGTTGGGGCGTCTGTCGACAATGGGGTCTCGCAGGACTTGGCTTGCCTGGGCCGTCCCGGTCCGTGGGCTCTGCCTGCTCGTTATCTCGGAGACAACAAGGGCGCGAAGTACGGACACAGCGCGTCTCTCCCTAGCTGTCAGGAAATGCGGAGACCACGGGGAGGGACAGCCTCGGCACCACTCGTGTCTTTCGGACACGCGATTCGCACGGTTGCTCTACCACGCGGCGGCGGCAGCGGCAGCAACCACGCCATGGCCTTTGGCGGGGCTTCAGGCTGCTGCAGTGGTGCGTTGCGAGCGGCGGCCGCCTCGTCACCGTTAACTACCCGAATACATAGAAGCAAACGCACGTGTGCGCTGTGTTGCGTATTACCTACCGCTGACCAGGTGGGTCGCTTCGGGGCGCGCCTGGGCTCTTTGCCTCCTGCTGCATGGGCCTGTGCCTGCCGCTGCTGCTGCATGGGCATCATCCGCGCTTCGAGGTCGGGGCGTTCAGAGCTATGTAATTCCGGCTCGCGCCGCGTGATGCTTGCCCCCCGGCACACACACTGGGCCGTTGCCTCTGGAGGGTGGCGACAGGAGGCTGCTGCTGCCGCCACCACCGTGCGGCGGCGTTGGGGCAGAGAGCACATAATGAACCCGCCCACGGATGGCGAGAGCGCCGGCGTCTGGAAATTGTTGACGATGCATTTTGTACCACCTGCTGTTTGACTTTTTAGGCTATATACCCTGGGACTTGGCCGGAATAACCGCCGAGGGAGGGATGGGAAGGAAGCCTTGGGGCGTTGGCTCGGAACGCCGTCTCCCGTAAAGCACGTGCCGATATTATTCTCGAAGAAGCACTTTGCGACGCGTGCGCGGCGCGCCACGATCTTTGGCGGATTAATGTGCAGTGTGTGAAGGAGGCATGCGGGTCGGTGACAAGGGCTGGTTATCTACGTCATCAGAAGCTTCATACACTTTGATCCTGCCTGCCGGCCGACCGTTATCTTTCCGGTAAGGACGATGGCTCTTAGCGCACTCTCGAGTCGCGAGACGCATTTCTCGGTCGAGACAGAAATCATCCAGGCTTTATTACAGCGGAGGCGTGAAACATTGTGACGAATCCTGCACCGACAACATCGGTCGAGGGAGGGTGTGGAGTGGTCAGACCCGTTCCCGTCCTGCAGACACAGCGGAGCTGGGCCGCAGCGGGAGGAAGGGAGCCGATGTGTGTGTGTGTGTGGGGGGGTGTACCTGGATGAAATCCTAATCCCACCAGGGAGAGGGGCATGCTCAGCAAATGGCAGCTGGGGCTGTGACCCTGCTGAATGGCACCCTGGGCTCGGCCCCTTGCACGAGAGCCGATTTGCGCGCAAGCCATGTGGCGTATCCCCCATATAAACATATCGGTACAGCCGTCTTGAGTTTCGACGTAATCAATCTCAAATAGCCGCAACCGCAACAAGGCGCCCCTCGTACGCAGCAAACCCTAGTTTGCCCAACAGTGTCTGGGGGGGGAGAAATGTATGGGGAGGCCGCTCGGAAAGATCTGCACAGCCTTAATTGCCCGGGGGTTGCGCCGCCGCCACGGCTGGGCTTGCAGCAACGTCATCGGCCCCGTCGACAACGCCCTTCTCGACAACGCCAACAGAAGAAGTACGGATGCAGGACGAGCCGATCCCGGTCCAAAGCGGCGCGTCGCGTGTCCCTGTCAGCAGCGGCAGCGGCGGCCCGGCGCTGTCCCCGTCGTCATCACCCATCGCGCTGCCGCCGCTGCGTCGACCCATTATCGCCGCCCGCGCCTGGCCATGCGGGGACGAGGCGCTAGTAGGCGCCTCTGGGGACCGAGGAGGCGGCGGCGGCGGCGCCGTTGCCACGATGAGCACCGGCAGGATCATCATGCCCCCCGGCCCCGCGCCCAGCGCCTTGCGGCTGGGGGCTCCGTGCAGGGGGGACGGCCCGCCGGGTGGGGGCGTTATCCGTCGCCCGCGCTGCGAGGAGCGGGCGCTGCCGCCGCCGCCGCCATCGCCGCAGCTGCTGCCGCTGCCGCTGCCGCTCATGCCGCTGCCGCCGCCGCCGCCCAGGATGCCCTCGGTGCCGCTGCCGCTGCGTGACGCCGCCGCCGCCCAGGGCCGCACCGTCCCGGCCGCACAGCCGCCGTCGTCCCCTCCCCCGCTGCCGCCACCCGCCCGGCCGCCTGACCCCGCCTGGGGCGCCACCGCCGGCGCCACCGCTGACAGCTGCGGCGACAGGCACAGGGAGGCGGACGGGCCCGCCCGGCCCGTCGCGCCGCCCCCCTCGCCCCCGAAGAAGCCCCCACCGGCGATGCGCGCGCCCTCCCTGGACTCCCTCCCACCGCGCCGCCCCCCACCGGCCCCCGATGCGTGTCGCCCCCCCCGGCGTCCGACCCCGTCCTCTTCAGCCGCAGCAACACCTGCGAGGGCCGCTCGGAAACCCCTCCCGGGCCGCCGCCCTCAGTGCCGCCGCCGCCGCCGCCGATGCCGCCGCTGTCTACGAACCCCGGGAGCCACAGCTCCCCGCATCGCTCCTCGCCGCCGCCACTCGTACCCCCACCCGCACCCAGACCCGCCCGCCCTCCCCCGCCCGCCCCAGCGTCATACCCCCCACTCCGCGTCCCCCCTAAACGACCACTGCCACCGGCAGCTGCAGCAGCAGCAGCTGCAGCAGCTGCTGCGGGTGCGGGTGCGGCAGCCGCGGCCCCGCCCTCCACTGTCCCGCTCCCCCGGGTGGAGGCGGCGGGGGGCAGCGGTATGCTGGTCGCGCTTCGCCTCAGCGGGCTGCTGCTGTTCTTGGAGCCGTTGCGCTGCAGCTGGATGGCGCCCTCCGCTCGGCGGGCGGCGGGCGCCACGGCGGCGCGGGCGGCTGCGGCGCGGAGGGGGGAAGGGGGGTGGGTGGGGGACAGGTGCGGGGTGTGGGAGAAAGAAACGGAACCGCTAGACGCGGAGTCAAGCGACACAGGCGACCGTAACCCGAATTAAAGTGAACGGTGACGGCGACTTACATGTAGGCCGGATGTAGCATCTGCATCCGACCTGCACCCCCCCCCCCACCCCACCCCACCCGACCCCATCCCACCCTGCCCCACTCACTGCCTCCTCGAAGCTCACCCACTTACCCACCCACCCACCCACCCACCCACCCACCCACCCACCCACCCACCCACCCACCCACCCACCCACCCACCCACCCACCCACCCACCCACCCACCCACTTACCCACCCACCCACCCACTTACCCACCCACCCACCCACTTACCCACCCACCCACCCACTTACCCACCCACCCACCCACCCACCACCACCCACCCACCCACCCACCACCCACCCACCCACCCACCCACCCACCCACCCACCCACCACCCACCCACCCACCCACCACCCACCCACCACCACCCACCCACCCACCCCCCACCCACCCACCCTCCCACCTTCCCACCCACCCCACCCACCCCACCTGCCACCACCGCCTCCGCGATGATCTCCTGCTGCTGGAACATGGAGCGGCGGGTGAGGCGGTTCCGGAGCGCCTCCCTACCCGCCTGCCCCAGGTGGCGCAGACCCGGGTCGGAACCCGACAGCGCCTGGTCCCGCTGCAGCTTGCGGAGCCGCATGGCGCGGAGCGACCAGACGGGGACGTGGAAGGAGTCCTGGGAGGGGGCCGGGGGGGGGGTATAGGACATTGGTAGACAGTTTCAAACCGAGCTGGGGCGGTGTGTGTGTGTGTGTGTGGAGGAGGGGGGCGGGGGAGGGGGGCGGGGGGGGGGGTGGGCGGAGGGAGGCGGGAGTTAAAGAGAAACAGCCGAGACACATCCAGCCCGGCGGAGGAGGAGGGGTATGGGAGGTGGTAGACGTTATCAAACTGGGGGAGGAGGGGGGGTAAAGGGGAGGGAAGGGGTGAGGGTGGGGGTGGGAGCGAGGGGAGGTGGAAGAGGGTACAGGAAACTGGCAGGCGGGGTGGAGGGGGGGAGTGGAGGAGGGGTAGACGGGGAAGGGGGAAGGAGGTGGCGCGGGCAAACCCCCCGTCCCGTATGCGCCACCCGGGGCCAATACCACCCTTTCCCCCCCTCTCCCACTCCCGCAGTGCCACAAATCGCCTGCCCCACCGCCCCACTGCCCCACCGCCCCACCGCCCCACCGCCCTACTGCCCCACCGCCCCACTGCCCCACTGCCCCACTGCCCCACTGCCCCACTGCCCCACCGCCCCACTGCCAGAATGCCCCACTGCCCCACTGCCCCACCGCCCCATCGATCCCCCCCTAACCCTCCCTCCACCCCCCCCCACCCCCACAGCCACCCACCGGGTCCTCCGTGGCGGGTACGTAGCGTGCCTTGGTGCCCACCGGTACGGCAACACTGGTCAGGTCGATCTGCTCCACCACCTCCTGAAGGTGCTCGGGCGTAAGGCCCTCGCCGCCGCTGCCGGCCGTACGGCAAGGGGAGGGAGGGGAGGGGTGTGGGGTGGGTCAGGTGCGGTGGGGTGGGGTGGGGGCAGCCGCAGGACAGCAGCCGCGCGGTGCCGTACACAGTGACGTGTTGCTCTCCGCCTTGGGCCTCCTAACTTGACGGGGACGAAAGAAGCCTTCCCTCCCCTCCCCGCCCCCCTCCCGTCCCTCCCCTCCCGTCCCTCCCCTCCCGTCCCTCCCCTCCCGTCCCTCCCCTCCCGCACCTGCCCCCCCGTATCCGGAACGTCTCATCCTCCGCAAGCCGCATGGACACCAGCTGCAGGATGCGGGTCTTGTCGCCCTGGCAGGGGGACGGGAGGGGGGGGAGGGGAGGGGGAGGGCAAGAGAGGGGGGCTGAGGGAAGGGAATGGGGGGGTGGAAGGGAGGGGGAGGGTGGGGGGGGGGGCAAAGAGGACCGGAACCAACCGGCGGGCCATGGCTCCAGGGCCAACGACCCCATGCAGCCCCCCCACCCCTTCCCCCCACCTGCACCGCCTGCACCGCCCCCTTGTGTCAATGAAGACAGCGAAACCGCAAAGGAGCATCTCCCGGCCCCCCAGCCACCCCCACCCAGCAGCGCAGCTTGGATATGTCTACCAATGTCCTTTACCCACCCTCCCCCCCAACCCACCCCCACCCCACCCACAGCGCCCTCCGCCTCTGGCCCCCTTTGGGAGCAGCGCAGCAGCGAATATACGACCACCCACACTCCTGTACCTCCCCCGACCTCCCCCAGCCCCCCCCCCCCCGGCACCCAGGTACACGCACCAGGTGCCCGGAGGTCATCAAGGCCTTCTTGCTGGCGGGGGCGCTGGGGGGTTGCCGTCGCTTGGGTGGCCCTCTGCTCTGGGGAAGCGATGTGGCGGAAGGCGGCTCGGTCCAGGTCCTTGAGCAGCGCCACCCCGTCGATCTGGATCGGGAGGGGAGGGGAGGGGTTGGGGGTGGGGTGGGGTGGGGAGGGGAGGGATGGGAAGGGGTGGGGAGGGGAGGGGAGGGGAGGGGTGGTGGTGGTGTGATGAGAGTCAAACCCCATAGGAACAACCAACCAGCCCGACTGCAGGTTAACCCGCACCACCGCGGGCGGCGGGTTTTTGGGGGGATTTGGGGAAGGGGGGGGGTTGAGGAGCAACCGAGGGGACAGGGTTGGGTTGGGGAAACAACTGGCGGGGGGTACCCGGGCTGCCCTCTTGAACGCCGGCCCCACCCCACCCCACCCCAGGGGCCGTCCCCCGCCGTTCCCCAAGGCCCCCAAGGCCCCTCCCCCGCGATCGGCCTGGCACGGGGATCACGACCCGCCTCCACCCCCTCCCTCTCTCCCCCCCGTCAGTCAGTCAGTCAGTCAGTCAGTCAGTCAGTCAGCGCACCCTGTATCTCTGCTGCTCCCCATGTGCCCTCGTGCGCCGTACCCCTTCCTCCTCCACACGGCATCACGCCCCCCCCTGCCCTTGCCTGCGAACGACGAACCCACATAAACCCCACCGCCTCTCCCCTCCCGCCCCTCCCGCCTTCCCCCCTCCCGCTCATGTCGTACCTGGGGTTGCAGGTCGTCTTCGTCATCAGCCGTTAGGTCGCCCCCGGGGCTGCCTGGCTCCTCCGCCTCGCCCTCCTCCGCCTCCCCCTGCGCCCCGCCGCCCCGTCCTCCCCCTCCCCCCCGCTGTTCCCCCTACCCCCGCTCCCCCGGCCTCCCGCCTGCCGCTCCGCGCCCTTCGTGTCCCTCGCAGCCCCCTCGTCGCCGCCGCCGCCGCCGCCGCCGCCGCCGCCGCCTCCGACCCGGTAGAGCGTCCGCAGCACCCGCAGGTGCCGCCGCGGCAGCGGGACGCCGTGGCGCCGCAGCATCTGCTCCAGGAGGGGCTGCGGGAACGCCGACCCGTGGGTCTCCATGATCTCCTCCAGCTCGGCGCGGTAGTCCACCTGGCGAGCCAGCAGCAGGCTCGCGAGCTGGGCCAGGGCGCGGCTCTGGCGCGCAGTACGGATGACGTACGGATGATGTACGGATCACGTACGGATGTTGTATGATGTACGAGGGATGGGGTGGGGGAGGAGACACGGTAAGGAGGCAGTGGAAGCGGAAGAGGAGGGGGGGGGATTGCGCGAGGTGAGGTGAGGTGAGGTGAGGTGGGGTGGGGTGGGGTTGGGGCCCTATCGGCGCCCCAGGGTAGGGCTCCTGACACGGAAGGAGGCGGAGGGCGGAGGGCGGAGGTCCCTCTGGCACGAGGAGGAGGAGGAGGAGGAGAAATGTGTGGCGAGACGCCAAATGACAGCTCAGCTAGAAGGCACCAAGGCGCCGCGCCCACCCGTCATGCCGTCTTCAAAGACTGCAGCGGAGACCGCAGCCATCCCCTGGCCGCCTGAAGCGATCCTCTGTGCCCACCTATTCCCCCCCCCTCCCCCCCCACCCCCCACCGCCCCCCCACCCCCACCGGCCCCCCACCCCCCACCGGCCCCCACCCCGCACCGCCCCCCCACCCCTCCCACCCCCCCCAACCCCCCCACACACATACACACACACACGCCCACCCACCCACCCACCCACCCACCCACCCACCCACCCACCCACCCACCCACCCCCACCCACACGCCCACCCACCCACCCACACGCCCACCCACCCACCCCAACCCACCTCGCCGTCCACCTTGGAGGTGGCCGACACGGCGCTGATGCTCTTCCGCGGTGCGACCCGCTGTGCCCCCTCCCCCGCGCGCCCGCCACCACCGCTGCCGCCGCCGCTGCCGCCGTCGCCGCCGCCTCCCGCGGCCAGATCCGCCACGGAGTCCCTTCCCGCTCCCGCTCCCGCTCCCGCTCCCGCTCCCGCTCCCGCTCCCGCTCCAGGGGGGAGCAGCAGCCGCACCCGAGTCCCCCGCCCCTCTACGGCGGCCTCGGCCCCGGGCCCCGCCCCGGCCACAGGGTTCCGTCGCCGCTGCCGCCGCCGCCGCCGCGGGCTGTCGTGTCGGACGTCGACGGCGCCGCGGCCGCGGCCACGGCCGTGCCGTTGCCGCCGCCGGCGTCCGCCCGGTTCGGCGGTTCCGCCGCGAATCGGACGGCGGCGTCGGCCGGGCGGCTTCCGGTGCTGGTGCTGGTGTCGGTGAGTGATCTGCGGGCCGAGTCGTCGCGGCCAGGCTCATCTCGTGTCTGCCCCTCCCGTTGCTGCTGCCGTGGGTGCTGCTGCTGCTGCGGGTGCTGCAGGTGCTCCTCAAGCAGCTGCTGCTCCAGGGGTGCCTGCTCGCGGGTTCCTGAGGATGCTGTCTCCTGGATGCGGGGGCTGGGACGGGACGGCGCCGCCGGTGTGGCGTCACCGCCGCGCAGCCCGGGCCGCGGCTCCATCAGGGGCCCCGCCCGGGGGGAGTCCGCGACGCGGCCCGAGGTCGAGGCCTCGGGTTGCATCCGCAGCGCGGCTTCGGTTTGGACGTCCCTCTGCTGCGCTGCTTCGCCCAGGGCGGCCGCAGACCCGTGCGCCCTCGCGCGAGTAGCAGCGCGCGACGGTTCATTTCGACCGGCCAGGAGGCAGGAGCAGAAGTCGTTCCAAGCCCGCTGCATGTGTTAATTACTCGGTGGTGAGTACGAAGACCAATATGGGAAGACGCCTACGCGCTCCGATGCGACGTGAGGGATTGAAGATTCAGCAAGCATCTTCTTGTAGGCCGCAGCGCGACCATCATGGACATATCATGACAACACATATTCCGGAGATTCATTCGAACCCATTTTCAGCTGCGAGCCGTGGCTGCAAACAACCATCTGTTCGTACTTCGTATACCCAGTCTATTTCGACACATAACTGTGACATGGCATCTTTGTTTTTTTATTTCAAGCATATATCAAAGCTATTATCGTTCAGTGAGGCCTTCAATTCAACAAGAAACTGGAGCAATGGCGCACTATTGCACCGTTTGACACACTGTAATGAATGAGACTGACACACTTAAAATAAACTGAAATCCTACTTGTCACTCCCACGCGTTATCGTTGCCAGTTCTGTGCCAGCCAACTGACGAAACTGTCGTATTAGGTTGTCAACTGTTCGGTTGTTCACTTGTACTGTGTTCGCGTTTCCCATAAACACCGTTGTGGGGGAACACATGTTTATAGCCGTAAGGCCTGTACAACATGTAACAACCAACCAACCAACCCATAAACAAATTTCTTGAATGAGTCTGAAGCACCTACGCAAAGCTGCTCGGTAGGTTGAGGAACGGGGGCACCACGGACCGCTGCCGATGCCCCTGACAAAGCACAGAGAATCAGAGCGGCAGCCGCGCCCAGCGCTCGCCGTGCGAATCAAATTCAGCAGCCATGTGATAACCCATAAAGCAGCCGCGCGACCAAAAACGCGGCGCATCACACACCCGACAGCCCTAGTGCTATAGCGTACAGCGACCGACATCGTACCTCCGCACAAACGAACAAGCCTCATCAGCCAGCGGGGACCACACGGCAACCTCCGCGGGGACCACACGGCAACCTCCGCGGGGACCACACGGCAACCTCCGCGGGGACCACACGGCAACCTCCGCGGGGACCACACGGCAACCTCCGCGGGGACCACACGGCAACCTCCGCGTTCCCCGAAACATACCGGCGTGCAGACGCAGCACACACAAGCCCGCAAGTGCCGTCAAGTGCCCGCGGCGGCTGATTGGGGCCGCCTGAGGCGTCAAGTGCCCGGTCGCCGCCTTGCGGCCCCATCCCACGCGACCGTGATGGGCCCCTTCAGCCCCTTCAGCCCCTTCAGCCCCTTCAGCCCCTTCAGCCCCTTCAGCCCCTTCAGCCCCTTCAGCCCCTTCAGCCCCTTCAGCCCCTTCAGCCCCTTCAGCCCCTTCAGCCCCTTCAGCCCCTTCAGCCCCTTCAGCCCCTTCAACCCCTTCAGCCCCTTCAGCCCCTTCAATCCCCACAACCTTACAACCCCATAAACCTTGCAACCCCTTCAACCCCTTAAAATCCTTAAACCCCCAACAACGCCACCCAGCCCTCCGAGCACCTTCCGGGAATCGCCTTTCTCATAGGCCTCCCTCCCCCCTAGGGCCCCACACCGGGGCCGAGCCGACGACTGCTCCCAGCGGCGCAGCAGTGAGTGGCTGGGCCCCGGCGAGGAGGGCCCCCGGCGAGGAGGGGAGGGGAGTGGAAGGGAGAGGGCGGCAGGGCCGGGGGTGGTTCCCATACGGGGTGGTTCCCTGGTAGAGTCGGTACAGGGTGTGCTTCGGTGCGCTTGCGGAGCCTGTCCGGCGCGCCACGCCATGGCGCAGGTGGTGGCGCGGCTTCGTTTCTGCAGTGTGTGGTGAGGAGGTTGCGGCTGTCACCGATGACCCGTGAGGCGGGTCCATTGACGGGTGTAACACCATTATTAATACACACACGGGAATATGCATACCCACGCAGCGCGCGGTCACAGGTTTGGCAGGTCACAGGCGCCAGGGTCCCAGGGTACGACATCGCATGTCTGCCCACTATCCCCAGAGGGATCGCCGGCGCCCGCTATCAAAGTACGCACCCCCACCAACCCTACCTGCCCTACCTGCCCTACCTGCCCTACCTGCCCTACCTGCCCTACCTGCCCTACCTGCCCTACCTGCCCTACCTGCCCTACCTGCCCAGGTACCCTACCCAGTCCCCCCTCAGGGCGTCATCGGCTACTCACAGCCCCTCCCCTCCCGCTGATGACGACCCGCTCCGGAACCACTCGGGTGCCGCCATCCCCGGCCCGTGAAGCTGGCGTCGCATGTTTGCATCTCGGGCATGGAGCGTTGATCGGGGTCGGGGACCGCGGAGACCTGCAAACCCTGCCGCACCATGTCCGCAGTCCGCTTGCCCACACGTACGTACGTACCGGCATGTCGTACGGCTGAATCAGCTGGGATCCGCTGCTGCTGAGGCCGAGGCTGGTAGGGGCTGATAGGGCCGTCGGTGTGGGCTGCTGCTTGATGAAAGTGGCGCGTGTCGCAGTTTGCGACCCGTCGGAGGCAGGGCCTGTCGCTGATGGATGGGTAACAGCGATGCAGCCTTGGTAGGGGCTGATGAGATGCGGCGCCTACAGGCTATCTGGAACGGCCGGTCAGGAAGCGTCAGGACTGAGGTCCACCTTGTAACGATTGCATTACAATGAAAGCCAGGTGCGCGCAGGCTACTTACTGGGCGACGAGTCGCCGACCAGGACCGACCCACGGATCCGACACTCTCGAGGGAGACGAAAAGCAGAATGAATTTACAATGGTAATTTTTATGAACATTCAAAATTGATGAAAATGAAATAAAATCCAGCATGTGCACGAACACGTTCCGTAACATCCATGTACTTGCGTTGGGCTTGTCCTTGGGTACGAGGAAGCCATGAGCGGGACGTGATTGGAAGTTAAATTTAAATTTTAACAGGACTGAAAGAACCATTTCCGTGCATCCGCAGGACGGCAACGAATCATGTAACGGTCAGGGTAGTTCGTGGCGCCACGGACGCATCACGGAACAGCGCCGCCAGCATTCCAGAGGCAGAAACTAACATCAACGAAATGAAAAATGCTTCAAGTAACGCAAGCTGACCAGCAATTTATCACCATGTTCAGACATCCAAACATGAAGGCCGGCTGGTCCGACCTCGTGCCGGAGCTGCACGAGCGTGTGGCTGAGCACCTGCCTGACATTGACGTGGCCTGCTCCTTGCGGCTGATCAACAAGGAAGCCGCGGAGCTCTTTCGCCGCGTGGCCCGGGGCCGGCCGATCCGGCTGTCCGAGCCGGTGCCGCCGCACGCCTTCGCCTGGCGCTGGCCTATCACAGCCTGACGCTCAAAGCCCGGTGGCAGCTGCTGGCCCTGACTGCGGCCAGCGGCGTGCTGAGCAACCTCCAGGTGGCGGTCACCGCCGCGGGTTGCTTGCCGGACGAATCAGCTTTCGCAAGCGCAGCGGCTGCGGGCCACCTGGCCATGTGCGAGTGGCTGGTGGAGAAACTGGATCGGGGCTGGGACGGCGCAGCGGAGGCCGCCGCCGCCAACGGTCACATCACCCTGGTGCGCTGGCTCCTCAGCCGCTGCCCAGAAGTGATCCCGGCCGCATGGCGCGGCGCGGCCGGCGCGGGGCGGCCGGACGTGTGCGCGGCGCTACTGGCGGCAGGGTGGCTATCTTATTTTGCCGAGTATCTACGGCCGGAGATACTCCTTGCCCAATCGTGCTGAAAGTATCTGTCGGAGGGAGCTTTTGCTGGCATTTTATCTATTCAAGGCGGCTTTTCCCCGCGCGAGAGGCCATGAGTATCTGAAACCTCATTTTTCTCCCAAGGGAAAGTATCTATCAGAACGCAAGATTTCCGGCCGAATATATATTCATATCTTAAGATAGCCACCCTGACTGGCGGATGGCACCCTCAGTCCGTACGGGCTGCAGTCGGCTGCGTGCAGCGCCGCCGAGCACGGGCACGTGGACCTGGCGCTGTGGCTGCTGCCGTACGCCCCCGTACAAGACGACTGGTTCCTGGGCGCCCTGCTGCAGGGGGCGGCGCACGGCTGCAGCCTGGCGGGGCTGCACCGGGTGTACGACACCCTGTTATCGGTACGGCAGGACGACTGGGAGCCGCTGCAGGACAACCCCGACGGCCTCCTCCTCACCGCCCTGACCAGCCCCACCCGCGACTGGATTACCAAAGTGAACTGGCTGCTGGCGCACGGCTGCGAGCTGGACGACTCGAGCACCCCGCCCCCCGGCGACCGCGACTTGCGCGCCCGGCTGTACGTGCAGCTGCTGCCGGAGGAAGCGCGCGCCGCAGGGGTCTGGCAGGTGCTCCGCAGGGCGCTGGAGCTGCCCGCACCCGAGCTGGTGGACTTGGTTCTGGAGCTGCCCGCACCCGAGCTGGTGGACTTGGTTCTGGAGCTGTGACCGCACCCGAGCTGGTGGACTTGGTTCTGGAGCTGTGGCCGCACCCGAGCTGGTGGACTTGGTTCTGGAGCTGCCCGCACCCGAGCTGGTGGACTTGGTTCTGGAGCTTTGGCCGCACCCGAGCTGGTGGACTTGGTTCTGGAGCTGTGGCCGCAGCACCAGCTGGCGGACTTGGCGGCTTGGATGCCGGACGAGATGTCCGAGTGTGCACGATCGAGAACCTGGATGAGGTGCTGGATACCCCAGCCCAGGCGGTGGTGGCCGCGCGGCTGGCAGCTGGCGGGGCTCCCATCTGGCCGGCGGTTGTGAAGGCGGCGGTGGCCACCGGTAACCTCACAACTGCTTCGCTGGATGGCTGCCGGCGGGGGAGAGGCGGTTGGCCGCGAGGGCGCCGCAGGAGGAGATGAGGCGGCGGCGGCGGCGGCGGCGGCGGGCGGGGCGCCGGTGGGGGAGCTGCTGGAGGGGCTGGCGGGGGCCGGGCCGGAGGTCAGGGCGGCGGCTGCGGCGGCGCTGCGGGCGGCGCTGGAGGGCTCAAGGGGCGCGGACCTGGTTGGCTTTGCGGCCCGCAGTAGCAACCTGGAGATGGTGACGTGGCTGCGGGCGCGTGGCTGCGCGTGGGATGACCACGCCTTCACCCAGGCGTCATTATCGGGCAACATTGCGTTCCTGGAGTGGATAGAGGAGCGAGGCTGTCCGCTGCCGGTGAGTTGGGCGAGCGGCGAGGCATACGTGATGCATGATTTGAGATGAAGTGTATCTAGAGAAGAGACCCGCCCGACCCAAACCAAGGACCAACGTGTATGATGATAGCATGTTTCTTTGTGATGCAACACATGCTGTCGAGGTCGTCTGGCCCCCGGCTCGCTGGCAATATTACATATATATAGGTATATATATAGGTTTTGGGGCGTGGGTTTTCGATCCCTGACGCCTATGCCAGCAGCTGATATCTTCTTATCGCCGGGGAGGATGGGGTGATCTACCTGTCCTCTCCATCTATCACTTCCACCTCCATCTCAGTGCTACCGACATCGCTCTTCAGCGAGGTGCACTACGCCATGCAAGGGCCCGTGCGTTTCGCTCCATGTCAGCGGCAGGTGAGGTGAGGTGACACTACCGCGATTGGGCGTTTTAAGGTCCTGGGTTCGAGTCCTAGGGTGACCCCCGACATTGTTCGGGCGCATGAGATTATGGCTAGCTGCTGAGATGTGGAGTTGAGATCACAGTTGATGGATTGAGATTCGCACGCTAGATTGGTGGCGATTGCTGAACCCTCTGCTGTCTCTACGGATGTGCGGGTGAATGGATGAGGTGGGATCCTTAGGTGACAGGATCAACCGCCTTGGACCCTCGGTTCGTATGGCGTAAGTTCGGTGTGATGATGGTTGAAGGTGTCCTAGAGCATCATATATATCCGCGACATAAACCCTTCGACAGGGCCCGGAAGCCAATCCACCCTGTAACAGTACTACTACTACTATATCCGCGGCGTGTCCAACCCTGGAGTGGTTTGACGGGCGGGAACAGAACATTGTCGTACAGATTGCCCGAGCAGTGTTATTTGCCATATAGGGACATCCCAATAACTGAAGATCCAACGAAACCACCATGTACGGTACATCTGATGAACGTCAGCTCGGCTTCACTACTCTGGCCGTCCTGCGTGCTTTCGTGACACCAAACCCACAGACGAACAGCTCCTGCCACGAGAGCGCCATCGCCGATGATGACATGGCGGTGCCGCGGTGCCTGAGGCGGCTGGGGGTGCCTTGGGGCCCCAAGGAGCAGCGGCGGCTCCTCCGCCGCGCCGTGGATGAGTGCTGCCGTGTGGAGCTGCTGTCCTGGCTGCTGGAGGCGGGCTGCGAGGTGGACTGGGCGGCGGCCAGGCGGGCTGTGGCGGTCGGCCTTGGCACCACGGGAGAGGCGATTCAGGCCTTGATCGAGCAGTGGGCGCCCTAGCAGGTAGGTACATCCGGTCAAACCGTGTCCGGCATCCGTCCAGGGGGGCGGAGGAGGGTTTCCACCAACTCCTGGGGAGGGGGGAGGGAGGGTTGAGGCAATAGCGGACGCCCTGCCAGGATCGATCAATTGATGGGAGGGGTGGGGTGGGTGAGGCGATGGAGGGTGCGCGCAGGTGCGTGCCCGGCCTGGATCGAGTCAAGGAAGCGGAGGTGTATGTACGGACCGGGGTTCAATTGCGGAAACGCCGAGTGCAGGACGCCGAACGGTAGCTCCGTAGCTACGATCGGTACTGCGCTGGCCAATAGATAAGATACGGTACCCGGTTGCGACCCAGCCAGATGAACGGTGGCCAGGTGTTGCGCTGGCCAATAGATAAGATACGGGAAGCGAGGTCGGCCGGGATCGAGTCAAGGAGGTAGGTGCGCGGCAGGCAGGTTTCACAAATCTCCATGTACGGTGGCAGCGCTTGATTGCTTGATTGGGACTGGCGGGGGGAGGCGACAGACGGAGACACGCACTCGTGCGGCAACCTCGCTGGAGAAGTACTGCTGCTGCTGCTGCTGTGGCTGTGGCTGCAAGCTGCAGCGATGTTGGTCGACAGGCTGGAGTGTGTTTAGAAATGCTGGAGTGTGTAGTGGCGGGTTTTTCCGAACCGGAGGTGACAGCTGTAGCGCACATGACTGACTCCATGTGCGGCCTGGAGCTCCGAAGGCATGTTTAACAAGAAGCCCACCCATAGGTGTGTGCGTTGACACTGACCTGGAGTAGTTACGTCGGTTGTGTGATTGCATACCGTGTGGTGATGACGCGCGTGGGCCACATCCACACGTACACGTACATGGCGGGTTTCTACTTCCCTCGGTTGGCGGGCGGGTTTCTTCCCTGAACACACGGACATGGCCTACGTCATTTCTCTCCAAGTAACAAATAGCTCAGCGGTTGCTGTACGGCAGGGAGTGTGCTGGCGGTTGCGGTTTGGTGCGGGTAATGAATCAGGTGCCGGCAGGTGTGCGGGCCACGGCGGTGGCAGTCGAGTCAGAGAGTTGAAGAGAGTATTTACAAGTACTCTGAGCGAATGTGCCTTTGTCCTTACAGAACGTATACATGCAAAGGTTGAACAACGGTACGAACTGTCCCCGCGTTCCAATGCGGCAATGCCTGCACTCGCGGCAAGACGGAACTCAGATTATTTGCTTACGATCGTCCCATTAACCTAAACCTTCTTCTGGCAACCGCCCTGGCAGCTGTGTGTGCAGTTGGCTTCTTTGCAGTTTATCACCGAGGATACAATTCAATCGGGTCGCCAAGAGATGGAAACATGGAAAACTTAGCGGTCCCTTGTTTCCAGTCAAAAATACGAATTCCTTCTAATCACCTTTCAGAATTGGGGATAGGCATGTAAGCCATTTCCAAGAAGCATCTTTGGCAACGTAAGCGCCTTGATTGGTGGCGCAAGAGTATAAGACTTTGAGCCAAGCCTTTGTCCAAAATCATCGCTTGTAAGAGATTTCCTCAAGCATACAGCCACCTGGTGACAAATGAAGCACAAGTTCAGAGCCGGAGCGTCTACTGCGAATGACCCGTCGACGATCAGCTGGTCCGACCTCACGGCCGATCTGCAACACAGCGTGGCTCAGCACCTGTCAGCCAACGACGTGGCCTGCAACCTGAGGCTGGCCAACAAGGCCGCCGCGGAGGTCTTTCGCGGCGCGGCCCGGGTCCGGCTGTCCGAGCCGGTGCCGCCGCACGCCTTCGTCTGGCGCTGGGGCAGCCCGGCCGCCTATCACAGCCTGACACGCAAAGCCCGGTGGCAGCTCCTGGCCCTGACTGCGGCCAGCGGCGTGCTGAGCAACCTCCAGGTGGCGGTCACCGCCGCGGGCTGCTTGCCGGACGAATCAGCCTTCGTAAGCGCAGGGGCTGGGGGCCACCTCTCCGTTTGCGAGTGGTTGGCAGAGCATGAGTACTGGGGCTACTACATCCCAGTGAAGGCGGCTGCCGCCAACGGACACATCGCCCTGGTGCGTTGGCTCCTCCGCCGCTGCCCGGGTGCCGTCGGTGAGGCTTGGCGCGGGGCGGCCCGCGCGGGCCGTCGGGACGTGTGCGAGGCGCTGCGGGCGGATGGCGGCCCCCATGCCGATGTGCCGCTGTCAGCTGTGTACGGCGCCGCAGAAGGGGGCCACGTGGACCTGGTGCTGTGGCTGCTGCCGTACGTGCGTATGAAGAAAGCGGACGACTTCCGGTCCAAACTCCTACAGCGTGCAGCCTGCGGTTGCGACCTTGCGGGACTGCAGCGTGTGTGCGACGCCCTTGAAACGGTACTGCAGGATGACTGGCTGCCGGTGCAGGAGCATGAGCACCACGATCAAATCCACTTTCTCCTCGCCGCCCTGACCAGCCCCACCCGCGACTGGCGCGCCAAAGTGGAGTGGCTGCGGGCGTGTGGCGGCGCACTGAATGACTCGACGCCCAGATCGCTACAATTCGAGCTACCAGTCACACTGCACCCCAGCGACCGCCTCGAGCGCGCCCGGCTGTACTTGCAGCTGGTGCCGGAGGGCGCACGTGGTGCAGCTGTCAAGAACATCCTCCACAACGCGTTACGTAATGCCGAACCCGAGTTGGTGGACCTTGCCCTGGAGCTGCGGCCCGTTGCAAAGCGGGCGGGCTTGGCTCGTTGCGTACCGGACCACTTGGAGACCCCCGCCCAGGTGGAGACCGCAGCTCGGCTGGCGGCTCGAGGGGTGCCCATCTGGCCGACAATAGTGAGGGAAGCCATTCGCACCGGTAGCCTTCAGTTGCTGGAGTGGATGGCCGCCGGCAGCGGGGCACAGGCAGCTGCTGGCCCCGAGGCGGGGGGCCCAGTGGCCGGGGCGGCGGCTGCGGTGGCCGAGGTGGAGGCGCTGGCCGGGGTGGGGCCGGAGGTCAGGGCGGCAGCAGCGGCGGCGCTGCGGGCGGCGCTGGAGGGCTCCAGGGGCGCGGACCTGGCTGGCAGCGCGGCCCGCAACGGCAACCTGGAGGTGATGCAGTGGCTGCAGGCGCACGGCTGTGCGTGGGATGACCGCACCTTCACCCAGGCGTCATTATCGGGCAACATCGCGCTCCTAGAGTGGATAAGAGAGAAGGGCTGTCCGCTGCCGGTAGGGCCCGGGATCCCAGTGCACGAACCGAGGGTCGACGAGGGCATAACAGCCTCGTCAATTCCACCTCTCCGTCCTACATGTGGCGGCTAGCTAGTTGTCCCCTCACTGATCCGAGTGGATGCTTTGGTTCACAGCCAACCATTACACATGTGCCGTGTTGCTGACCCGCGGGTGGTCGAATACGGACAGATTCTATCCACTGCGTCAGCGCACGCGGAAAGTAAATCCTGATCAATGTCCTTGCAGTGCTGGTTGACCAGAAGCTTGGTGAGGTCAGTATCAGCTGACAACCTGCCCCACCTTCCCGATACTGATGGAACCAACTCACAGACGGACAGCTACGGCTGCAGCTCCTGCTACGAGAGCGCCATCGCCGATGATGACATGGCGGTGCTGCGGTGCCTGCGGCGGCTGGGTCTGCCCTGGGGCCTCAGGGAATGGAGCTTACTCACCTTTGCGGTGAAGGAAGGCTGCCGGGTGGAGCTGCTGGCCTGGCTGCTGGAGGCGGGCTGCGAGGTGGACTGGAAGGACGCCAGGAGGACTTTGGTGGACCTTCGGACTCGTGTCACAGAGGCGGTTCGGGCCTTTATTGAGGAGCGGGCACCCTAGCGGGCCACATCGCATAGCCAGACCGTCGGCTAGCTGCATCATCCATAAATGGAGATGGAGGAGGATTTTCACAGACGCTTGAGGGATGGAGAGGGTTGAGATGACAGATGCTGCACAGGTGTGTGCCCTGCCTGGATCGCTTCAGGGAGGTAGATGGGCGGCGAGGCGTGACCCGCGGGCAGGTTTCAAATTTCCATGCATGGTGGCAGTGCTTGCTTGGTAATGGCGGGGCGAGAGCGACACGCCCCGTTTATGAGCCGCCGTGTATGTCGGATGCAGCAGTGGATGCGCATGTGGGTTGATGCGGCATTTGGACCCCTACCCGTACGTGTTCCTTGGGCCGACCAGGAGGCGTTGGTGAGTTAATGCGGGTCGGGTTGGTGAGATCGTGCTTCGATGGATAGATGGATTCATGGACCCGGAGGTTACCACCCCGAGGTTTAGCACCCCGAGGGTGTGTGGGCGTGTGCACGAAAGCGTGGCGGGCTTAAGAGCCCGAGATGAGGGTGAGGACGCGATGCGACATTGACGGTACGGCATGTACCAATGTACAGCAATGTACGTAGTTGGTGGTAACAATTAGTGCAGCGGTTGCTGTCCAGTGAGGGGTGTGCTGGCGGTTACGGTTTGGTGCGGGTGACACACCACCACCGATACGTACGGCATCAGGTGCCGGCTGGGGTGGAGGCCATGACGATGGATGATGTGTGCGGACCAGATTAAGGGTGGCCCTGTTGACCGACGAGTCGGGCTCCGCCGGCCCTGATGATGATCTGCGGGTGTCAGCCCTCGCCTGGTCAGGGCCGTGAAGGTAGGGCAGGTCCAGACTGCAGAGCACAAAGGCAAGATTGCAAGCGAGCACAAGTACCTGCACACGGGGGGTTGGTTACACCTCACTTTCCATGACGCTCGGAGCACATCAAAAACCTGGGAGTCATTCTAAACAGACCCAGCAGATGCCTCATGTCCATGTTCAGAACGTGTGAATGCAGAAGTCACGATGGTTGACTGGACGGACGGTAAGCGGACGGTTGCATACTGCCGTACAACAGGGCGTCTAGGCGATCTGCTTGAGCCGTATCCCAGGCGACGAAATGCAAAGCAACCAACTGCTTAAACCTATCACACACGGCTACGAGAGCAGAAATGCGGATCCCGTAGTTATAAATGGTTGATCAACATTCAGAGTTGCACACTTGCACTTGCCCACTGTCACCGCCGTCACATGTAATGGATCCATCGTAAGCAGTCCTTTTCAGGAGGAGGCATCTCTGGCAGCGCAAGAGCAATAAATTGGTTACGCAAGCGTGTATACCAATCATCGCTGTTTAGAGATTTCCTCAAGGATACAGCAACCTGCTGACAAATGAAGAACAAGAAGAAGAAGAGACTCAGAGCCGCAGCGTCTGACCTGTCGAGAACCAGCTGGTCCGACCTCGCGCCCGATCTGCAGCAGCGTGTGGCTCAGCACCTGCCCGGTAACGAGGTGGCCTGCAACCTGAGGCTGCTAAACAGGGCCGCTGCGGAGGTCTTTCGTGGCGCGACCCGGGTTCTGCTGTCCGAGCCGGTGCCGCCGCACGCCTTCGTCTGGCGCTGGGGCAGCCCGACCGCCTATCACAGCCTGACGCTCGAAGCCCGGCGGCAGCTCCTGGCTCTGACTGCGGCCAGCGGCGTGCTGAGCAACCTCCAGGTGGCCATCGGCGCAGCGGGATGTCCCCCGGATGGGTCAGCCTTTCCAAGCGCAGCTGCTGGAGGCCACGTCTCCATCTGCGAGTGGCTGGCGGAGCAAGACTACCCGGGCGGCTACATCGCAGCAGAGGCCGCTGCCTGGAACGGACACATCGCCCTGATGCGCTGGCTCCTGAGCCGCAGGCCGGATGCGGGTGAGGTTGCATGGCGTGGTGCGGCGAGTGCGGGTCGTCGGGACGTGTGCGAGGCGCTGCTGGATGATGGCATCGGGGAGCCTTCGGAGTCAGCCTTTGACGGCGCCGCAGTACGGGGCCACGTGGACCTGGCACTGTGGCTGCTGCCGCGAACGTTTTTTATGTGCAAATTTTTGCTGCTGCAGCCCGTGGCCCTCGGATGCGACCTGACGGGCTTGCAGCGAGTGCACCATGCCCTTCCCTTGCCACGGCAGCGGGATATCTGGCGGCCATGGCCGGAGGTCCGCGACCGTCCCCTCCTCGCCGCCCTGACCAGCCCCACCCGCGACTGGCGCGCCAAAGTGGACTGGCTGCTGGCGCGTGGGTGTGCTCTGGGCGGCTCATCGACCTCCATGTCCGTCCTGCTGATTTTGATCAACCTGCCACCCGGCGACCGCCTCGAGCGAGCCCGGCTGTACTTGCAGCTGCTGCCGGAGGGCGTACATGATGAGGCCGTCAAGGTCATCCTCTGGAATGCGTTACATCTGGCCTCACCTGAATTGGCGGACTTTGCCCTGGAGCAGTGGCCGCATGCACAGCTCAATCGCTTGGCTCCTGTGGTGTATTGCCAGGGCAGCACGGATGTCATGTTCAAGTGCGGGCACAGCGTGCAGGAATGTACCCGCGCATTCAAGACCCCAGCCCAGGTGGGGGTTGCAGCTCGGCTGGCGGCTCGGGGGGTTCCCATCTGGCCTAAAGTCGTGAAAGCAGCCATTCGCACCGGTAGCCTTCAGATGTTGGAGTGGATGGCCGCCGGTAGCGGGGCACAGGCGGCTGCTGGCCCGGAGGTTGGGGGCCCAGTGGCCGGGGCGGCGGCTGCGGTGGCCGAGGTGGAGGCGCTGGCGGGGGTGGGGCCGGAGGTCAGGGCGGCGGCTGCGGCGGCACTGCGGTCAGCGCTCGAGGGCTCAAGGGGCGCGGACCTCGCCAGGCTGGCGGCTTTGGGTGGCAACCTGGAGGTGATGCAGTGGCTGCGGGCGCGCGGCTGCGCGTGGGACTTCCGAGCCCTGCCCTGCGCGGCGCAGTTGGGCAACGTCGCGCTGGTTCAGTGGATGGTGGAGCAGGGCTGTCCACTGCCGCCGGTGAGTACAGGGCGGTGATAGAGTGAGGCGTATGCGACATGATGTATGTGATGACGTCATGAACTATAATTGGGGTAGTCAATCAGCTTGGTAGTCAGTTACCTTTAGAGAGTTAGGTCAGCAGCATGATCTCCCTTGGGTCCTCACCGAGCAGCAGGGCTTGCGGCCCCGGTCACAAGTAGTATACGCACCATGTGTGTGTGTGTGTGTGTGAATCGTTACATATCTGCCGGGCCGACACTGGCCGGGGGCGCTAACCCGCCCCATACGGGAGACCGCCGAAGCACTTTCCCACGGATACGGGGGAAAGGGGCGTAAGGGGCCTCTGTCCCCTCGCTCTCAACCAAGGGCGCGTGCCCGATCCCCGAGGATGGGTGACCGCTGTGCCCCCTCAAGGGAGTGGGCGAAGGCCCATCCCGGGCGGTCTGCGCCTCGCAGTCCGCTGTTCAACCTCCTCAAGTCCTTGCAGCACCCAGGGCGCGTTTCGGAGGCGCGCCCCTGCTTGGTGCGGTAAAACTAGCTTGGTCCCGCGTCCCAACCTAATCGTACTAGCTAGGGTTGCACCCTCCGGCAGGCCTGCCTGCCCAGCTGAGCGAGAGCGAGGCGGCTCGCACGCGTCAGGCCTTGCTGGGTCCGGGTATGCAGTCGGGTGCTCCATGATGGGGCTATGGTTTGCACAAGGCAACACATCACCACGCAAGCTCCCTGTCGTGTGTGTGTGTGTGTGTGTGTGTGTGTGTGTTTAGCCTCCCGGAAATCCACCCAGAGCACGTATTTGTGTATGTGCGCCAAGCACCACGGGGGTGGCCAGCCCAGGTGCCGGAGCCGGACCAGGCGCCACAGCCATTCCCGAGGCGGCGAGGCGGGGCGCACAGGTTGGGGTGCGTCCATGTTTTAGAGAACCCGCCGGGTGCATGTGTTTAATGGCCAGCGGGTGCGGTTGTGTGCCAAGGTGTGATCCAGCGGTGTCAGGTGGGATTGCGCACTGAAGTGCACTGGGCGTGGCAGTGCTCAATGGTTGCTTGCATGCGTTGATACTTGTGTACACGATTTCCGACCGTGAAGTATGAGAAAGGCAGCGGTTAAGGATGAGCGCTGGCTTCCTGCCATGTGTGTGCGTGCGGGCCGTCCAGTCAAAGGACCCACGGGTGAGTGGGTGGGTTGGCGGGATGGCTCATTCCAATTTGCTGCGCATTTCCAGCAGTGTTTGAATGGCAACTCATGTCGCCGCTTTCGTGACGCCAACCCACAGCGGGACAGCTCCTGCTACACGCACGCCATCGCCAACCAGGACCTGGCGATGCTCCAGTGCCTGCGGCGGCTGGGTGTGCCCTGGGGCCGCGGGCAACGGCGCTTACTCGCCTTCGCTGTGAGGAAAGGCTGCCGGATGGAGCTGCTGGCCTGGCTGCTGGAGGAGGGCTGCGAGGTGGACTGGGAGGCGACAAGGGAGGCTGCGGCGAGTCTGCGGAGTGAGACAGAGGACGTGCTTCAGGTCGTGCTTGAGAAGTGGTTGCGCCCTAGGTTTGGACGCGTTCGTCGAGCAGTCGTCCATGCGTGATAGCACGGCTGCATCGACTTCTGACTTAGGACGGTGGCATCCGTCGTCGTCGGTGGCACCCTAGGAGTGTTCACGAGCCGGGGCGAAGTGAAATGGCTGGCGATGATAACCATGCGTATGTACATCGGATCCGTACGGTGCGTGTACTGCAAGTGGACGGACGAGCCGCACGCTTACTTATATTTATCCAGGCACGGCACCACCACGGCTTGTACATCCCTAAGTAGGGCCCTCCTGCTCGTGAGGTCCCGAGGGGGCGGCAGCTACACGTCATTGAGAAACCGAGCATGTGCCCATTGAACGAATGGGTCGGTACGTGCTTGGGGTGTGACCCAGTGACGAATGCTGCAGTGCGGTGCGGCGGCGGTTGTTACGACATTGTCGTACTCTTCATGCACGGCGTCTTGTCTTGAGGTTCTGGTTCCCGGTCGATGCAAGGCGGGGCGGGGCAGCCTGGAGCGCCGCAGTGCTGCGGTCGGTGGCCGTTAGGTGTGGTGCAACTGGGTATGCTATCCATGCGACCCTGCTGCAGCTACCATGAATCAGCTTTCCATGGAGAGTGACGGTTGGTGTAAGGACTCGGCTCAGGGGCTCCAGGACCAAACGGGCGATATATTTGAACGACTGCCGTGGCGCGCAGCTGGTTGATATCACACACAGCCCCACTCACTCGCTCATGCACGAACTCACGCACTCATGCACTCGCTCCCACACAAGGGAGCGCGAGAGGGTCGGACGGGTCTGTTCTCTAAACGAAAGTGAGCGGCTCAGTTTCCACAGGGGAGCCCCCGGGGGTGAGGGCGGTCTACAGGGGCAGTCTGTCGGCGCCGTCTGGCGATCGCCTGACGTCCTACCTATGGACGTCATTCCGGCAGCGGCGGCGGCGGCGGCGGAAGCGCACCGGGTACGGCACCCGGTGGCGGCGTCCGGGGTCTGTCCAGTCCGTTATGCAGTGTCGGGGAGGGCGCCATCCGCCCCGCCGCCGCTGCCGCCGCCACCGTGGGCAGCGCCGCCGCCGCCGGCGGCGGAGCGCTGGGCGCGACCGGCAGCGGGCGGCCGCTGGCCAGCCCGCCGGGCAGCGGCCAGGGCGGCCAGGGCACGGGGCGGCTGTCCCGCCGCAACTCCTTCACGGGGGACAGGTCGCCGCAGGAGGGCATCCTGTCGCAGCTGCTGGAGCCGCCGCCGCTGCCGCTGCCCAACCGGCCCAAGACCGGGCCCACAGAGGCCACGAGCCCCTGGCACGGCACCGCCCGCGCCGCCAGCCCCATGGCCGGCCGGCCGCCCATGCTGCCCAACAGCCGCTACAGCAACAGCGGCGGCAGTGGAGGCGGCGGAGGCAGCGGCGGAGGCGGCGGCAGCGGCGGAGGCGGAGGCAGACCCGTGGGATCTGCCGGTTCCGCCGCCAGCGCTGTCACCTCGCGGACGGCGTCGGTCGCGACGTCCAACGGCGGCGCCGCCGCGCCGCCATCTTCCGTGGCGCCGCCGTCGCGGGGGTCACGCCGCATGAGCCGCGGGTCGGAGGACGGCGCCGCGACGGCCACCAGCGGCTGGCCCAGCTACAACCCCTCCAGGGAAGGCCCGCGGGAGGGTGGCGGCGGCGGCGCCGCCGTACTGCCGCCGTCGAGGTCGTCACGGAGCAGCGCTGTCACCTCGCGGACGGCGTCGGTCCACGATAAATTGTTACCGAGGTGTGTGCGTCGACACTGACCTGGAGTAGTTACGTCAGTTGTGTGATTGCATACCGTGTGGTGAGGACGCACGGGGACCAAATCCACACCCACCACGTACATGGCGGGTTTCTACTTCCCTCGGTTGGCGGGCGGGTTTCTTCCCTGAGCACACGTGCATGGCCTACGTCCTTTCTCTCTGAGTGTGAGTGTGGACACGGGGCGGCCGAAGGCTTCTCGTTGCGGATGAGGTGTCCTCTCAACCGCCTCATGAGGTCTCGTACTCCGAGGCCGGGCTGGAAACGGGGGTTTGCGTGGCTGCGGTATCATCGTGCGTCATCAGGTCATGGAGTCCAGTATATAGGAGAACAGCCGGGAGGAGATGAATAACTTGGTGGCGGCTTTGCCGACGCGTCCGATATTGGGACTCGCTGCCTTTGCGCCATCCGATTCCCGGGTTCGGGCCTAGATCGGGCCAGCCAGGTGGCGGGTATCCCGGGGGCGGCTGCATTGCGGGTGAAGGGAGTGTAGGGTTCATTGCCGCGGGCGGGAGCTAAGCAGCTGGGTGAGTACGTACGGCAGCCAGAGAGGGAATAGTACGGCAACGGATGGTGCTGAGGGGCTAGTCCGTGAAATGTATTGATGCCGGGGCAGCAGCAGCGTGGTACGACATGGTACGACGTGGTATGACGCGGTACGACGCTTGTAAAGTTAGATCTTGGCAGCTGTGAGGCCGAGGCGCGGAGATGGGAGGACGGCCTACTGTACGGCCACCGGGTGTCAGAGAGCGCGGGCCATGTTCCGTATGAATGAATGAATGAACGTTACCGTGCGTACGGAATGAACGTTACCGTACGTATAGAGTGTGCGGCATTACACATACAGCAGAATGGGGATGCTCAGTGCTACCTTGATGGGGGACGGCGAGGGCGGCGCCGAGCGCTGGGTGCGTGATCGCCTCCATCCCCCATGTCACCCACCTGGCGGTGGCGGGGCCGCGATGCAGTGACCGGAGAAGGAGTAAGGCCCCGGGAGGAGTAAGGCCCCGGGAGGAGTAAGGCCCCGGGAGAGTAAGGCCCCGGGAGGAGTAAGGCCCCGGGAGGAGTAAGGCCCCGGGAGGAGTAAGGCCCCGGGAGGGGTAATGCCTCCGGGCGCTTTTTCGGGAGATTGGGGCCCGTGTGCAGTGGGACTCGCTGGCGGCGTTCTCCGGTGGTGTGTGGTGCTGGCAGTCGCTGCCGGTGTAGGTAGGGAGGGAGGGAGGGCCAACCGGGCCAACAGGCGTGAAAGGCCCCGCCGGGACAGCCAAGCCGTGGGCCGTTGGAGGGAGGGCGGTGCGGGGGACGACAGCCCGGGCGTCTGGGCTCTAGGGAGGGAGGGCCGTCATCCCGTCAAGGACCCGTAACCCTGTGAGGTCCATGCATTCCTTTATCCATCAATCGAACTGAATGAAGGAGCCGGTGGCTGCACAGCAGCTCAAGCGGACGCGGCCGTATGGTGTATGCGGCCCGGCTTGACATACGTCCGAATCACGTGGGGGGGGACCTCGGGGGAACGACGTTCGGGTCCGCCGTGCATTGGAGAGGGAAGGGAAGGGAAGGGAAGGGAAGGGAAGGGAAGGGAAGGGAAGGGAAGGGAAGGGAAGGGAAGGGAAGGGAAGGGAAGGGAAGGGAAGGGAAGGGAAGGGAAGGGAAGGGAAGGGAAGGGAAGGAAGGGAAGGGAAGGGAAGGGAAGGGAAGGGAAGGGAAGGGAAGGGGAAAGCGCTAACCAGCTGCTGCCATGGGCACTGTCGGGCCCATCAGGGCAAGTGCAGGACAGAGCGAAGGGATGAGGAGATGCGGTCCGTGCACGGACTGTACGGGCCTCGGATGCTGGCGAGGGGATCGAGGAGGCTGTAGGGGGGCGACGCGTGGGCGGGAGCGTCAGACTGCGTACGTCAGCAAGGGTCAGCAAACAGCGATGGCGAGGATTGGGCGTGCGTGCAGGAGGCTGGACATAATAACTGATGGCGGGTTGCATTTTCGACGGGATGCACAGTTTTAGGGGTCCCCTGTTTGCCTTCGTAGGCCGCGTAGGACTTACCGTTGACCTCTACAGCACGCCATAACGGTCGTGACTAGTACGGTTCAAGATTTGTCAACCGCTAGCCGCCTTTGAAAAAGTAAAACGTAGAGAGGTACGAAGCTGACTGAAAATAGAACAAATCTGAGATCTTTGCTTTCAGCTGCATCTACTTTTACTATTCCTGAGAAGGGCTGGTCACCAATTCAAGCTCGTGAACATCAACTGCACCGCTCTGACCGCGTTTCATATTAGGTTTAACGCACATCAAGCACATAAAATGGAACGCGTAACAGTTCCTGAGGCCAGAGATCCTTCTGGCCCGCAAGTAGATGACCATCGGCCGACCAGCTGGTCCGACCTCACGGCCGTTCTGCAGGAGCGCGTGGCGGAGCACCTGCCAGGCAATGACGTTGCCTGCAACTTGAGGCTGCTGAACAAGGCCGCCGCGGAGCTCTTTCGCGGCGCGACCCAGGTCCGGCTGTCCGAGCCGGTGCCGCCGCACGCCTTCGTCTGGCGCTGGGGCAGCCCGGCCGCCTATCACAGCCTGAAGCTCAAATCCCGGCGGCAGCTCCTGGCTTTGACGGCGGCCAGCGGCGTGCTGAGCAACCTCCAGGTGGCCGTCGCCGCCGCGGGCTGCCGTCCGGATCCCTCAGCCTTCACAAGCGCAGCGGCTGCGGGCCACCTCTCCATCTGCGAGTGGCTGGCGGAGGCGGGCTTTGTTCTCCATGATAACGGTTGGCGCGCCGCGCTGACGGCCGCTGCCGGCAACGGCGACATCGCCCAGATGCGCTGGCTGCTCAGCCGCTGCCCGGACATCGACACGGAGCATGTGGATCTGTGCGCGTGGCGCGGTGCGGCCCTCGCGGGTCGCCGGGAGGTGTGCGAGGCGCTGCGGGCGGATGGCGTTCTGAGTCACCCGACGTTGATTTTGTTGGCGGCGTGCTACGCGGCCGAACACGGGCACGTGGACCTGGTGCAGTGGCTGCTGCCGCTCGCTCCAGCGGAGAACGGCAGGCTCCTGGGCAACGTGCTGCGGCAAGCAGCGTACGGATGCGATCTGGCGGGGCTGCAGCGGGTGTACGATGCCCTGATATCTGTACGGCAGGATGGCTGGCAGCCGCTGCAGGACAACAATGACAGCCCCCTCGTCGCCGCCCTGACCAGCCCCACCCGCGACTGGACCGCCAAAGTGGACTGGCTGCAGGCCCGTGGCTGCGCTCTAAATGAATCGACGCCCAGCTCGTCACAATTCAGGCTAGCCGACACACTGCCGCCCAGCGACTGTGTTGAGCGCGCCTGGCTGTACCTGCAGCTGCTGCCGGAGGTCGCGCACGCCACAGCTGTTTGGCAGGTCCTCTGCCGGGGGCTGGAGCTCGCCGCACCCGAGCTGGTGGACTTTGCCCTGGAGCAGTGGCCACAGGACCGACTGGCGGACTTGGCAAGCTGGGTGCCGGACGACTCGGAGCATTGGTTCCCACTCGAGAGCCTGTGCCGGATTCTGAATACCCCAGCCCAGGCGGTGGTTGCCGCGCGGCTTGCAACTCGAGGACTTCCCATCTGGCCGGCGGTTGTCAAGGCCGCCGTGTCGACGGACAATCAGCAGCTGCTGGAGTGGATGGCCGCCGGCAGCGGGGCACATGCAGCTGCTGGCCCGGAGGCGGCTGCAGGGGCTGGCCCAGAGGCGGCTGCAGGGGCTGGCCCGGAGGCGGCTGCAGGGGCTGGCCCGGAGGCGGCGGCAGGGGCTGGCCCGGAGGCGGCTGCAGCTGCTGGCCCGGAGGCGGCGGCAGGGGCTGTGGGGGCGCCGCTGGCCGAGCTGGAGGTGCTGGCGGGGGCCGGGCTGGAGGTCAGGGCGGCGGCTGCGGCGGCGCTGCGGGAAGCGCTGGAGGGCTCAAGGGGCGCGGACCTGGTTGGCTTTGCGGCCCGCAGTAGCAACCTGGAGATGGTGACGTGGCTGCGGGCGCGTGGCTGCGTGTGGGATGAGCGCGCCTTCACATCAGCGGCAGCGTCGGGCAACGTCGCGCTTCTCGAGTGGATGGCGGAGCAGGGCTGTCCCCTGCCGGTGAGTGCCGCGAGTGATTGGGTCTAGCTACCTGCGATGTATGTGGGAATTCCACTTGGTGCTGCAGACCCCAGCGGGTCATCGGTGACAGCCGTCCCTGGTCTTTGATCTGAGGGTTCACAGGGTCAAGAGTGATTTCGGTTCCTGGAGCACCGTTATTGCATCGTTGCTCTGTCGGCCCCGCCTCCCCTTTTCCCCCGCCGGAGTCTCTTGCCTGGAGACTCCGGCAGGCGGCACCGAAGATCCCTTCGTTTCGGGTTGCGGGGTCCGCGGCAATGTCCACCACACTCACATTCACCCCTCATCCAGTCCATGCATGTGCTTACTCGAGTGCGGGAGTCAGCAAGAACATATTTCCGTACAGGATATATATGTCCGCATGGTTTGTTTTTCGGATCCAAGATGGATCCGAGACTTGTATTGGTGGCTGCTGGGTGGTATAAATTCAAACTTTCAAATGTCGCCCTGAAATCGTCTTGATTCGTTCCCTTTGTCCCTCTCTTGGAATCGACAGACGGACGGTGCCTGCTACGAGGACGCGGTCATCAACCAGGACCTGGCGGTGCTGCAGTGCCTGCGGCGGCTGGGTGTGCCATGGGGCGGCAGGGAGTTGCAGGTCCTGGGATGCGCCGCGGGTAAAAACTGCTGGGTGGAGCTCCTGGCCTGGCTGGTGGAGCAGGGCTGTGCGGTGCCTGATGAGGAGGCCAGGAGGGACTGAGGAGGAGGGCCGCGGTAGAAGACCGCGGTGGAAGACCCGAATATTGCAACGGCGGCAGAAGCGCTTCGGGTCTTTGTCGAGTTTGAGCGTCATAGCATAGAGCACGAGTGGTGGGTACGATGGGGCTGATGGACACCTATGTATGGGGTCACGCAGGATGCAACTTGTATGTCGCCAAAACTGCCACAATTGCTGTTAGTTGTGGGGAAGCATTCAATTATGTGCACTGCTTGTGTGCCCGGGCAGGCAAGCAGCAGAGCGGGTGTGAACTGGGTGAATTGCACGGCAGGTCGTGCTGCACGACATGTACACCGGCCCTGGCTCGCGAGCTTTGGGGGTCGTTGCACCGCAGGGGGTTGGAGTGCCATACAGACCGACACCCTAGGAAGGGCCAGGTGGGTCGCCGCGACGAGGACGAAGCAAGTGGTGGGGCAGTGGTGAGGTGGATGGCTGACCTTCAATGATGGCACAGATGGATACATACGATGGTGTTTGTGTGGGATGCGTGCCTATGTGGGTGTTACGTGGACGGATGGAGGCGCCGCTTTACCAGCTGGTTTGTCTCCTGATGATGAACTGCCTAAATGGGTTGTTCGATTGGAGTTACTCGCCCCTCATGTGGGTTGTGGGCTTTTGTAGCAGGTCGTGAGGGTGCCGCGGCGGAGGCGGTTTGGCTGCATACACCACGGTGTCCGTCCTGGTGTTGGATTGATCGAAGTGTTCTCACCGTACCTCTGCTGATGTGAGTGCGATGCATGGGGGCTGGCTTTCTTTCCGTGAGCCCTCTAGGGACCAACAGTCGGCCTTCATTCCTGAGACCTTGATGCCGCTGTGGATAGATGGCCTATGCCAGGAGTTCCACTCCTCCTCTCTCCCCATCCCACCCGCCTGGCGTGATGGAGGTTCATTCCCCTGACGGCTTACTTGAAGAAGTGGGTGTGTTTAGGTAAGAGACCCGCCCGACCCAAGAAGTGGGTGTGTGTTGAGGCCGTCATTGGTGGTGCCGCTCCGAAAGGCGCACATGGCGCGCAGCTCTGCCTGTTGGACATCAGGTAGGGCGTTGTATGGTACCCCGGCCGGATGGGGTCGGACGGCGCGTCTGGAGTCACTGTTACATGGATGGGGCAGGAGGGTGCGTCGTCCCCAGCCACTCCCTGTTACATGCTGATGGCTCTACCCGGGTGTCCCTCTTGCGCTCAAAGATATGTATGGACGGCACCCCGGCAACTGTACACCGACATGCATGCAGATGTACGGACCCCAGCAATGCTGTACAGATTAAGTGTGTACGGTACTGCGTGTACGGCAACACGCAGGGGGGTATGTCCAGTGTAGACTAGCACAGCCACCGCAATGCAACCTACTGCTCCTGCTGGCGCATGCAACGTCGCAACCCCTCGTGGAATGTAGCTCATCTGGCGATGTGGGGTTGCTCCCCTGTTGTGATACTCCCCCATCCACGTCTTGATGTTGTGGCCACGCAACAATGTACCTTTGTTGAGTACAGCACATACATGGATGGGTACTACGGCGTTGCGACAAGTCACGTACCCAACGTGCTGTCGAACCCTCCAGACACCACCGAAGAGCCAGACCACACCCAATTCCAGGACTCCTATAAGGAAGGGTATAAATCTACCTGTCCATCCAGGATGAGCGGGGATGTTTGCACGACAGACAAACTGGAGGGAGCGGCTCCCCACCTTGCCCGGTCGGATTGCCGCAACGCAGCAGGCAGGTGAAATGGGACGGTCCAGACGCGCGCCCCACAAACCGACGTCCGTTGGACCCCCTGCCCTGCCTCTGCCTGTTAGTTGTGTTGCGGTGGCTGGACCTGGATCTGATACGGTGGCGCGGTGCGGTGCGGTGTGCATATAAACCCTCGGCCCAAGCACCTTGAAGGTACGACGACGGAGGCCCTCCTAGCGGGAAAAGGCTGCGGTGAGCGTGGACCCTCTGTCCCTGCAGCCGACATGCATGGGCCGTACGTGATTACCCCGTATGTACAGCAACCCAGGGATGGACTAAGGATGGAAAGCACCAGACCAGGCGTGCGGTGGCCCACGCCCACGCACTGAGAGCTCACCGCCGATTACGGCCTCGTTCTGCGTCGGCGGTCTCCGTCCGCTGTCCGGCTGCTGGCTGCTTCCCGGCTCCTGGAGGGGCCGCGACCCATCCTCTGACCCATCCGGACCGCCGGTGCGAGGCCGGGACGTGACGCCAACGGGACGTGACGCGACAGCGCTGACCAAGCCCGCGCCGCACCACAGCGGAGCAAAGAACGTGGCTCGGAGGGGCGCGGCAGGACACAACCCCCCCACGCAAACCCTCCCTGGGCAACCACGGCGCTCCAACAACACCATCGCCAATTCGCCCTATTCGCCCTCATCACCACCGCGGTAACACTGTGGCCACTGTGGCATTTGAAGTCATTCATTCAGTCTTTCATTCATTCATCATCCCACGCATGCCCGCATCAGTCATCCACCCACCCAGCCGACCCGACCCGCAGGCCGCAGCACCCTTGCTTGTTGTGGAGAGCACGAAGACAAAGACGGAGGCCATTCACGCCCGGCGGCCCAACGGAACACAAACCGACGGGCGAACCGGCAAACCGTGCACCGCGACGCTCAATGACGCGAAGCCCGCCTAGGCCCCGGGGCAGCGGCGGCTGGGGACCAGGTAGCCCTCTTTGCGGTGCATCGCATGAATGCGGCCTCTCGTACGGGGTTTCACAGGTTGCGGCCGATCATACCGTTATCGTAGGGATGATTGACGACCCTACCTCTCTTTCGGGAGGGAGGGAGGGAGGGAGCGAGCGAGGGAGGGGCCTGAAGCACTGTGCCACGCCTACGGACAGCACCAGCAATGGCTCACCGATCAATGACCCTCGGGGTGCACTGTAACATCATTAACAATGGTGATAATGACAGCACCGCCGCGGTTCGCGACTCTAGGGCGCGACAGCACGAGGACAGCCACATGCCATGAAAACGTACATCTGCAATTTGGGCACTGTGCCACGCCCAACGCACAGCACACACTCCTGCGCTGCCCGAATACGGTTACACACATCTGCAATCGCATTACAGGGCGGACGGACCCTAGTGAATAAAATAATAATGAAGCTTCTTAGCTTTTGTTCCCTGCATACCCAACAATTCACTCGTTGTACCCTTGGTGAGCGTCACATCACACCCGAAGCACTGTGGCCCCGCACATTGTCTGTATGTGTCTGCGACGCATCGGCGGCGCCGTACGTACATCGGTTGCGCGCGCGGCACAATCGATGGGGGCAGCAGCAGCCAAATGCGATTGATGGGAGATGGGACCGCCGGACGGACACATTCGACACGTGCGAGGCACCATGAAGTATATATTACAAACCGACGTGACACGCACCGCACGTACGGGGTATATTTGCTTCGTGCGTTCGTTCGTTCGTTGGGTGGTGCGGTTCAGTTCGGTTCGGTTCGGCGCCAGGAAGCACTACTGCGGTGCCCGGAGGAAGTAGAATCCATCCCATACGAGAGGGGGACGGGAAGCAGCGGGCGAATCTACCGTATAGCAGTCCAGCAGTGCGGCTACGGGATCCAGCCAGCCAGCCAGCCAGCCAGCCAGCAGGAGTTCCGTCAGTCGTTCGCTCATAAGGCATTCGGAAACCTGCCGATGGGGGCGGGACACAGTCATCCGGGTGTGTGCGACCCCATCGCATTTTCGTACAGGCATGTACAGGCATACATTGGCCGTACATCTCCGTACAGACCCCAAAAACCCGTCCCATTGGACGAGGGATCACCCAATCGCGCCTCCGCGCACCCGTTTCAACCACCTTCCCTCCTCCTCCCGAACGCCGCCCTCCAGCAAGCAAACACATCACCGCCGACCCATTTGACGAAATGCAACACACTCGCTGCAACATACTCCCTGCTCCTTGAACATTGAGTGCGCGCGCTAGAGATCAAAATAGGGACTGGCAAGCAGCGGGACAGCGCAAGAGGCGCCGGCCATGCCACGAAGGCTTTCAGCGCCGGTGGCAGCCACACACCAGACTGCACACTCCATCCTGACCGAGTGCCGCGCCATCGGAACCCACCCGCCTCCTCCTCCTCCTCTTCCTCCCGGGCCGAACCCATCCGCTCAGTGCCCCGCATGCGGAATCCAGCGGCACACCCCGCCTGGGCAGCCCGCCGGCCTCCCAGGCCACAGCCCACGCCAGGCCAGGTCAGGTCTGACCAGGACAGCTCCATGTGAACTGAAGCCAAGTGTCGCAAGAAGCGCAGTGGCATCCCCTAGCCCCCCCTGCAGGAGCAACGACCAGCACCGTGCGCCTCCAACTGGAGCTCGCACCCTGCCACCGCAAGCCAACGGCGCCCTAGAGGTCTCTGCAGCGCCCAGCCGCCGCCGCCGCCGCCGCATCCGCCGGGTCTTAGGCCGCACCCCTGCCGTCGTGAACGCGGCCTCACCCCGGCCCTCGAGCCTCCGGCCCCCGGCTCCTCCTCCTCCGCCGCCGCCTCCGCCGCTTCGCACCTCCGGCCGCCCCTCCTCCCGCAGGAAGCTCATCCGCCAGCAAACATCCCGGACCACCACCACCAGTACCGCAGCCACCGCCGCACTCCAGTGCGCCCACTCGACCGCCCACATGGCGCCCGCGGCGGCGGTTGTAACGGTCTGCCGCGGCACCAGCTCCATGGCCCGCCCCGTCCAGGCTCAGGTCCCTGAAGAGCGCCGTGAGCAGCAGCAGGGCGTCCAGCAGCCAGCAGCCCCGGATGCCGCGCACGTGGAACTGAGGGGAAAGACCAAGTAGTGCACCGCACCGCACCAGGGAGAGGGGCGGGGAGGGAGGGGAGGGAGGGGAATGGAGGAGGCGTTGGGAGAGGGTTTGAGGGAGCGCGGGGTTTGAGGACGGGCAGGGAGCGAAGGAGGAGGCGGCGCGGCAGGTGCCAGCAGCGGCTGTTTGCAGCAGTGGGGTTGCAGTGGGATTGTTGGTCAGATGCCAGTGGAGCTCCCAATGCACGCCCTCCGCGCCCAAGTAGTGCACACCCACCCCGTCACTACCGCTCACTGCCGCTCACCTGCCCCGCCGCGATGATGGGATGGGACGAAACACGTATGACAAACGACAAACGACAAACGACAAACGACAAATTCGACGGCGTTGACCACCAGGACGTCGTCCAGCTCCATTGGTGCCGCCCAGGTCGTGGCGGCGCCGGCCACTCCACAGCGGGCAGGGCGGCGACGCCGCCTCGCCGCTCGCTTGCCCTGCTGCCCCGCTGCGGTTGCGGCTGCTCCCATCGCTGCCGTACTTGCTGCTGCCGTCCGTTTGATTGCCATGTCCTCCATCCGTACCATCACCGCCATCCGTACCGGCGGCAATCAAGGGAGTATCCAGCAGCGCCTGGACCTGCACGGCTCGCACCAGCTCGGCGGCGCCTCCGCCGCCACTGCCGCCACTGCCACCTCCGCCGACGACGTCGACACTGCGGCTGGCACCCCAGCTGCGGACGGACCCGCTCATCCGTCCCCCCGCGGCGGCCTGCTCCCCCGCTGCTGCCCCCTCCGCCCTCAGTGAGGCCATGGCCTCCGCCGTCAGCCCCGCGGTGATGGCGGCCGTACTGAAGACCGACAGCGGGTCCACGCCACCGCCCCCATCGGGGTCCTCGCCCGCATCGAGAGTTCAAGATTGAGGTGAAATGCGCCGTACATCCGTACATATGTAAACCCACAATAGCTTGATATGTAAGACCAACTGCCAATGATGTCTTATCAACTGCAGCGTTGGTTTACTTGTGAACTACCACTTGGGGCGAACTGCCAGAGCTGCCCAACCCTAAGGATTAGGATCCAAAATCCAGAATCCCATTCCTTGCAACTGCAACGGCACGCCAGGGCCCTTCGCTGAGCCGGCACACCCACACTTCGACTGGCCCTGCCGGCAAACCTGCTACTGCCACGTGGCCCTGTGCGTTACGGCTTGCTGTCAACCTGCAGCCATCTAATGTGATCACTGTACTGCTGTACTTCGTGTCGTTCACGAGCACGGAAGGCTCGGTCACGAAGTCTTCTAGTGAAGGCAGGCCCGATAATTTCACTGGAGAGCCCGTCTGACCCCGTGTCGCCTGCAGCTCCTGCTCAGATTGCATTTTTGCCGCATCCACTGCTTGTTCGACGTAAATGTCTGCCGCAGTGAAAATAACGATGCACATCTGGCCAATGTAGGACCAATACATGAATCGCCGCGGCGAGTTGGAGACGTCCATCCATGAAAAGGTAACAAAGACCGCAGGCCCTACAACCGAATTAGTCACTGCCCATTTGTGGTTGATTGACTGTTGGATCTGCTTGCGCCGCATTCTTGGGTCCAGCTGAGGTCCCTGCCGCCATGCTGTCCACAAGCAGCTGCACAATCCTGTCACGTAGGCCAGAGAGATGAATGGCATTGAGGAAAAAAGCACCGCCTCCGGGTCCAGCCAACGCGCATAACGCAGAGCGCTGCCGTAAATAGCAAGCAGTGCAGTTGTAATAAATGCGTGAAAAATGGATATCATCCAGTCCCGATAGGCAAGGCGTCTCGATTTCGGTACTTCAGCAAGTTGAGCCAATTCAGCCATGGCTATGGCTGATATTAGAGTACCGCTGAAGTGCTATTATTCAAAATTCACATGTCGTGTGTGCTGCCTGAAGGCGACCGGGCCCTTCCTTTAGGGGGCTGGGAGGTTTCGGAGGACAAAAGTGAAACTTCTTCCCTACTGCGAGTTTTGACCTGCAAAGTGCATGGAACGATCCTTCCGACCAACGCTTATGTTTCCGCTATTTAGGCAAGTCATATCATTGGTGGAGGGTTTTAATTCCAACGCCATCAGAATGACGGGAGCTGTCACCCCGTCGCTACCGCTCACTGCCGCTCACCCCGCCGCGATGATGGGATGAGACGCGCATGTTAGACGCGGCGTTGACGACCAGGACGCTGCTGCCGTCCGTACAGCCACCATGTGTTCCATCTGTACCAGCGCCATCCGTACAAGTCCGTACCGGCGGAAATCACGTGATCCAGGGTTTGGTGAAATGCGAGGTGCTGGCGGGGGCCCTGCACGATTGGCGCCGACCATGGGGGGTGGGGTGGGGTGAGGTGGGGTGAGGTGCGGTAAGGTGAGGTGCGTGCACCGCCATCGGGCGGGAATACCATGGTAGCTGCGAGGCCACATCAATCTCTGGCGCAGGCCCAGACTGGCCAAGGGGGGAAGCGCGGGAAGAGGCCCTAACACGTCTCGACCTCAAAAAAGGGAGTAACACCAACCGCGGGTCTCTTTTCGGGCGGGTCTCTAATCTAAACACCAACCGAAGGAGGGGGCGGAGGCAGAGGAGGAGGACGGCACCCGGCGCCACCGCCGCCGCTGCGCCACCGCCGCTGTGAGGGCCGCCGCAACGCATGGCCTTCTGCCTGCCAGCGTAGGCCGTAGCAGCAACGCTATGGAGATACAACCGCCCCACGCACCTAATCGCTGCGGCGCCATCGGCTGCGTGCGGCGGTAGCTGCGTGCTGGATAGGAGGCCGCTGGTAGATGGCGTCCTTGTGATGGCAGTGACAGCACACCC